>CAJNDT010002212.1:599166-885422 GCA_905221615.1 Symbiodinium sp. CCMP2592 | reverse complement strand
CTTCTTCTTTTGATGAGAAATTGTCACTATCATTCCTTTCTTCGACTTCTAATATACCTATCATGAGTTGGCCTGAGTCACTCGCACAAGCATTGCGAATTGTAACCATCTTAGATGTTAAAATTTTCAACAATCTATCACTCTGAGATATCTCGAGGAATTGGCGACTGAAGCAGCTCTTGAAATTGTTCCGAAAACCGTGATATTGAGTTGTTCTTTTTGCATCGAACTCTGGATACCTAGAATCTTTAGACCATCGAAATCTGAATACCTAGAATCTTTAGACAAGCTAGTACAAATCCGTCCCCAGTTCTTATGCACTCCGCAAGTTTTCTGTGCCTCCGGGGGATGTTCGGTGATGTGTACATGCAAGTCTGTGCAAACTTTGTGCCAATGATAGACTCGGGCGGCATGGAGTTTTGCAGCAAATTCGCCGCTTGTGCCATCCATACATTAGCAGATTCGCAGGATGCTGAGCAGCGCCGTCTCACGCTGTCACTGCTTCACGGCAAATGGGCTGCCGAGCCGGATGTGGAGCACCTGCTGGCAGTACAATGAACATTTCCCCGGTAATCCTCTGTTTTTGCGAAGCCTTGCAGACACATCGACTGCACTCAGTACTGAAGCGAACCAGTCTGCAGCCTACGGGGTACTCGAGAAAATCTGTTCTTCATTCGCGTGCCCTGCTGCAAATTGGATCTTGATGTCAGGCATTGAGCGCCGACTCATGCCTTGTTTGTTGATGGCTTTGCACCTGTAATTTTCAAGCACCTCGTTTGAGGAACCGAAACCGCTACTAATGTTACTAATGTATCCTTCAGAGTCGAGTGATTCAACCACGAACTGCTGAGCCAAGCGTGAGAGCCTGTATCGTGCGTGTTCCAGTACATGTCCTGGTCCGGAATTCGGAACTGGCATCCTCCGCAGCAGATGCTTCAAGCAGTTCTTTTTCATCTTATCATTATTACTACGATCACTACGAGTACTGATATTATTGTTTACTATGACTAGTTACCATTTATCTCTTTGGCCAGTCCTTTGGGGTCCATCTCGGCAGGGTTGCCCTCCTGGGATCGCGCTTGGATGCTTCACTTCTTGTTCCCTCCTTCTCTCTGCTCGCTCAGCTTTGGAGGCCCTCTTCCAGTGTGACTTGAGGCAGGCCGCTCCAATGTAGGTCTTTCCGAGGTTGCTCGCCGCAATCTCACACTCCTCCTTAGTAGTAGCGACACTCAACTTGCAGGACAAGACCAGCTCATTCACAAGAGGCTTCTACCGCGAAAGCCAAGGTGCCGATTCCTCGAGAGGTTTGCTGCCGGGTGGACAGTCGTTGGTGTCGGCTTCACCCATGACGAATCTCGGGCGGCATGGTCATAGTGGCTTCTGACGGCGTTGATTGCATGTTGTCACAGAACTTTTGTGCGTTCTTTCCCCGCATTTCCCCGCCCATTCCATTCAAAATGCCTTCTTTCGGCGCTTCGGCCATAGCCGTCGTTGCAAAACAATCGGGGATTCTTCGAGTCAAGCTGCTTGGCCGGAGTCGCAGCAGAGGTGGCCGAGGCCGCAGCGGACGTGGCCGAGTCCTTCTCTGAGCACCGCAACAGCTGCTGTCACAACGAGGTGACAAGTTTTGGCCATGCATCTTCGAAGAACTTTAATTACGTTGCTATCAGCACTGTCTCTGATCTAATTTGCTGTATGAAAGCGTGCCAACAGCAAGAGCAAATTTGCCTGACTGTGTGACTGTGTACTACCCCGCGCCTGGGAGTTAGTTGCCTACCTTTCGGAACCCTATGATATCGTCCTTGTGCTCGGTGCTCGCTGCGGCGGCAGGTGTTGCGGGACTTTGCGCAGCACCCTCCTTGGCAAAGTGGGGTGCTGGATTTGCCTCGAACTCCCGATCCTGCTTACATGATGTTCCAACCCCTGACTGCCTAAGGAAGAATGCTGCAAGAGTTGGCAAGAGCTCCCCCTCTCCCGCAACTGTTGAACACCGAGTGTGAAACGAGATATACAAAAGACTGAGAGTTGCGGTCACACATGCTGCACGGAACTCCCTGGCGGTCCCAAATGCGATCGGACCCCGGTGGTTCAAAGGCTCGCTTTGGATCGAAGGTAGAATAGGGTCCGTGGAAACACCTTGGACTTCCTGACAGACATATGTCCTATGGCAACACAAACAGATGTCGTAGTCAAACTGCTCGAAGCCACCCACCCACGCGGTACTCAGAGAGGTATTCAAGTGGTGTGCCATTACACATCAGCCGGTTCACGCGTGATCAGGGGTGTTGAGGTGTTGGATCCACTCATTCTTATTGTAGCTGTCTGCTCACCCCGCCACCCGGTTGAAAAGCATCGACGAAGATGACATTGGACCCACCCGACCCAGGTGCGCACTTGACGAACAAATTCAACTAATCCATCTGAGCCACATCTCGCTGGCAAACAGGCTGTCGGCTGTGGTGGGGAGCTCCTCTGCTTTCGTTTCAAAGCTGGAGTTCTGAGTTACAAATGCCAACTTACCTCGCTGATCCGCAATCCTGTTAGGTGCAGGTTGAAGTAGACATCTTGGTCAGTGAGCCGGTAGTTGCAGCCTGCAAGATCAGGTGCTGCAAGAGCAGATGCTGAAAGGTTTGCAGTCCGTGCGCACGTGCCCTGTCAGGCGTAAAACAACTCAATCCAAAGTGCGGGAACAGTAATGTCGAACAGACGAAAAGTTTCTACTGCATGCAGTTTGCTGATGTGTAGTGTTCTGCAATGTTCATAGCGAGTAAAAAATTGCCCATTGCCCACAAGGTCCTAGGCTGCACCCACACGTCCTGAGCTGACCCTTACTGCTGGGGCACCTCCACGCTGCACAAAAATGGCTGAATAAGCTCGAGCTAAAAACCATGATTTTCGGTGGAGGCCGAGGTTTGGGTTCAAAGGGTTTAGGTATAGGCTCTGAGGCTTAGAGGTAGACTTGAGGCCTCGGCGACGACAGCCATTACAATTATCCCAAAACCACCCGAATTCACAAAAAATGCCCGAAAAGGCCAACCGAGATTGTCACAGTATACAATATATAATTCCTATAGCTACATAACCCTCCATACACGCATACACGAACATGTGTCCCGTGTACCATCGCCGCCTTTTGGGTCTGACTCTGCCTCGAAAGCCTCATGAAAGGCTTTGTCCAAGGCATTCGCCCCAGCTTGGCAGTCCTCGTCTGGAGGCCAGGGGGGCTTTGAGGGTCCGGAAGTTCGCGGCTTTTCGGGCGCCCGCTCCAGGACATGATGAACAGCAGCTACTCGTCAGTTGTTCCCGCACCTGCCTCGGGTGTCAGCACCTTGTTGTAGCCAGCCGGGCAAGCATCAGAACCAGCATCTGCCAGCACCTCGAGTTTTGTGTGTGCTTTACCTGAGACCGTGTCTTGAAGCGCTGTTAGTCGCCATGGGCTTCAGCAGAAGGGATTCGCGAGTCCGATCCCGCGCGCTGCCGACCCAGAGCCATTGCAAACAATACTTCCTTCCATCCCTGTGTCACACCATAGGTATTTGGCATGATGTGAAGTCCTGCTGCTGACTTTGCATCCCTCGCAGTCCGTTCAAAAGCATTATGGCTACTTGTACATGCATTCATACCGACCAGCCAAGCAGCAAAGTCTCCTGTAGGAGCGGCCGGTGCTGCTTGAGTGACCTGCTTGCAGGCGACACATCGCTGCTCACACACATGCCAGTGCTTTTATGCTAGAGGCCAGGTAGTAACGTAGTACTGCCTGTCAGAAGCGCCCACGTCCTGCCTGGGGTGCCGCCACGCCGGGTGCCCGGCAAATGACCTACCGCTTCGCGGCGGTGGGGGGAACTTGATTGGCTCTGTTGGATACTGTTGGATGGTCATCGGTGACAGAGACCGCGCTACCGCACGCAGCATCCAATACACTTGCCCGGCTCCTTCCGAAGACTATATTCATTCATGCTTGCAGCTATTTCACGTCGCCGGTCTGTGTAATCACTCGCAGGATCTCAACTGAACGGACCTTGCGCGACTCGTGCGGCGCACCCTCTGGCTCCGTGTTGAAATAAACGTCCTGAACACAGAATCTCCAAACACGCAGATATGATGTGAACATGTAAACATGTACAGTCATCATCGAAACTTCCAGGAACAAGCCCAGCCGCATATCCATTACCAGCCGTTCAACTCCGCAAAGCTCAAGAGAGGCTTCAAGAAAGCCACTCCACCAACACCAAAGATCCCAAGGAGTCAAAAGACTGAGAAACACTGACAAAGCCCGAACACCCTCCCCCCCCAAAAAAAAAAACCCAAAAAGCGACCCTTGATCCGGGACCCGGGCGGCGTCTGGAACCCGGAAGATGCATCCCTTCGGATCCAACTCAGCGGGTCCAGCTTCCTGGAAGGATCCGAGTCTGCGTTCTCTTGATCTACGCCTTCATTGCTGCTATGGCATTATCATGACGAATATGTTTGTAAGTCTTCGGACTGTCTGCAATACTGTGACTGTTGCCAGTCTCATCAACATTACTCCCCTTATTAGGCATCAACATGTAACCGTCTACATGACTCAGCATGATTGCAGGCAGCTTTGAGATGTTTCCTTGGGGCTTGCGGGAGAAAGTCCTCGAGGAAGGGCTTGTCGAAGCTTTTGGCTGCCGTCGCGCACTCCTTGCCCGAGAAGCCCCCGTGAAGGCCCCCAAGTCGTACTATCAGGCTCTAGATGCATCTACTTGTCGGGTACTCGGGTTCTGTGTTGGGGGGCTCAGGGGCTTCAAGTAGGGCTTAAGGGTTGGGCCGTCAGCATGTTGGGCTGGTCCTGTTTGTCTACACCCGTGTGTCCGGCAGGACAGCCGTTGCTCTCCGTCTCGGTCATGACGTATCTTTGATCCGTGCTCCTCATCGATCTGCACAGGCTTCTAAGGAGCAGGAGCAGCAAGCAGGAGCACCAGCAGTAGATCTGGTAATTGCAAAACAACTCACGCAATCAGACTGCAGTTGCTGCTTCTTCTGCCGGCAAGCCTTTCAGCCACGGTCGGCTCCGCTTGGCTCACAGCGGCCACGGCAGCCAGAACAGGTGGTGGCGACGGCACAGGATTCAGATCGACTGCCTCAACGACACACGCATTCGACATGACTGCTTTCTTTCTCTTAAAGCCAGGATCTCGGACATCGAAACCCACACAGATGTGAGTGCTGGCAGGAGTTGTCATTATCAGTGCCAACTGCGGTGGTGGGGCAGGCGGTGCTGCACCGGCTGCAGGCGGCTTCCGGCAGATGGATTTCCGGTCGCGATTGCCGGAGCCCTGGCTGCAGCACGCGACGTGAAAACTCCCACGCGCTCTCCTCAGCTCCGGGCCTCCTTGGAGTTGAAGTGCACGTCATTGTCGGGAACCCTGAACCTCGCGGAGGCACAGCTCTGCCCTCATTGTCATTCTGCTTGCAACAGCACTTGAACAGCTGGTGAAGCGAGTGCAGAACGCCGAACACCAGCACTGGAAGGGTCATCGGTTTCCAGCAAGCCCGAGCAAAACTGCCCCCTTGCCTCCCCCCCTCCTCCGGGTGCATCGACTGAAATGATAAGATCTGCGAGTTTTGGGCACTGCTGCTTGGCCATGCTTTCGCGCCACAGCTACGGCTTCGGGGAGCATTTTTTCCGGCTTGTCGTGCCAGATCGTGCCAACAACACTCTGATTGCAGCCGACAGCACTGGCATCCGCGAAATTCGGTGTCCACTTTCGGGTCCATGTCCTGAAACCTTGTTTGACAGAGCAACGTGCTACAGGCAAATCACGGGTTCGCAGGGCCGGGAAATGATGTGAAGCGATCAAACCAGCAGACATCTATCGGCATTTTGGAAGTCAGGGGCTTCTTGTGCAGCATCTCCGCTGCGATTTCGCATTCCTCGGGCTCCACGAGACGCAGGAAATCGGCGGGACAGTCCGAGCCTTAGCTCTCGGATCTCCAATCTCCCGATCTTGGCAAGTTTCGTTTCAGCCGGCTTCCTGGCCTTTCCTAACTCACACACGTCGTTGATCCTTCGAGCATCTAGACGTGATCTTGACTTACAATCCGGCGCTGCGAGGCACGTCGCGGTCTCACTGGTCGAGGAGCCTGCGTCGCTGTACACGTAGGTCGACTGCCTGGTGGCATGTTCGACGCTCGCAGCTAAACACACCTCGCGGCTCGTGGGTTACTAGCTCCTACGATATCTGCTTGAAGAGCGACTACCACTTGCTCGAACTTTTGCAGGCCTCAGCTCTTCCTCCGTCGGGCCCTGCATGGCCGTGAATCCCGGTGGTACTTCTGAGACACCTGGCATTGGAGGGAGAAGTCGTGGTTAGTTAACTGCGTCTTGCCGCGAAACAGTTGATGACCTTCTGCCCGTGGTGCTGCACCAAGGGTGGCCCGGGCCATCTGCGCCTTGCACATTCGAGGAGACAGCTCTTTCTGTGACGTGCGAATTTCTGGTGTGGCTTGGTGTGGCTTGCATCGCTTCGTGTCTCTGCACGACAGATGTAGCACCAGAGCGAAACACTGAAAGACAAAAGACAAGACAAAGTCAGCCCTAAACTCGGCTTCCGTGCAGCACGGGATGGCCCTGCCTGGCTGGGGGCTCCCCTCGGCCTCAGACCACCCTTGCCGCGGAAAACCTGAATTCTGCGGCTGAGGACCATGGGGCCATAGGGTGTTATTTGGCGGGATACTTCAGCTATAGGGCCTTGTGATCGCTGATCGTTGGGTTCAGGCATCGGGGATTTGAGCGTTGTTTCAGCCTCCCTCTACCAGAACTTGATCATAGCCTTAGCGCTGGGCTCGATCCCTGATTCCCTACTGCCCTACCTTCTGTCAGGCCTTGCTACGGGAACTAGGCCATAGCGTCTTTCCAAGTGCCAAGGTGCAAAATGGAAAACGAGGAGAACGGAACCTTGGATCAGCAGATCGGCAAGCAGCCTTCCTGGAAAAAAAAAATTTTAATGATATCAATAGTATCAATAATAATTACTATTATTATGAGTATTACTACTACTATTATTTTCACTATATGTCATTATAATTGGTAACAGCCGGTTAGCTGGGTCCATGTTTTGCCCTCCGCGGTGGAGAATCGGAGACGAGCACTGCAGCTTTGAGTCGAGGTTCCGAGCCCCAGGAAGAAAGCCCACGCAGGCTTGATCGCCTCCTTCCGTGAGTTCTAGTATAGTATGCTCAATGGCATTACTATTATCTTTCTATGCTATACTATGTTCGATTATGCTCTCTGTTTGATATTATGACAACTACGTTGTATTTCATCATATTATGCTATATTCTGCTCGAGTACATTGTTATAGTGAGTCTGAATCAAGTGAAACCGGTATTTCAAGTGTCCCGCAAGATCCCGCAAGCACCAGCCTGCCGCGCGGCCCGGCGCTTGGATTTCTCCCCCATGGCATTTTCGAGTCGGATTGGTGAATTGGTAACTCCAGGGAGCTCGGGCTAGCTCAAGGGGTCAACTTCTTGGGGTTTTTCGTGGCCAGACACGGCACAGTGTAAGCTTGGCCCATTGGGGAGTCTTGTTTGCATGCCTTATGCCAATAGTCACAGCGCACCAGACAGGGCGTGGCTGGTCAGGTAGTGCAGCCGACAGACATGTCCCAACGACATGACCTCCTGTGGGCAGGACGCACTTCAAGGTCCTATGCTACCTGGAACCGTCTTCGCGAAGTTTTTCTCCTGCGGCAAGCTGCCTTCTGCGCTCCATCCTGCGCCGAGCCATCTCCTGAAAACGAGCAGCACCAGGAGCTAGTACGAGGGACTACAGCTGTTGATGCCGCTTTTACGCTAACACCATGGTTGCAATCCGCGTCAGTCATGACATTCTGCAGCCACGATGCTTGCAGGCGCTTTCGCTTCGCAGCTTCCGACATTCCACCCTCGGATCAATGGGGCAACAGGCTTTTTAGCTATGAGACGGTGGTTCGGCACGGTGAGATTGAGGTTCCGATAATAAGGAGAACCAGAGAGACGCCTTGTCTCTCCTCTGAAAAGCTGTTGCCGGGTCAAACCTACGTTCCTGATGGCTCATCACTGCCCTCTTGCGACCGAAGCTAATCCGAAGCCAAGGCTGCTTCCCTTGTTCTGGGATACGGATACATTCTGGAATCCAGAAATGCACGGCAATCGGGAATCTTTGACCCCGTCTTACATGCTCAGCCGGCAGGAGCTTAACAACATCCTGTTCAAGCTCGCGGCCGCACGAACGGTGCATGAAATCAGCTCTGAGAGCACGGCCGGAGCATCCGTAGGTTTCCAATTCAGCGGGGTGCACCCGGCAAGTCTGACGGAAGGTGGCAGGCACTTTGGTCTTAAATGTTCAATGTGTGCACACGGCACCCCGCATGCATACACGCATGCCTACATGGGGGAAGGGAGGGAGGGGGAGGGAGGGAGGGAGGGAGGGGCGAGGGAGGCAGGGGAGGGAGAGAAGAGCGCGCGAGAGAGAGAGAGAGAGAGAGAGAGAGAGAGACGGAGTCACACATAGACGGCGACTGCCCCAAGCGCTGTCCGGACTGTGTGCACAGGTGTGTTAGCAGCGTCATGGAGCCAGCAGACTTGAGTCTCGCAAGAGGCCTGGCTCGAGATAGCCATTCCTGCACGCCCTCTTCATCGTTGGCGTCCGCGAAAGCCTGAAGCTTATGAGTTCGGCACGTTACTAGCGGCAGCAGCGATCGACTCAACCTAAGCTTGCGGTAGCATCCCAAACAGCTGCAGCGGCCTCGATCACTACTTGGAAGATCGAGCGGTCCGGCTGTAAGTGCATGGAGCTGAACATCAACTGCCTCAGAGGCTATCCAAACCCTCGCCAGCGACTGGATGAGGAAACCAAGGAAATCTCTAGGCCATGGCTGAAAGATAGCCCATACCTGCAGGCAAAGAAATCTTCGAGGCACCTGACAGAAGAAACAACTCTCGGCCTCCTGGTACGGCACGAGACTGCGATGGCCCGTAGCCAGGCCCTGCACATAATGCGGCTCTGTTCCACGAAACCACCTTCCTAAAGTTCTCGCAGCCTGAATGATTCGTCGAAATTGTGCAAGCTCGGCAGCCCGGCCCATCTTGGGCCCTGCAAAGTGACAAGGACTGCCCCTGCTGCGAAATGGCGCAGCTTGCTGCAGACGAGATGCGGTGCTGGAGGAACTGCTGCAGGTACCTCCACGAGCGAATCCCGCCGTCTGTGAAGTGAAACCCCCCGAGCACCGGCAAGCCTGCGGCCCTGCTGCACTGCAGCGACTTGATGCTGCCGCATGAGCAGCGAAGCTGCTGCTGCATGCCTGGGCACGTCGGACACGCTCCGAAGGCTCAAGCTGCTGCAGCTGCACAGGCTGCACTTCTGGAAGCTTCGAGCTCAAGGCGGGCTTCCAGCTTCGTCCAGCAGCCTCCAGAACCTGCAGTCGAGTCAAGTACAGCCAGGACCTGACGTAAACCTGATGTCACTGATGCCCGAGGCCTCATCCACCAATCAATGGATGAGATCTGTCCAGCTTGGACATAGGCCTCTTGGCACCATGATCCACCATGGTTCCGAGTCGGGCATTGCAGACACCCGAGGCCCGACCTGCATGATTTCTGCAAGCACCTCCTCGTTTAGAGAAGCGCGGTCCGTCCTGGCCAAGGGCACAAGATGGGACTCCTGCCAGCACCACAAGGAATGTCCTGGCGGGCTTGTAAGCCTTCAACAACGTGTTCCTCGGTCAAGCAGGCCGAGTGAGATTCTGCTGACGTGATGAGTATAGACTTGGCAAGAAAAACACTGCATTGCGCACAGGCTTGAGGTGGCTCCTCCTCTGGGTCTTCCCTGTAGAACACGTACATCTGCCGCCGAGGGCCAGGCCACAGTAATGTTGGAGTCAAGCCGGCGGTGGCAAGTGTCGGATCCACCTGTGAATGAGCATGTGCTGACAGCTGATGCCAGCTTGCATGGAAAGCTGCGCAATGCCTCGAGGATCCGTCTGAACAGGTTTGTGGCCATTTGCCTCCTCCCATCCTGCTTCGAGGCCAGCAGATGAGCCTTTATCCCGAGCCCTCGCTATGTTTGTCCAGTAGTTGTAACATTCGGCTCAGTAGCAAGAGCAGGGGGCAGTGGCAGGAGCGGCAGCTGCAATTGTAGCTGGCGCTGTTGCTGCTGCTGTGACTGCTCTGACTGCGTTGCTTACGGGTTCTACTTAAGTCTGCTGTGCATGATGACGCTTTGCGTTCACACCCGCGACCATAACATGGCAATCCTGCTTGTCATGGCCTCTACCAGAAGTGTCAGTGCTAGCCTAACATAGCCCTCGCCTTTGTTGTCTTGTTCCTGAACGCTAGTGTGGGAAGAAGAAGATTTAAGAAGATGATGATGATGATGAGGAGGAGGAGGATGAGGCGGAGTCAGGAGGACTCTGATGATGACGACGACGATGACGATGACGATGATGTTGACGATGCCGATGCCTGTTGCTTTGATGAACATGCCGTTTCATGCGCAGCCAAGAACCGAGCTGAGGCGGTCAAGTCCAGCTGTCCGAAGAGACGGAGGACCTGCCGCGTGCACTCCGGCTTATGTCTTAAGTCCTCGAATGTGCGGCTGCTGCCGAAGGGTTCTCGTTTGAAGGTGATCTGGGAGCCAGGGACCAGGGAGTTGACGCGAAATCGCCGTGCATCCTTCGCAGGCACTCGCGAGCATCGGTACGCGTCCTGCAATGCCCGAAATCAAGAGCGTGTCTGGGAGGGTCGTGGAACGAAGACCACCAAGCTGCGGCGGGAATTGCAAAACTACTCGGAGATTCCACGAGGCCATAAGGGTCCTAAGCCACAGCGCAATTGCGAAAGGGCTATGCCTATGCGGATTTCTTTTGTCGTCTATCGAGCTCTTCTAGGAAACTCAGTTGCTGCTTTGAATCTGAAACCACGCGTAGTTTCCAGAAGACGGGAAGCTTCTTGCCTCAACAAGAAAACCGGACCAGATTTTTGAAAGTTCGTACTCGCGCCTCGGCTTTTTTCTGTTGGTCTCCTGATGCCTGGGCACCGCACCAAAGTTGCCCACTGCAACAAGCACGCATATGCATCCTCCTCATAATCGTCATCACAAGTCATATTATGGAGAGGACAGTGAGATGTCTTGGCAACGATCCACGATGCAACGAAGTGCTGGGCTCGGTGCAAGTCTTCCCTTCTTCAAGGCTTCGCGATTCCTGTCACCGGAAACTCTCTCTGCCCAGCATTGACTGCTGCACTGGTCAGGATAACACGAGCAGAGACAGAGCGCAATAAAGCTTAAAACGACGATTCATGACAATCATGTAGACCGCTACACTCATGGGTCGTAGTAGCTCCAAGTCATTCGGAGGAGGCCCCGCAATGATTGCTGGGCCAAGGCAAGGGGGAGCAACGAGCAACGGGGAAATGTATAGCGAGGCGTAGGACAATCCAGAGCAGGCAGCCCTGAAGAGTCAGGGGAAGACCATAGTATGGAATGGGAAGATCAGGATTGAAAAATGACGAATGGAACGACTGCAATGACACTTGCAGGAACCATACCAGAAAGCAGGAACCAGCACCAACACTACCAGGTAACTGCTACCATCAACAACTCCAATGCAAGACCAGGATTAGAGATGATTAGAGTGTGCTGAAGAGGCCTCCGGACGAGGGCAAAGCTTGGCTCTCCATTGACCTGCCATTCTCAACCGCAGGTGCTCTGTAAAGTCTCAAGTATGAAAGTCAGAACTGCCCGTGTTCTGCACATCCCAACACGTATGCTGCGACTACCGTATGCACAACCAACCTTTGGGCAGAAGAAGCGGTTTCTTGTATGGCGGTATGTCTAAACTAAGCTGGCGAAATCTAAATATCCAACACGAGCTCAACTGGCTTTTACCCTGGCTCCTTAACACGGGTCCCACGTCCCTTGCTCTTTTCCAGGCCCACTGGCCATGCGGGTGTTGGATTCTCTCCGACTCATGGTCCGTGATTCCCTGCACCCAGAAAACCGCGCTCCACTTGCGGCTTTGGCATCTTCGGCGCCGCTCGCATCGTCGCTCCCAGGGAGCCTCGTGCAGCCAGAATGACTCACTCGCGAATTCTTCTCTTCGCTCCAGAAATTCACGAGTTCAAGGCGTAGGCACCGATCACATGCCGGGAGACAGTGACCGGCTGCCGCACTTGCCCTGGCGATCTTGACGTCTCTGTATCAACATCAAGCTGCTGATTGAATCCCTCGTAGGACGGCAGCACCCCGCATTTTCATGTCACGGCATCCACTTGGCGGCACTTCCCTGGAATTCGTATCCTGTCAGGGTGCACCCTTTCCTCCACGGTACCATCATCTTCGTAGCAAACATTCACGAAATTGTCCTCGAACACGCAGACCACATATGCCGGCATCCAGGTCACCCCATCCAGCCCTCCAGCACTACCGTCGTCCGGCTCTCCGAGGTCTGGGAACGGCAGCCAAGAATACCCAACCAAGACCTTATCTCCCTTCGCCCAAGGATACTTTGCAAGGGCCGGATCAGCCAAGACATCATCAGTGTAGCGCAGCCGCCGGGCACGAGAAGGGCATCCGGTCGCATCAACCTGAACGGCATCTTCGGACTTCAACTTCTCTGCTTCATCCCAAGCAGCGGCAGCATCTTCAGCTGAATCGGCCATCTCGTAAAAGCCAAAGCCATGACCCACTGGCTTCCAGGACGCAGCGAGGGAGATGCCTCCTCGTCCATCACCACTCAGTCCACTGCTGTCTTTCACGGGTCCAAGGCGGCAGTCACCGACCAGGCCATGAAGGGCCGAGTAGCTAACGATGCGGCAGCCGGCAGGGCACATCTGGAGCCTCTTGCTGGCCTCTCGCTGCACCTCAAGCGGCAGGCAGACCTCCATAACAACTGCAGAAGCTCTCTGCAGCATCTCCACGGGCGTGTCCAAGAGGGAGGCACACCGAAACTCGCACCGTATGCCATACTCGTGGTCCAGCAATACCGATGAAGAGTCTCCCGGCTCCTGTTCTCCGACATGAGAAACTGTGAAAGCTCTAGCATCTTGACTATACCCCCCACTTTTCCCACTATGCTATCTTCAGGCAGCCTGAAAAGTGAAGCGTTCACTTGCCCGTGAAAGCTCTCGAAGGGCAGACGCCGCCAGTGCATAGCGGCTCGGTGCGAGCTCCAATCCGAAGATATCAACTCGGTGAGCTTCGATCATCCAAACATATCATGTTTAGCAAGGAAGTCAATCGGACCAACTCTCACTTCCACACCACAAACAGCACAAGGTGGCTTAATGTGCTACAATGTGTATATGTGCGTATTAGGAAGGTTCGCGAGTGAGCGTGCGAGGAGAAGAGATCGGGATGCGCTTCGGATATGCTCGAATAAGAAAGGGACATGTTGGTACTCCGGTCGTGCGTGGCCAAGTGCGTGGCCTGAAGTGTGCGAGAATCAGAACCGAAGCACAAGTAAGCAGCTAGCACATGACGCCGTCTAAGAGCCCGGGTCTGTTTGCAGTGCCATAAGAAAGAGTTCTCTCAGTTCTTCCAGACATAAAAATGAAGATCCGCGTGGTCTTCAGTCAAGTGGCCGTGCAAGGTGAAGAACAGCTGGAGGGCGACTTTGCCAGTCCCCATGCCCAGCTCGAGGATGGGTCCACTCAGCGGAACCTATTCAGGCATTACAAGGCTTTCGGGTGAGGGCCTTGAGTTATCTTGAGTTAAGGATTACGGTCTTGAGGTTTTCAACATTACCCTGGGCAAGGCTCAGTAAGGCACTAGGCATATTCCGTACGACCTTGCAACGTTCCATCTCCTGTCGGAAAAAGTCCGTAGTGCACAGGAATGGTTCTACGGCTGTGCTTGGAGATTTCAGAAGTGCAAAGGTGTTCCATGCTGCTTCTCCGTGTTGGCTGAGGCGTCTCTCCTCGCAGTGTGCTGTGTCGGCAACGTTTGAACAAGGGCCCGCTAGGGCCCTGGTGAGTGCATCTGTCTACGTAGGGGAATGCGCAAATCCGACTTTTCTGGATATCCTGTTCTCGTTCATGATGGGTAGGTAGGCGCAACGGTGAGATACCAGTGAAACACAAGCATGTAACCAGACATGCCTTTGCAGCGGGGCTCTCACACACAGAATAACACGGCCAGCAACAATTTCAACTTCGGCACGAATGTGACACCACAAGAATGCTTGGCTCGAATAGGAGTCTGAGCGTTCAACCCCCTCAACAACAGTCCTAAGTTTTAAAAGGACTCTGGCCTCTCGCGTGCAGAAGGCACGTGCCAGCTGCTCGACACCTTCAGGTCCAACTGGAGACATGAGGGTCAGCAGCGAGCACATCGAACCTAGCAATGCTTTACTAGGACATTGTAACTAAGCATAGAGCATAGCAGTAGCAGCAGCAGCAGCAGCGGCAGCAGCGGCAGCTGCAGTCGGAAACCATAGAAAATGATGCTACGCGGCACAGGAACTGGGAGTTCGTCAGGCTCCTGTACAGCAACATCAACTAACCACAGTAGCTCAAAGACTCTAGCAGGTTTTTCATGGTCCCTCGGACATCAAAAACCACAAGCAGCAAACTGCCCACCTTCAGGCAGCAACTCTCCTGAGCTCAACTCGAGGAAAACACACCTGCGGGACTTCCGACACACTCGCAGTGAACTCGTGCCATCGAGACTCCATAGAGCAGGCTGCTGCCACGACCTTGCCTCAAGGGGCATTCGTATGGCATACGTGTACTTCCCAAGGAAACTCAAGAACCATGTGCACTCAACGGGCGCTACTTGTAGCTATGGATCGTCGGCGGCAATAGCTGTGCCGTCGGCCATTCCCTCAGGACCTAGAGTGCTAATTCGTCAGTAGGCAGATGGTGTCTTTGGCCAAGCTGCCCAACCACACTAGCGACATCTGCCTCGCCGACAACCTGTCAAGATGGAAGGTCATGCATTCCTGCGAGACTCCTGTCGGAGGTTGCACCTGGTGCCCGGCGAGGTCGTGACCTTTGTCCAGCAGGTGTCTTGCATGCGGCTTGTAGCACATTGCGTGGGTGTGACAACGCCCGAGAATTAATTCATCTTCGGATGATCCGAGCTGCCCGTCTTGCCCCACTCATCACCATAGGCTGCTCTCAGCAACTCCTGGTAAAGATAACTATGGCGGACAGCTTTTTCGGATGATGTCGCACACACTCTGCAGCAACCAATAACGAAATGAAATCCTAGCACCGTTCCGAGAAAGGCTGAAGCACGAGCTCCAATTGGCGTGCTCCTTGAGATGCCCTAGGTGTCTTGAAGTGGCGAGCCTGCGAAGCTTCGTCCATGACGGCAACGTCCAGCAGCCACTTCACAAAACTCACTTGTTGCAGTGATATTCCTATGACATCGTGTGATTAGGTAGTATTTAAAAGCCTGGATGATCAACACCTTCTACGACATTGCACGTGCTGCAGAGACTTTTGCTCTTGAACAGGTCTGACACAAGCGCATCCTGCAGACATCCATGCAACGTGAGGCGCAAGCTGCATGATTCCAATGCCTTTGTCACGACTGACTCGCAATGGTCTTTGTGCGATCTTTGGTCGTGCTGCTAGCCGGTGCGTCTTGGACGTTCGGCTTTGCAACCTAGAGCTCGCCGCTCTAGGTGGCCATGCAAGTTTCGATGAATTGAGATGCAGGAAAACATCCAGCATCATGACTGATCATCACTATGGTTATCACAGTTCTTGTTCAGTGCAGCATTAGTAGGCTGACTGGATCTTCCTACTCCCAGCATGCTGTTGCTAACTGTTAATACACGGCCCGTTCAAGCTACCCTTGACGTGTCGGTGCAAACCGAGTATATACAATTCCTACTAGCATCGAATCACTCTGAATGACGGAGGTTTGAAATACGAACAGTCGACATCAGTTATGCTACAGCTACAGTATCCGTTTCCTCCCAGAGTGTACACTTATACGGCTTGCAGACATACACCTGTTGCTGCGCTTATACACTGGTGAAGTATGCAAACATCAGTACGTCCCCACAACATGCATGCATTCCCACATGCATCCATGATGCCTACATAAATCTATGATGCCTACATGCACACACAGAGACCTCTAGCTGCTTGCTTCATGATCGCCTCGCCGGATCCGACTTCGGTGGCGCTGTGGGGCGCCCGAACTCACCTCCTGCCTCTCGCAAAGACTCCATGAGACGAAAGCCTGCCACATTTGGTGTGAGATGGAGGTTCAAGATACGAAACAACTCCTCCCGACGCAGGAATGGTCCTAGTGAGGAGGCTCGACGTGACCTCCGAAACCATGCTTTTGGTCAGAAACTCCGAACGAGTCGTCATGATGTCTGGGCTGCAGCTGCTTCAACGCCATGGTCCATGGTGCTGGTAAAATCAGAAGACCAGTGCCTTTGCCCTTCCTTTTGAATCAATCAGAGCAACACGAACACTCTGGCAGCAAGTCATGAGAGCTCGAGCATGCAGCAAAATGCCTCTCCGCTGCTGGGAGTCTGGACTGGGAGGGCTCTGCAAGTGCACCTGGCCCTGCCAACAGCTGTGAGTTGGTTCACATGTCTTCGGCCTTTGGACAGTTTCACCGACATCAGCACAAGGACAACGTGCTGCCTGCTGCACTTGCGTCTGCCCTGCGGCCGCAGTCCTCACCGGTCCAGTATTCTTCGCGGGTCTTGTATTACTGCAGTGCAGCCACTGCCAAAAAAAAGCGTGGTTGAAAAGTTAGGGGCTACGTCAGCCAGATAACACCGCAAAGTCGAGAAATACTATTGCCTTCAACCTGCGACATCGTGCATCGTGGGGTCATGCTTGCTTTGGCTGGGCCTGCAGGAACTTCCAACATAAGAAGAGTAAGGATTCATGATGTCTCTGTCAGGGTGCACAAGCAGCGCGAGAAACATGAAGGGGGCCTACACTTGCTCCGTGTGTCTTCCATTGCCGCCTTGACTTGTCGAAGGCCTGTTCGATTCGTTCGAGCCTAGAATAGCATAGAGCTCATCCGAGCACAATCGCACCCAACTTGAGAAACGCGGGGCCTCATTCTCGAGGTGTTTATGTTTATGCCTCGGGCCGTGGGTGTAGCCTTCGGACCACGGCCAAAGCACCGTTAGCTTACATTTCAGGATTTCCGGTTCCCCTGACCCACTATCTGTCGCTTGTATACGATACCCAACGCTGGGCGGCGGCATTTCCTATCCAGCAGGCGCACTGTGACAATGATCAATATTTCAGGATGTTGACAAATATGAGTGTGTGTATTTTGCCATTGCTGATACCCTGCCATAAAGTAAACTCCTGTACTTACGCGAGATCGACTGGCTGCTGGGGCTTGTACCAACCTATCAACCCCAAGGTCCTCTGCATTTCATCGCGACGCTGCACTTTCAACCTCAGTGCTGGCAGTCAAGCTATGACATGCCCGTGGTTGGCGATGATGATGATGAAGATGGCCAGGATCATGATCATGATGATGATGATGAAGATGATGATTGTGCGAAGCTTCCGCAGCCTGTCCCCGTCACTGCAGTCCAGAGTTACCATGGAAGCCAGTCACCCTTCAGGCATCTTCAGGGTGGTGACAGCATATCCAACCGAAGTGCGACAAGCCCGCACAGTATTGTGGAATCGCGGATCGCAGCCAGGGCAAAACATCCTCAACCGTGATGCCGAGTGATCATGACTTGAGCCACAATTCCGAGGAAGGCAAACCGCCCAGTCCTCTTGGATCATCTTTTCTGTCACCTGCCAGTTTAGGAGGAACTGCCTCTTCAACACGAAACACTAACTTGCCGCGTCGGCAGGCCTTCCCGAAAGCCGTCTTGAGCTTCTCTTCAACTGGATAGGTCCTGCCACGACAGGTGTAGACTGACTCGACTCGAGGCGGACGAAAACTCTACCGGAACACATCGGAACACATCGCTCGAAACGGCGGGTGGCCTCTTTTGGAGATTTCCAATCCTCTCTTCCAGGGCATCCAGGCGGGACATGATGTTGTGATCTTCCTCTCATTCAGAATCACAGAGGCTTGCCGCAGGCACTGCGCTTTCGAGTCCTCGGCCACACCTCGAAACCACTGCCGGATGGCTGCATCCTCTTTTTCGTCAACCTGACATAGCATGCAGGACGTGAAGAGCTTGATTATTGCTCACATCATCATCAGCGTTGCCATCATGGAAATGACAATGACCTCCCTAAATGTCAGAAAGATAGAAACAAGTCATAAGTGGCAACGCAGCCTCAAAGAGCAATGACCCCAAAGAAATCGTGCATACTGATACAACATGAAAACAGTACCGGTGATTGCAACAGAGACATTCAGGGTCATCATACTTTTCCTAAGGCGTAAGTCTTGCTCCTGTCCTGGCGTCGTCACACGATGTTGCTGATGATAGCACTGATCAAGTCAACCACCTAAGACCTAAGAGCCCCGCTGCCGCCAGACTGCGCTGCTCCATTTGTGGGGTGCGCGGAGTCTCGACCTCTCACTGAAAGACGACAGAAACCGGCCATTTGGGTTTTTGGGGTGTGTAGGGTAGAGCACAGCGTTCGAGGCTCAGGTTGTTTGGTGTAGGGTTAAGGGCGCAGGCCCTAGGCAGAGCTGTACGCCCTTATCGTAATCAGGGCAAAGCCGTTCAACGAGTCCAACCCTCGGGGCCGATGGAAAGTTCTGCAGGTTGGACTCGATGTCTCTCTGCATCTCCAAAACACGATGGCATTTCAGGTGCTGCCAGGATACCGCTATGCGAGAGTGAAAAGAAAGGATGGGAATGAACCCCGACACCCTACACCCGCAATGATGGGTGTGCCATCGAACCAGTTCGGCAGCTCATGGCCCTTTGGACATTTCGCGCCTGTCGCAGCATCGATGCACCTAAGGACGCACTTGGCTCAGATGGCTGACAATCTCTGTTTGCGCGACTGAACAGGTGCACGAAAAAAAACATAACACCAATTAGAATGCAATTCTCCTGCCTTAGCGGTCGCAAGCACTTGAGGTTTGAGGAGCCAGCTTGACTCTAGCAGGGTCTGTAACATGCGCGAGAACTCGGAGATGTACCTGGCTGCTGGGCGCGGCTTCTAGGGAGGCCCCAGCCGGCTGGAAAGTGTCGGGGCACCGGTTGGTGACCAAGAAGCTAAATCGTGTGCCTTAGCGACTTCAGTGATGAAAACCAAGCGGATAGTTGGCGCGTCGGCGAAACATGACATGTAAGCAATTGCTGCAGAGAGGTTTCTTTGGGACGGTGGCGAAGAATGATGATGGTCCTGACGACGATGTAGAGCATGGTGGTGGCTATGACGACGATGCTCTTGTTCGTGGTGCTGATGGTGCTTGAAGCACTTGCTCTGTGTGTATGTGATGATGCTTATGGTGGCAAGTGGAGATTCGGATAATGATGACGAGTATGATGATTATGACGATGATGAGGAAGAGGGCTACTTTATCATATTTCCCGCTTCAACTTAAGTCCTCATTAATGATGACAATCAGATGTTTCGATGATCTCCGAGTTCGACCCCAATTCGCAAGATGCTGCCGCGAAGCTGTCCGAGACCTCTGCGACATGACACAACTTCCATTCACACGAACATACATATGCTCCACGCTGCACAACACATCTACTATGCACATGACTATGCATAGGGACGCAGTCGGTTTGCGTTCTCGGTGCAAAATGACGGTCGACAAAAGCAGGCCCGCCTTCTTGAAGGATTTCAAGGCCTGTTTGGTTTGTCATTCTCCGAAGGGTTTTCCACTCAACAACCAATCCTAAGGCTCCGATGGGATCCACAACAACTGCTTGAAGATGCATAAGGTCACCACCAGGCACTACCAGCGAAATCACGCGGCACTCAACCCCACTCAGAAAGCCGTTTAGAAAGACAAGCTCGGGTCCACAGCTGCTAGTGCAGACAGGCCCAGGCAGGCGAACAGGTTCCATCGTGTACAGGTACAGCGTTTGGGTCAGGACGACTAGTGTTCGCCGAAGCACGACATGAATGCCAAGTCATGTACCTATCGGAGCTGCTAACGCGAATAGCACGAACTCACCTGAATCAGTACAGCTGATCAGCACAATCTTTACTATCTGTAGGTAGGGGTACCTCAAAGTTCCCAGACAGAAGCCACTATTACCATCAAGTCGAAACCAACTGAGCAGGTGCAAAGCAGTGTAAAGCAGCTACAGCTACGACCAATTGACATGTAGCAAAATCCCTATGGCTCTACATAGGTGGTTGTCAAAATTATGGTCCCTTCGGGTCCTTAATATATAACGGCACCTAATATTTAAGGTGCCCAAAAAGGGACCATAATTTTGACAACTAGGTATCGTATTCCACCGGCAAGGGACTCGTCTCTGCTGTTCGTCCGTGTGCATAAACTCCGGACGTGGGCTTACCTGAGCAGCGAAAGCAGGGGAATGCCTGCTGTATCGGATGACGGTACCGAGCTTCGCACCCGGAAGATCTTCAGCACACCCACCACGAAGTCGGGGAGGGTCAAAAAGTTATGTCCCATGACCTGAGCTTGCAAGCCATATACGCAACCACAACTCCGCACACCTGAAAGATTGTTCACACTATGTAACAGCCGTATGCTGTCGCAGGCACATCAATCTCTCTGAAGATGACCTCAGCTGCGTAGCGGCCGATGAACAGGAGCAACGTCAGCTTACCGTAAAAATTTGCAAGAGTCCATCATGGCCGGGTCACATCAGCCAGTGAATCGGCTATCTTGCCTTGACAAACGATGCTGCACATGTCACTGCCATTCAGATTAATCGTGTTTGAGTGGGTGCTTGCGACGTTTTCTGTGCCGTCTGTGGTTTCTACTGTCGAGTGCCCCGGTCCTACTCGAGCTTCGATACGGTTGAAGGGTTTACGAGCACAGTCTTCGGGTTTCGCGAAGCGGTTTGCCTGTGCGTTGGCAGCCTTGCAAGGTATGATGTCTTCGATGAACTCTCTGGGATGGGGAGACGCAGACGTTTTAACCAGCCAAAGCTTGAGGGGGGGAGGGAAATGTCCGCAACAGACGAAGTTGCCACAAGCATGACCTTAGAACCCTGTAGAACGAAAGGATATGCCGATTGCTCTCACAACGAGGAGCTGCAACTTGCCGCAAGCACATCAACTGGCAGTGGGCAACGATGCGGGTCCAGCCTGTCTTTCCCCCAGAGATCAAGTGATGAAACGGAGGATGCCTGAGCTGGAGGTCCCGAAAATCGTCGATCCTGAGTATTGCCAACGGGGACTCCTGTGTATGTGTGTGTGTGTGTGCGCGTGTTACTCTGAAGCTGCAGGCAATGAACGAGATAAATCTCTCCTTGTTGTCTCCCACCATGTCCTCGCACACACGATCCGTCAGCTGGTGTAAGTTGCCATAAAAGTGCACATGCACGCACAGACATACTGATCCCGTGCGTGTGTAGTGGCTATCTATGTGCCAATATAAGTATTGACAGGTATGTGCATATATACGTATGAGCATTTGGATATGTAGGAACTTGCACGAACGAGTGGATTCTGAGTAGATGGGCATGGGCTTGTGCATGCGCCACATAAGGTCGATGGATCATAGCAGCACATGGTGTCCAAACTGCGTTACAAGCAGCAACAAGCCTTGAGCTCTTCAAAGACAAGAAACATCCTTCGGACTGCACCCTGTCCTCAAAGAGCTCGATCAGCTCAGCGGCGCTCATCGCGGAATCTGCACCTCAGCCAAATGCCATGCGGGAGCTTGGTAAGCAACTGCATGAAAAGAACCGGTTGTCCTCTCCACATAGCAGCTAGACTCGGGGTGGAGGATCTAAAAAAAATTAAAGGGATCAAAAACAAATTGAGGCTGAACGGATCAAAACAAATTTAGGAAGGATCAAAAAAAAACCTAGGGATTGGAGATTTGCTGCAAACAACGGCAAGTGCTATTCCAATATCTCCGCGACGAAACTGTGCGAAACTACGGTGTCAATCCCGGAAAAGTCTGGGACCGGTAGAGGGTTCGAACGGTTGGCGCGTAGAGGGTTCGAACGGTTGGTGTAACCAGAGTTGCTGGCCATGGCTGCGTGGGTCAAGCAGCTCTATTTGCCAGGATGAGATTCCAATAGTTCAACGTCGGAATTTTGCGACGCTATATATCTGGTGTCAAGGCCACAAAATGCCACAAAACCCTGGCACAGCGTGGAAGGCTTCGACGTTAACAGTTGCCGGCCATGGCTGCGTGCGCAGGTTAGTCGGAACTCGCCAGCTCCGCGTCGAATATATATATATATATATATATATACATGTACACTTTATATATATATACATATCTGTACCAACTGTACCCCTTGAATAAAGATGCATTTGTCTTTTGATCGTTTTTAGTTTTTTAATTGATCCCTTTTTGTTTTCTTCTTTAATGCCTTTACATTTTCTTGTCGATCCTTTCTTTGATCCGTCAGCTAGACAATCTCCATCCTGGTCCAAGTCTTGTGCCACGGTAGACATGCCACGAACATCCCCTATGTTTTAGGCTGGGTGGGGCTAGGAAATGGAGGGTCCATTTCTTGACACCCCCCCCACCATGTTTCCGGGTATGGCATCATAGATGCTCCAAGAATCTGCTTCCAATATCCAGCCCCCACAAAATGGAATCACGAATGGCCGGCATGTTTCATGCTTGGCACGGGCAGCACATCATGCACTGTGTGTGTGTGTGTGTGTCTCTCTCTCTCTCTCTCTCTCTCTCTCTCGCGGAGTGGACTTGCAAACGGATTCGCAGACAATGCGGAAGCTCGTCTTTTTCGCAGCTGTCGCCAGAGACACTCGGCCGTTTCGCCCCCCATTCTCGGCGGCGACCTGGAACAGACAGTATGTGGGTGCAGCGGGAGTGCATGCAGGTGTTCAGTGATCTCAGGTCCAGGCACTGTTGATTGGAACGAAAGATTGGCGAGGCCTTGCCTGGACATAGCCAGCAAATCGCAGTCAAGCCCGAGACCGATGAGACAACATGAGGAGCAGGCTTCAGCCCCGCAGGAAAGAAGTCGCCGCTCACCCAGCCACGAGCCTCATCGCAAGCTGCGAAATCAGAGTAGCCGAATCCTAAACCCGACACCCGAAACCCGAAACTTGTAAAATCCAAGCCCTGAGACGGCCTAAGCCGGACACACTGAAACTCCGGCCCTGAGACCCTGACACCGGTTGAGCCACTCCATCGATCTTGCCGACGAGTCTGTACAAGCGACTCTTGGCTGCAGCGAAATCGCCCTCGGGGAGTACCTGCGACATCTGGCCGACAACGAAGCGGCCGAAGTTCTTGGCTGAGCCACTGTACGCAATGTCGAAGTACTCGGGAGCTCGCTTGCAAATGTGAAACCATTGTAGGCTCTTGCCTCCTTGCAGCACTATGCAGCCGCTCTCGTCCGTGATCGGGACGCCCTTGTCACTCCACAGCTTGGGCACGGTCAGCAGGAACTTCTCCAAATATTTGGATCCCTGAATGGAGTTCGTGAAATCCACAGCGGAGTATATCCGTCGCTCGCTGTGCAGCTGCACGTCAGCGGACTCCAGGTGCGCACCATCGCCATCAGCAGCAACCGTTGCCGGGGCCGACAACAGCTCCGGCTGGCACTGCAATTTGTCCAGCTGGTCTTTGGTGACCTGGGTGATTGCAACCCGGAGCTTCGTCTCGCAGTTCGCGAAGTCGATGTTCCCCACGTGGCCGAGGAAACACTGCGGAGTCAGCAGCTCAATGGGGCTGTGAGAACAGGCAAAGTAGCGCAATGGTGCGGATTCCGTCAAATGGACCACCCTCACCCGGCTGCAAGTGAGCACCGGGAGTGCATGTACGGAGGGCTTCGTGACCCTCAATTTCCGGCCGGCCTCTGATTTGTCTTTCCCTTTGAGAAGAGCCCCCCTGTAGATGGTCAGCACGACTCCCAAAGAAACCCTCTTGTCGTGCACATACACGATGATCTGCGGCATGGATTTCGCATCAGTCCTGGGGATGAGGTGTTGCAACCTCGGAGTGGCACCAATCAGGGATCCCAGGAGTAGAAACCGTATGAACTAAGCCCTAGACCCTAAACCAAAAGTAGCAGAAACCTCCCAAGACATGACAGTTCACTGCAAAATACCATCGTTGGCCCCCGCATCCGTGGCCCGTGTCTGCATGACTGCTTTCGCAGCCGTTTGCTGCCAGGCGATGGCACGGGACTGCCTGCATCCCGATTCCAAGGAGGCCTCTCTCGCGATCGCGAGCTCGTGCTGTAGGGAATGCCAAGAGCTCTGCAGCTTCGTGGTGCCGGTCACTTGAGCGGCGGACAAGATACCTTCTCTCAACCTGATGTTTTGCACGAAGGATCGGATGCCCGGCATCATGTAGCGAAGCCGCTCTTGGCATGCCGTCAGCGACCCCACATCCTGGAGATCGAAAGCTTCCACGTCCGCCCATTGCCTCAGCATCTGCCGGAAGTTGGAGTGCTCGTCGGATGCATCGTCGCCTTTTCGGGCAAGTGTCTCTGCCTCCTCGCCCTCCGAGTCCGAGTCCTCTCCGATGAGCTCCCGCAGCTGATCATCCGAAGCCGCTGATATGGCCTCCAGGCTCTGTTTCATGGCCGCATGGTCTTCGACGGCCTGCAGCGCCAGCACGGAGTCGTCGGCAGCGGGCTCCTCCTCCTCAGCGATGTTCTCCTGGATGCCCAAGTCCATAGCCAGCTCATCGTCGTCGGCTTCGACCAGGTCCTCGCCATCGTCGGCACCTTGGGCGATGAGGTTCCTGCCTTCTCGTCTGTACCAGCACTCAAAGTTACCGGCTATCAAAGCCGGCGACCGGCCCACGGATATGTAAGCTTGAAACCTGCACATCTCCGTGAAGGCTTCGCGACACAGCTTGTCCGCTGTCGGCTGATCCAAACACTGCTGCAGGAGGCATTTCGACGGCACCGGGCGAAGCTTCTTCTTGGACTGCACCAAGTGCTCCTTGTACATGCCAAGCACTCCGTCCCGAGCACTGGGAGATCCCCGGTACTCTTTCTTCGCCCGGGAAAAAAACAGTTCGCAGGATCTTTCTTGAAAGCGGGATGCCCTCACAGAGGCACTGCCGGGGCATCGCATGCACAACTGCATCGTGTGCACACACAGGCGAACTCCTAGTCGCGTGTTAAAGGCAGATACTTCTGTTTCCAATGGGCGCCATGGACCTCTTGAGCCTGTTGCAAGCCCAGCAACAGCATAAAGTAAGCACTGCAAGCATTGCAGAAGATGGTCCCGATTGACAGGCCATCAGAACCCTGACCACAAGAGGACAGGAGAGCTCCCAGCAGACAGTAGAGGTGTGCTCCGGCGAAGTCCCAACGAGGTTGGAGGAACCGGGAGCTCATTCGAGACAGAGCTTCCGCATCGCTCATTGCATCCGCCATGGTGAAGCTCCGAATCGGCATTCCGCGAGTGCCCATGCCACTCAGGTCGACGACGAAGTTTCCATAATGAACGTCTCGACTGCCTGCATGGTGGTGCAGGCTAATCTCTTGAGGTAGTGCAGACTGTCCTGCGATGCTAGCAGCACGTGGTCCTTGTAGTAGCAGAAGCGGAAGGGCACAAACTTTAGGCCCATGGGCTCGAAGCGACAGGACTTGAAGAAGGTCGTCGCTGCCAGAGTGTCGCAGCTAAGCAAGCCGAGCATACACTTGCTCAGATCGGCATTGATGGCTCCGCCGTCGAACCCGATGCCCAGAGGAGGGCTGTCGCGGTTCCGAGCCGCGAACGACTGAAAGAGCCGCCCGCAGACCTCCAATTGCCTCTGGCTTTTGCGCTTGTCTTTAGGTTTGAGCGGGATCATGCAGGAGTCGTAGGAGAATTGCAAGGTGTCCGTCCGGCTCACCACGAAATGTACACTCATCCGAGACTTCTTGGAGTCGTCCAGGTTCTTAGCCGAAGCCAACTTCGCGAAGGAATCCTCCGCATCCTCCGTGAAATAGCCCCCGACAATGGTTCGGGAATCCGGCCCTTCGAAACCACTAAGAACCTGGAAACTTGGAGCCCAATACGTTTCGTCGATGCCGACGAAATAGCTGCGGCACCCAGCTTGGACCTCGAGTCGTTCCAGGATGCAGGCGGCGTTGTGGTCCAGCTGCTCATCGGAAGTATGAGCGAGGTAAAACCAAGGGATCATCGGGTGTCTAAACTCGATCTTTGGTGGATCCGACAGGCTGACCCCGAAACTGCCGAGGAGTTCTCGACTCTGAGCGGACATGCCAATCATCCAATATATTTCTTGGAACGTTTCATCGTCCAAGTGCTTTGCGGACTTTGTCCTGGTGGTGCAACCTCTTTGAATCCGACTCTGCATGTCGAACCAACTATGCAGTATGCAGCGGAGTACCTTGTTACCCTCATGACCACCAGCCGCGATCTGCGAGGCGATCACCAAGTTCTCTTTCTTGATAGAGCCGTTCAAAAGATTGCCCTCAAACTTTTTGCACAGCTCCTTCAGGGCGATCTTCTCGGACTCGGCGGAGTCGTTGTACTCCAGGTCCTGCACATTCACCAGCATCCACTCTTGGAGCACACGGGTCCGGTTGCCGTAAGTGATGCAGCAGAGCCGACGCTTGATGGCAGCCAGCAGGGCCATGGAGCTTTCGATCTGGAGGTAGCCATCCACTTCCCGCCGGCACTCACTGAAGGAGTAGTAGTCGGATTGGATGAGTTTCTCCTTGGCACTGAGAATGTCGTCTGCACTGCCGTAGACAATCTGCCGGGCTAAGTCACAGGAGTCCACGATGCAAGCCCACTTAGCGACGGCTCTGTGCAGCATCCGGCTACTGGCGGTAGCCCTGCACTGCTCGCAGATGGGCCCCCTACCCGTGCAGGCTTTGGCCTTCAGAACCAAGATCTCCTGCTCCCAGCTGAGTGCGCACTTCTCCAACGGGTCCTGGCCAGTCCTGTCGATGCAACGGATCATGCCGACCTTCACCCAGGTCTCGAATGAACTCGAGTACCGATCGAGCTCTGCCACATCTCCTTCCCCGACGCGGACCCCGTGGCAGTTTGGGGCCTCGTCTTGCAGGGGAGCCACTGCTTGCTGGGCCTGCCATTCGTGAAGGCGCCTCTTGTGTGTCTTTCCCTCATGGGAGATCACATACTTCCAGCCTGATCCACCTGGCCGGTCGAAGTTCACTTCTTGCCCACACGGTCTGCACAGCCAAAGGTTGCCTTGTTTGTGTTCATAAATGCCGGGACGGTCTCGCTCTAGGAGATCCTTCAGCTTCACCGAGACACACCCACGCCCCGGCCTCCCCGGACCGGTTGATACCTTCAGCGCCGGCGCCGCGACCACGTCATCCGCCGGGGCAGCCTCCACTACTTGCTCAGGCGAAGGCTGGAGGACCTGATCTCGGAGCTCCTTGCATGTCTTGCAAGTAAGAGGACTGTGTCTAGCGAGGGCCAAGAGGAAACGGTGCCAATGCTGCTGTCCCATGTGATCCTTGTTCTTGTGGTGTCTTTTCTGGAACTCCACTTGGTAGCTCACTCCCGCCTTCTCGGCCTGAACCCTCGCAGACTCCTTCAACTCAGCCTCCTGCTGCTTCTTGCTCTGCTTCCGCTTCTTGGGGGGAGGCTGGTCTACCATGAGGGAGGACTGCCGCTTGCCAGCAGCCTCGGGCTCCTCCTCCTCACCACCATCTTCGGCAGGCGGATGCACGTCGTCCTCGTCATCGCGAACCAGAGCTTGCGATGACTCCTTGGCCGCCTTGGATGCCTTAGCCTTTGCCTTTGACGGTTGGCAACCCGGCTTGGCCACAGCAGCCTTCGGAGCCGCCTTTGACCGACAGGGTCGAGAGCAGAAGGCTTTGATGTTTCCATCCGAGAAGGCGTCTGGATCGATCTCTGGGGGCCATGACTGTTCTCGTCCTTGCAGGAAGAGCTTGGCTGCAAGCACTGCCCGATGGCCACAGCTCCAGCTGTCTGCTTGTGGGGTGACGGCCTGGGGCATCACACGGAGTTCAGTGCCCCAGTGGTCTTGTACATGCAGACTGATGGCTTCTGCAGCATCTAGGATTTCAGGGACTTGTTGCCCATCGAACACGAGGAGATCTTGCTCGCCCTTCTTGGCACAGCACATGGCCCAGTGGGTTGAAGTCGAGACCATTGCCAGCAGATACGTGGCCGAAGCTTGTAACCTCAGCAAGCCCAGCGACTCGGCAGCACTGCCGCACATCACGACACAGTGGCGGGGCCAGAAGACGCCCCAATTGTCTTTGCAAACCTCGACTAAGGCATGTATGCAGGCAGCCCAGGACAGCTGTTGCTCTGGCTGCATACTCTCCTTGAGGCCCTTCCAAGGTCGAAGCAGTTCCGACTCCACGTTCATGCAATTTTCAGCACTGAGCTTCTGCCCTGCGGTTCCAACGGCCTGCGGATTGCCTGCTGAACTGTCAGAGCTGTTCGATGCCTTTTGCTGGGGATCCCGGATGACTGCACTAGGTGCCTTGCCTGCTGCATGGTCCGAGCTGGTTGAGGCCTGCTGTTGCTGGGGATTCTGCGTCACTTCGGCCTTGACTGTTGCCTCAGGCTTTGTGCCCAGAGAGGGCATGCTGGCTAACTTCACACGGAGCTGGTCCAAGGAGCCTTGGAACACTTGCGGGACTGCATCCACCAAGAATGCCAGCAGATGAAGTTCGTCGTCGTCTAAGTGATCTAGGGAGATGGGTTCCAGCGGTTCGCCGGATACAAGGCCGTCCAGCCCCAACACTGCCAACAGAGGGATTGCCTTCTCAGCACGAAGCACCGACAAGGGAGACTGCTGCAGGAACAGTCTCTTGGCTTCGGGTCGCAATGTGTCCCAGCCGTCGGGCTGTCCCTGGGCCTGCTGCAGCTTCATGTAGCTAAAGTAGGCCGCACATTCGGCAGCTGCTGCAGTGCTCATGATGTCCTTCTGTTCGGGGCTCAAAGCTTTGAAGAGCCTCTTGCAGGTGCTGCTGGCCAGCGCATCCAACGGAGTACCCTTCCACTTGAGTTCTTTTCCACTCTCCGCCATACGATCTCCAAGCTCCTCGCGAAAGACATCCCAGGGAGCCCGCAGCGATTGCGGCGGCGCCTGGCAACGGGTGCTGGCACGGGAAAGGAGAAGGCACGGACAAGGAAACATAGGGCCCGTAATTGGAAGATAGTGCTCCTTCGCATGCCGCCCCGAGCCGGCCCCACCCATGCATCCCCGATGTGAGGCAGGGCCCGCTTCCATTTTGCCGTGTTGCTCGTGGGATTCCTTGACACACCCGGGAAGGATACGGGGATATAGGCAGGCAGGACACAGAGGGCCCATAATTGGAAGATAGTGCTCCTTAGCATGCCGACCGAGCCGGCCCTGCCCAGAGATCCCCGATGTGAGGTGAGGCTCGCTTCCATTTTGCCGTGTTGATCGTGTGCTTCCTTGCCGCACCGGGGAAGGATACGGGGATATAGGCAGGCGGGACACAGAGGGCCCGTAATTGGAAGATAGTGCTCCTTAGCATGCCGACGGAGCCGGCCCCACCCATGCATCCCCCATGTGAGGCAGGGCCCGGTTCCATTTTGCCGGTGCGATCCCCTACCGAGAAGGAGGGGCCAGAATTGGAAGATAGAGCTCCTTAGCATGCCGCCCGAGCCGGCCCCAGCCATGCATCCCCGATGTGAGGCAGGGCCCGGTTCCATTTTGCCGGGCCGCTGGTGCGATCCCCTACCGGGAAAGGAGGTGCCAGAATTGGAAGATAGTGCTCCTTAGCATGCCGCCCGAGCCGGCCCCACCCATGCATCCCCGATGTGAGGCAGGGCCCGGTTCCATTTTGCCGTGCCGTTGGTGCGATCCCCGACACACTCGGGAATGTCGTGACAGGGAACGGGGCAAGGGCTGTTGTCTATGGGCTGCCAGGCTGCGGGGAAAACATAGGGCCCGTAGTTGGAAGATAGTGCTCCTTAGCATGCCGACGGAGTCGGCCCCACCCATGCGTCCCCGATGTGAGGCAGGGCCCGGTTCCATTTTGCCGTGCCGCTGGTGCGATCCTCGACACACCTGGGAAGGAGGGGCCAGAATTGGAAGATAGTGCTCCTTAGCATGCCGCCCGAGCCGGCCCCACCCATGCATCCCCGATGTGAGGCAGGGCCCGGTTCCATTTTTGCCGTGCCGTTGGTGCGATCCCCGACACACTCGGGAATGTCGTGACAGGGAACGGGGCAAGGGCTGTTGTCTATGGGCTGCCAGGCTGCGGGGAAAACATAGGGCCCGTAATTGGAAGATAGTGCTCCTTAGCATGCCGACGGAGCCGGCCCCACCCATGCATCCCCCATGTGAGGCAGGGCCCGGTTCCATTTTGCCGTGCCGCTGGTGCGATCCCCGACACACCTGGGAGGGCTGCCAGGCTACCGGGAAAGGAGGGCCCAGAAATGGAAGACAGTGCTCCTTAGCATGCCGCCCGAGCCGGCCCCACCCATGCATCCCCGATGTGAGGCAGGGCCCGGTTCCATTTTGCCGGGCCGCTGGTGCGATCCCCGACACACTCGGGAATGTCGTGACAGGGAACGGGGCAAGGGCTGTTGTCTATGGGCTGCCAGGCTGCGGGGAAAACATAGGGCCCGTAATTGGAAGATAGTGCTCCTTAGCATGCCGCCCGAGCCGGCCCCACCCATGCATCCCCGATGTGAGGCAGGGCCCGCTTCCATTTTGCCGTGTTGCTCGTGGGAGTCCTTGACACACCCGGGAAGGATACGGGGATATAGGCAGGCAGGACACAGAGGGCCCATAATTGGAAGATAGTGCTCCTTAGCATGCCGACCGAGCCGGCCCCACCCAGAGATCCCCGATGTGAGGTGTGGCTCGCTTCCATTTTGCCGTGCGGCAGCCTGTACCCTGGTATCCCTCTGCTGTGCTTCCAATACAAGGATTTGAAGCGAGCCTCGGAAAGATCACACGAAGCCGCAGCTGCTTGCCCTGGCTCAGGCTTGACCTCGGGTCGTGGGACAGATGCGACAGTCGAGTGAAAACAGCAACACACAATCGAAGGGAGCCTCGGCTGATTGGCTCTCCGGTGCATCGGCGGGAGCAGGCTTCGTGTCCTCGCGAGATGCTAGCCTGCATATGCACATGCAACCCAGAGTACCCCACAGCATGCCACACGTGCACAGATAGACGAGCTTCTTTTCTTTGCTTGGCTTCAACGCTGATGGATCGCCTAGAACTCTCCGCGAAAGCCCCCCTTCGGGAGATCAGATCGGATCACATCTTCTCACGCCGTCGAACCTTGCTCGGCTTCCCGTCGTTCCCATCGCCCCGGCTGCGATTCGTCTCACTGATGTACTTGCCAGGCTCCTGCTTCGAGGATGCGCCGAGGCCACGGCCAAATCGAGGAGGCCCCTCGTCCTTGCAGCGAGGCGGGGATGGCTGAGACAGCCGAAAGGATCGCCTGGGTTTCGTTGGAGTTCTCGTGCCCGACCAAGCCGACCAGTCCGGAACACCGACACCCGATTGTGGCTTCCTTGGCGACGGTGTCTGCTGGGATAGGCTCGGTGTCATCGGAGATCTCGTGGCTGAGCAGGCCGACCAATCCGGAAGGAGGCCACCCGAAGCTGGCTTCCTTGGCGACGGCGTCTGCAAGGATTGCCCGGGTGTCGACGGGGTTCTTGCGCCCGACCAGCCCGGCCAATCAGGAAGAGGGAACCCCGAACTTGGCTTCGATGCTGCCTGCACACGGTCCTTGCATGACTTCGGGGGCGTGTCGATGATGATGATCTCAACATCGTCGGCCTCGACGATCTCAACACCATCTGCCTCCACCGACGCCGACATGACCAGCACTCACCCTCCAGTCACAATCGGGAGCTCGAGACAAAACCAGGCTTCGGTGATCTTCGGTGCAACATCTCCAAGCGGCAAGACGGAAGCAGTGGCCTACCAGCACCCGCGAACCCAGTCCTGCACACACTCGGCCGGCTCCAGTGGCTTGGCTTCTTGATCAGGAACCTGACCCAGGGCAAGCACCAAGCAGCATTTCGGACTAGGACAACAGTAGTAGGAGCATGGCTGCATCCATGAACGAGTCCATCCCGTGCTGTGGTTCAGCAACCTGGCACCCAAGGGCATGGACATCCAGAACTCCAGTGCCCAGCACCCTCCACCCTAGAGCCCACGCCTCAGGGATAGCGGGTACCGGTGGCTCCAGTGCACACATCGGGATCACCGAGGCCTGGCGCACATAAGACAACACAGCGAGCTAGCAGAGATACTTTGCCCAAGGTCCAGGCCACCGGTAGCACGGAAGCAGCATCACCAGGAAGCTAAGCGCAAACCAGCACAGTTTACAGCATGCCAGGCAAAGATACACGATCTCAGCACCACGAGCTGGAGTCCCGAGACCCAAGCCCCATGAGACAAAGGATCAGCAGGTCGAGGTTCGGGATGCTTGTCGTCGGCAATCGGCTCGGTGACCTGGTGTAAGCAACCGTGGAGCTACCAAGGAGTCCGGCAAGCCCAACCTCGGCCGATGGTGGCATGGAGCCCGCACCTGCCCACGAGTCAGCACGGACGTGTCAGTGGAAAACGTGTGCAGGCATACCCAGACAAAGATGCACACAGCCGACAATGTTTGCACATGCGAAAGCCACCCCTCTGGTACGTCCGCGAAAGGCAAGGTGAAACTCGCTTGCTGATGTCGTGTGGCTGTGGGCTGTTCTGCTGTGCTGTGCTGTGCGTTGTCGTGTTGTGCTGTGTGATGCTGTGTGATGCTGTGTGATGCTGTGTGATGCTGTGTGGTGTCGTGTTGTGTTGTGCCCCTACAACCCTCTCAGACGAAGCTCCTTCTGCACCCTCCGCTTGGCCATGCACTTCTTCATGAACTTGCCGCGGCGAGCCCAGCATAGCTGCATGCGACGAACTGCATGCTCTTCCAGGGTCGTCTCGAAACTGCGACGGAACCCAGCAGAGCGAAGCCTCACGGTGATGGCCTCGATCTCCCAGCCATCAAACCGCTGCCGCTGCTTGCCACCCGAGCACGTCATGGCGGCCTCGTTCAAGAGAAACTGCAGTGTGTGCTCACCTCGCCATCCCAGCCTCATCTCCAGATCCCCATCTCGGACGACTTCTAGGTCACCACGAAGCTCGCCCGAGAATCTCGGAACCCTGATCGCCCGGCGTTTCGGGCTCATGGGTACTCGGACGCCCTCCAAGCTCTGGTTGAACTGACCGCCAAAAGTCAAAGTCTGCTGGCTGCTGGGCACTCGGCTGCCCTCCAAGCTCTGGTTGAACTGACCGCCAAAAGTCACAGTCTGCTGGCTGCTGGGCAGTCGGATGCCCTCCAAGCTCTGGTCAAGCTCACGAAGCCCTCTCTAGGTGCTCGAGCCATGATAGCCGTCACTGACACTTCTGAGCTGTGCACTCGTGCAGACAGAAGCAACAGCAATGCGACGAAGCCAGGCAAAACAGGACGTGAGCACCTGGTCCAGGAGGCGACGTCGCTTGCCCGGAGGTCCCCTGTCCAGGCTGGCTTCCAAAGGAACAGAGGGTTATGCATGCTGGACCCAACCTTGTCGTCGATCACCGGCCCACGAGCCTGACCAACAGCCGACAAAGCACAGGAGAGCGAGCTGCAACCGAAGCGCCTCAATGATGCCAGCCTCTACATCGGGATGACCGGGAGGTGGGCCAGCCTGCAGCAGGATGACTTCGTGAAGAAGGGCAATGGTGCCAGGCGCCAAGGTCCGGGCCGGGATTGGGTGAATCGTGGATGCAGAAGCCTGCCCAGGCACAAACGATTCAAAGCAGCAAGTCAACTCCAAGCCCGAAACGTCCCAGTCGTCCAAGGTCCAGGCACATGGCAATGGAGTCGACGAAGCAGGATCAACATCCTGCCCCAAGGATCCACTACGGCCACAGCCAACTTCCAAGCAGGGTCCGGCCATGATCAGGAGCATCCGCAACCTGCAGCAGGGCGGAGCTCAGAGAGGTTGGGATGGTGAGGAGGGGTTTGGGCTTTGGGGGTTGGGGGGCTAGGGTTTGGGGTTTGACAAGTTTGAGGTTGGGCTTCGGGGTTCGGGGGTTGGGGTTTGGGCTTTCAAGCTTTGGGGTTTGGTGTTCCGTCTGAACAAGACCCCGGAACCCTGACCCCACCCGAGACCTCGGACCCAACCCCCAACCGAAACCCAAAGGGAAGCTTCGGGATTTGGTGTTTGGGGTTGTTGGGTTGAGGGCTTTGAGCTTTGGGGTTCCCGGTCTCGAGTTTGAAGGCCAGCAGGGGCTTACAGGAGTTAGGAAGCCAACCCCCACGGCACGGCCAGGACAGTTGTTTTCCGATCACAAAAACACGAACGATAAGCTCGAGGCTGTGTGCACCATTCGCCCAACATCGAAATCGCTATATCCCGGCCTATGCACACAATGGCACACAGCAGCCCCGGCCCATGTGAAACTCACCCCTCGCTGCCGATGTGAAACTGGAGATTCAGCTGGCTCTGCTGCTGGCTTTGCTGCTGACGTGTGTGTGTGTGTTGCTGTGTTGGTTAGCTGTGTGTGTGTGTGTGTGGCTGTGTGTTGCTGTGTGTGATGCTGTGTGTGAGCTGTGTGCGAGCTGTGTGTGAGCTGTTTTTGAGCTGTGTGGGAGCTGTGTATGACCATGTGTGACCCTACGACACGCCCTCAGTCAGCATCTCCTTCCACGTCGTGGGTCCTGTCATCGCTGAAGCTGCTGCTGTTGTCGTCCTTCTTCTTGTCATCATCTTTCCTGTCATCGTCGTTCTTCGTGTCGTCATCGTCTTTCCTGTCGCCGTCCTTCTTGTCGTCATCGTCCATTGGCTCATCGTCCTCGCTCGGCAGCATCGGACCCTGCTCCATGTAGATCGCGATGCTCGGCCTGAGCAGCTGGTAGCCTCCACAGCCGCGTCTCGTTGCCCGGTACACCATCTCCTGCACGGTTGCACTGCTCGGTATCGACATGCCAGCCGTCTCCACACCATTCTCAAGCAGGGTCACTTCGTACTGCATGTCAGGCGAGCTCGGCAGGTAGTGGGGCTGAAGCCCCTTCGCCCAACTGGGCTGGGGATGGGGTCCGTCCACGTCATCGCCCTTCATCGTGTTCGTCGTCTTCATGGCCTTCATGGCCTTCATGGCCTTCATCGCCGCGGGCGACTTCATCGCCTTCATGGCCTTCGCCTTGGCCTTCATGGCTGGCCTTGCCTTGGCCTTCATCGCTTTCATCGCCTTGGCCTTCATCGCTTTCATCGCCTTGGCCTTCGCAGCTTTCATCGCCTTGGCCTTCGCAGCTTTCATCGCCTTGGCCTTCATCGCTGTCATCGCCTTGGCCTTCCCAGCTTTCATCGCCTTGGCCTTCATGGCTGTCGTTGGCTTGGCCTTCATGGCTTTCATCGCCTTGGCCTTCTGTGCTCAGGGTGTCAGACAACTCGAGGCCAAAAGTGCGAAGTGTGCTCGGGAGCCAGGCAAGAAAAAACCAGCACAGCACTAGCCAGGTAAGAAAGATCGCAGCGCCGAAGAAAAAAGCCAGGCCACCAGATGTATCGGCGAATCGGCGCAGAAAAGATTGCCAACACAAAGCCAGGTAAAAGCAGGGCGATGGCTCAGACCTAAAGGATCGATAGGCAATTCGTAACCTATACCTACCGATCAACGATCAAAACTTCTCGGACCTAAACGGATCGATAGGATCACAAGCGTGGATCAAGAGGATCAGTAGGCCGTGTGTTCACAGTTGCGATTCAGTTCTCATAATCACAATCAAGCAAGCTTTCCCCTGTTTGGGCCACCCATCGCACATGCGAACACACTCAAGCTGCGACTCAACTGATCCTGCACGGCACTACCGTCGCCACGACAACACTCAGAACTCAGAACCCTAGCCCCAAACTCTCAATTCCTGGATCCCCGGCTCGCCTTCGCCTCCTCTGGCGGGTCCCCACCATCGCCAGCGGCATCCTGCCGTCAAGCAACACACGACTATCCGAATAATTCATTGGATCACTCAACGACCGAACAAGTCCCAGCGACAGCCAGGGTGCAATCCCCGGCCTTCGACTCCCCATCATCAGCTGCATCCTGGCACGACTGTTCGGGCTGGGAGCCTCCTCATATCTCCTCATGCCCGAAGACGTATTTTTCAGGCTCCCACCTCAATCGCTGCTCCGTCACCACCTCCGACAGCCTGGGCCAAGCAAACCAACCCATAATATCCCATAATTCCACAAGCCACAACGCCCCACAACCACTGGCCTGGAAGGAAGATGCTCTCCTCGATGCTTCAGCCTGCGAGCAGTGGTGCATTATCAAGTCACTCCGACCAGAATTCGTAAGGCTCCCACCTCAACGGATGCTCGGTCAGCACCTGTCACAGCCTGGGCCAAGCAGCCGAACTTCTAATTCCACACCCCCCCCCCCCCAACACTCGCCTCGGATGCAGCTGCCCTCCTTGATGCTTCAGCCTCCGAGCAGTAGCGCAGTATCAAGTGCGATGTTTGACGAACCCAGGAGGCGGGCCGCCAGCCATTCTTTCTCTGTCGGCGGAACCTGCCCATCAGGACCCCTCGACTTCATGATGTTACTGATGTTTCGTGTCTGATGCAAGGACCGTGGATGGTGCCTCATGCCCGTGCTTCTTCGCCCACAGCGCAGCTTGCTTCTGGGACCGGAAGCTCTCCATGCCGAGCTCCCATTTATCTCGGCTGATGTTTTCGAGGGTTCTTCGGGGACTTGAACAAGGGGAGGGGTCAAGAAACGGGACAGATCAGCTGAAGCCAAGCCACAAATGGGTTTGCCGACATCAGGCCCGCTCATGCGGGTCGACACGTGTCGGAGGATCCATCGCTCGGACATGAGGAAGCCAGCGACCGCAACCCCGATAGGAAAATGAAGTGAGACCCAGCCACAACCCCGAAGCAGCCCACAACAGGACAGGAATGTGCAAAGTCGACTCGGCTCAAGCTTCGCACCGCTGACTATCACAAGCCCCTCCCTTGAGCTGGGGTTTCCTGATGTTTCCTGAGATGGCAGGTAGGGGACAGTGGGAATATTATCAGTCCATTCATGCACATCTGCGACTCATGGCAAAATGCCTGTGGCATGTGCGGACACCAACACTTGACACTTGCGCAATGCCCATCTCTCTCGCTCTCTCTGACTTTCTGTCGTTGAAGGATCACAGGATTTATAGTAGACGGGGATCTTTCTGCGTCTGTGCGTGCGTGTGGAAGTGTGCATGAGTCATGAGGTTTATCCCCCACCCCGGAAAATGGAAGCAACCAGTGTCCGACATAGTGTTTTCCATTTTCATGGCCCCCAAGCATGGACTGCCCTCGACCACAACAAGAAATGGAAGATGATTAATGGAAGATACATGTACATCCCCCCATGATTCCATTTAATAGCGGTAGGGGATCCACGAACACAAACGGACAGCGTCATCTTGCCCAAAGGCGCGCAGCGAGGCTTCGCTGATCAGTGTCGAGCGAGGCCAAAAAGCGAGGAAGCCGACAAGGCCCAGTCATCGTACGCATGTTATCTGGAAGCCCAGAAGCGAAGAAGCGAAGAAGCCCAGAAGCCAAGAACTCGAGAAGCCAAGCTGCTCAAAGCCAAGTAGCCAAGAACCCGAGAAGCCAAGAAGCTAAGAAGCCGGCAAGGAAGCCTAGAAGCCAAGCAGCCAAGCAGCCAAGAAGCCAAGCCGCCCGGAAGCCAAGAAGCCAGGAGGAACCCAAGAAGCCAAGAAGCCAGAAAGCCAACGGAGCCCAGAAGCCAAAAAAGCCGCGGAGCCAGGCAGCACAGAAGCCAGGAGCCCAGAAGCCGAAGGCTGCCAAGCGAGGAAATAGGCACATTACCTCGTAAACGTTAAATTTGTTTTTGATTCTTTCTAATTTTTTGTTGATCCTTCCTAATTTTTTGTTGATCCTTTTTAAATTTTTTTGACCCCCCTTCACCCCGAGTCCCGTAGACTCGCTGGACTTCTCTAAGCGGCGCAGAAACAAGAAGCACACGATGTTGCTTCCAAAGGAAAAGCTGCTTTTTTTCGGAGACATGGAACGGGCTTCAGCTACCTTCTTCTGCTGGTGCTTCGCATTGCCCTCTCTGAGCGCCGAGATGAAGGTGCCGAGCACCATCCTTACCAAACACCAGAAGCCCTTCGCATCGAGGGGTAGCTCTTCGTCCACAGAACTTGTTGCCCAGGCGCGGCCACAGCCAGCAGAGGCAAAGAGCTGCATAGGCCAAGATGATGCTTCCTGCAACCTGTTTGGAAGGCAAGGCAACCGTAGAAAAGGTCACTCAGCCTTTACACAGCATAGCTATTCAAAGGGCATGCTGAGCACTTTGCATTCCAACGTAGACTCTCCGCCAGGAGCAGTTTCCAGACGATGCCGGGGCCCCAGTAGATCAGTCTCCTCAGCTAACTCGCAGAACTGTCAACTTTCCAGTTATGTCTATAGCTTGCACGAGCATACTCGAGTATGACTGCCTTGCCGAGGCACAGCGGAATCCTCAGATGAGGGAGAAACATTCCGCGTTGGACGATTTGTCCGTAGCTCGGGCTTTGAACAGTCTGTGCTTAATTGTGAACGAGCAAAATCGAACCAGCCTATGTATGATTATGTGAACGAGCAAAATCGAACACTAGATTTCTGGATGTGGTGGTGATCCTGAGTTCTGACGATGGCAAACTTGTGATTGTTGGGAGGGCACCTCACTTCGAGCATACCAACCGGCATCTCCCACCAGGAGGTTCCCATGTCATCGAAGGCTCAAGTTGAGGATCAAAAGGGAACCGCCCATCCCTCGAAGGATCTCTTCCTGGGCGAGATGTTGCATCACTCAAGTCTACCACATGTCAATGTAGGAACGGCTTACTCTGATGGAGCCAAAGTGCAACGCTCAGGGGATGCGTCGGACCTGCAGATGTTCTTCTCCGAACAGGGTGCATCAACAAACAGAAGCCGCAAACTCTTCGATTCGGCCTGACTCAACCAGCGCTTGAAGAATAGGATCCTGAACCAGAACACAACGGAATCCTTTAGACCCTTGTTGCGCACGGCCCTCCCTTCCCCGGGCCCTGGGCGGGGATGAGACGGGAGGGTACTGCTAAGCAAAGCCATGCCTGTGGTCCGGGTCCGGAATAAGGACATACTGCGCAACACAAAGATACCGTGCATATACCTGTATTCCATGGGCTTAGCTTGTATCTTTTCATCCCCCAATCTGCAGCACATTGGAAGGACAGTGTGGATGATTGCATCATTGGAATTTGGAATGGAATGGTGTCCAGCGTTGCAAAGTCCTCAACAGGTGGCAGCTCCGTGTATCCGGAGGCCCCAACCACGACCTGGTCATCTTCGCCAGGTGCGAGCCAAGCGCTCCGTGTCAAATCGATGCGAGATCGAATCTTAACGGTTGGGTCCATGCAGGCAAGGGGCCGTAAGCATCACGGCCGTGCACCAACCCACCGTGCCTGAGCATCACCCTGCCGCTACGAGCCTGCCGTCCTCGCACACTTCGAGCAAGCAAAACTCAGCCAAGCAGCTCCATATCGCCAACCTGCGCAAGAGCTGAGGTCTCTGGGATTCATGATGCTCGCAGCATCTGTGTTTTTACTTTGCTTCTGAGGGGCATCCAGCCAAGCCGGGCAACTGTCTCAGAAATCACTTGCGCCACCAATGGATACTCCCTGGCACGGAAAATCTCTCTCTTGGGCTCTCAGAGGTCTCTGACTCGAATCTCCCGTCCTGATCGATGCGAAGATCCTGAGATGCCGCTTTTGGAACTCGCTCGACGTCTCGACTCGGACCCGAATCCCTGCCGAGCATCGAAAAAATGCGTCCCACTCGGAGAATCCGGAGCCTCACAGGTGACGAGATGTGGCAGCCAGCGAGCATCTGAGATATTGGCTCTGGAGCTGGAAAGTTGCAGCTGAGTCCAAGATTCACTCAAAAAAGTTTCTCGGAAACCCTTGCGGACAACACACGTCCTCCTGAAACTTCAACGATCAAAATGGCTTGCTGCGTCACACATGATCCCGTGCAGCTGCCGACAGGAACAGAACTTCTGCGCACAGATGGCCCGAGGCTTTGGCATGCGAATCGCCCTGCTGGACCTCAAAAGAGGCATTAGCCCAACAGTCCAAGTCCCTCTTTGCACTCTTGCGCCCAGGCAGCCGGGCCGCGTGCCGTGTGCTGGGCTGCTGGGCCCCGGGCCGGAAGATACCAAGGCTGTTGAAGTGCTCCAGGAGGAACTCGTCGGTAAAGGCAATGCTGGAAACCTCACGGAGCTCAAGGCTACAAGTAGCAGCAACAGCAACACCTTCGCCAGCAGCCGCAGCTGCAGCAACGCAACCCACAAATCGCTGCAGGTGTTGCTGGTTAGTACAGCTGCAGGTCTTGATGTTGCTACTCGCACTGTTCTTCTGGACTACACAACACTCAAACCCCCCTTCTGGAAGTAGCAAAGCATGCATGGGGCAAAGGTTCCTCTCGGACCTCTCTCAGTGCAGGCTGGCGGCGACCACGTCGGTGACAAGCCAGCCATCGAGGTAGAACCTCCGGAATCTCTGGCGCTGTCAAGTGGGGCGTCTTCGGCATGAACCCAACCCTTTAGCTTGCCACTGAAGGCCGAGGCAGACAAGCAGCGGTTGGACTGGACAGCCAATGACGCCTTTGAGGCAGGAGCTTAGGCTTAGCACTGTTTCACAGGCGGTAGCATCTGACTTGTTTTTTTCGTCCACTGCCCTATAGTCTACCCTCTTGCAAGCTTGGCTGCGGAGGACCACTTCCAAAACGTACAAGCCGATCAGGACTTTCATGACAGCCTCGCATTTCACATGTCAGATCCAATTTCATATCCCCTCCCTGAGGCATCCTAGGAAAAACAGAACCACCATCCCTGCTCAAGGCGACTTTCAAGCGTGATGCAATGGTCGATTTATGGCGAATGACTGCTGTGTTACATGCAACTGTGACACACGACAAAGGAGCTTGCAATGGCTACCACATGAATGGATTTGCCAGACGGCCGCTCTCTTTATCTGGCATCAGGTCGTCGGTCAAAATAGGCAGAATAAGAGTCAATCTGAATCTAACCGGGTCTGGACGGGCTACGATCGGTTGCATGCGTACGGCGCTACCCAAACAGGTTATGCTTTTGCGCAGCCGGCTGCCAGCAAGATCACCTACATACTTTCTTCCAAAGCCGTGCGGCATCGATTGCATCGTTGACGGCTTGAAGCGTCACATCCTGACGGGTGGCATCGTCAGGAAGCCTAACAAATCTGCCCGAAGGACAAACTCAAGCAAATTCCATCTCCAAACTGCGAGGGCATGCCGCCGGGCCGTCATCATGCATTCTGCTGAGCTACTGCTGAACCGCATTCAATGCCTCTGGATCTCGCAGGGTGCCCGCGGCCCTTGCATCAGCGTGGGCGTCGGACGGATTAGGCAGGTTTTTATGTAGGGATCGGTCTTCAAGCTGCACACGAAAGTGGCTCGAAGCTACATCGGGCTTGCAGATGAGGAGCACGTTTGCATGGACGAGTACCTCGGACGGCTGCCACAGGAGCCAACATGGAGGTGCATGCCTGGTGCAGGAATTCTTCGGAGCCTCATCACCACTCAGCAGCCAAAAAAACACCCTCAAGGTCACAGGAAGCACTGTCGCTACTATGCAGCCCTGCTGAAACTCGCCTTAACCAACTAGCCTCATCTTGCGACTTCTCTTGCCAATGGTGCTGCGTGTCAAGCTGCTACTACTGACAAACATTACAACACAACCACAACAACCACCACCACTCCAATTCTACTCCTATTTCCACCACGGGCAACACGAACGCTGCCAATGCAGGCTTTTTCGCTGATGATCATGTCCGACATGGTGGTAATGCTACTACTACTACTACTACTACTACTACTACGACTAGGACCACGACTGCGACTACGACTACTGCCAAAGCGTCTGCCACTCCACTGCCACTCCTGGTAGTAGTACTGCGATATAGCTTGATGTGCCGACGAGAGCGATGCTATATGGTCGATCCTTTTACATCATCTGGAAGCACACTGATGATTCCGAACCTCCATCACACTGGGTCCAAAATGCCAGAAGCAGCGTGAAAAGAGCTGCCATATGGCAGAGCACCTAGCCACCATTTGCAGGAGGCAGTGCAGCGGTACGTAACTGGATCGTAGGGATAGAAGCACAGATTGGACGCAGTCGATTCGCGTTTTGACTAAGGTCAGCTCAACGAATGACGTGATGCAGCAATCAGCTCATTTTGTGGCTTCGGCTTGAGGATGTTGGGTTGGGTGCTACTTCCCGTCCCTCCAGAAAGCAATACCGGGCACTTTTGTCTGCACCAACCCAGCCTGCATGCCGTCGTTGTGCATCAGGCGGAAGCCTAGACAAAGACAAAGAGGAGTGGGGAACGAGAAAGTCCCTGTCTCGTACAAAAAGGGGGGGGACCTATCCGTGTCTCAGCAATCCTAACAAATAAATCAGACACCACGCTTGAATACCGCAAGCAACCGAGGATGATGGTCCTCAATCTGAACATGAGCAGAGCGAGAATGACGATGATAGTCATGATGCTGATGCTGATGGTGATAAAAAAGAGGAGGTGGAGGAGGAGGAGGAGGAGGAATATGACGACAACGGGAGCAACAAGCACGGGAACAGTATGAGGAAATTGGCAATAGTCAGAATGTTGAGAATCGAGGATGAGGGTTCTGGCAGGAGCACGTTGAGGATGATCGTGAGGATGAGCGTGAAGATGACAAGGATGATGAGGATGACGAGAATTAGGACGAAGCAATGGAGGATTGAGAGCACCCGGACCACTCATCAACACCACCGAGTTGTCATCCTCATCATCCTCGGCAGCATAATCAGTAGCAACGGCTGCAGCGGCAGCAGCACCACCACCACAAGCAGCACCAACACCCAACCCACACGCACCACCACACCCACCAACAACGCACCCACCGCCAACACCCCCACCACCACCACCACCACCACCACCACCACCACCACCACCACCACCACCACCACCACCACCACCACCACCACCACCACTGCGACTACCACAACTATGTCAATACGCCAATGATGATGTTTGTCTAAATCGCGATGCAGCTGTTTGCAGATCAAGCGGCATATGCCCCGGATTCCTCGGTCTACCTGCAGGACGCACTAGTGATCAACTCCGGAAGCTTGCACGAGAGGCAACCCCAACACAGCATCTGTGTCCTTGTAGTGTACTGATTCGAACCATCGCGGGAGTTGATGTTTGGAAATCATACAATCAGACCAACGGTGCGAATACGGTAAGCTTTACGACGCTATCAGTTTTCATGGTCGTTCCGATGATCTTCTCTCTGGCAGTGTTCAGTCCTGTACGGCTCTAAACACTAAACTTGGAACTAGGACCTCAGGCCCCACCCCCAAATCATTGATCCTAAGCAGTCGCCGTCTTCTTGCTACAGGCCGTCTGTGCCCTAAACTAGCATCATGATTGAGCACCGGCAATTAGTTTGAGGTCGAGTGTGATGGCATGGGCGTCTTATTCGTTCGAATCGTAATCCAGAACCCTACCTCCGCTGAAACGTATAATATAGGGGCCTTATTGGGGCCCAGAATATTATAATGATAATGATGAACCCCCAAAATAGTAGTGTTAATTGTTTAGGCCCTTATATCAACCTCAGTGACTGGTGACGGCATCATCGGCATGCACGTAAGAACGAGAACACACGAGCGCTAGCAACACCTCAATGATCGCGGCATATTCCCGCACTGTCGGATGGCATCCTGAGCAGGCCAAGCCGACCTGGCAACTACCTTGAACAGTGAGCCAGCCGGGCAATGCAACTAACTACAGCAGCATGGAATGTTCATGGATGACACTTGCACAACTGAACCAGCTACCACACGGCTTGCACGAGAAACGTGATTCAAGTGGCTGAGATGAGCACGCGGCTTGTTCGACGATGTTGATATTGGTAGATATGCGAGGACAAGCTCGATTGGTCTCACAAGTATGAGTCATGATATGGCTTCGGGACTGGGCATCTTGCTGAGCTACTAGCTACTAGCTTCCAAGTGCAATGACGTCACGGGTACTGGCCTGCAGCATTCTTCCGTTGTCGAGCACCCGCTGAACTCAGATGCAGTGACAGTTCGCAGGAATCGACTCTAGGAATATGGTGAGCCTGCCGGGTATCTGCAAAGCGACACCCTCGACTGCATGATCTCCAGGATGTAAAATGCACCAATTTTTGCTCTTACTGTGGACTAACATCAAACGCTGCGGCAGCCGCATGTGCGGCGTCGGTAGCTCTGGACACTGCAGACATTCGCTTTTGATGCTGCTGAGGTGCTTCTGCGAACTTCGATCCTGCCACTTCCATTTCGGGGCTCAACACGGGGCAGGCTGATTGCGCTTGCCGTGAGGCCACAACACCGCTGCTGCAAACCCTGCCGACAGCCCCTACTCTACTCATTTGGCGCACCCTCAGAATCCCGAGAGACTCGCACTGTTTGGGTGCTTCGTCTTGCAGACATCGGCAAACCTATGTCACACCGCACTCCTCAAAAGCCTGCCTTGTTATCGTGCAAACATTAGATTGCACTATTCAGTATCCATGGGATCTGTGGCAGCCAGGAACAGTGGTGCGGAGGAAGCAGATATCCCGGGTCCTTTCAGTCTGCAGCTTCTCCTCATTCAGGAAAGCAGTCATCTCCTTAGCTCAGGTTTGTGGGCTTGCACCGCAAGGTCCTGGACCCGACGAATACACTCATGATCTTTGGGCCAGCTTCTGCATGATCACCTTCCCTGCTACGGCCTTGCAGATAGAGGGATGATGCGGTGGTCGAGGTCCTTGGAATCCCGCCATGCTTTTCAGCCGCAAAACCTGCATGTTCTCCACCGCCCCGACCGAACCTTTGAGCACCGGGCCGCTCAGAGGCGTGGCTAGCTTTCCGCGACCAGCGAGACGCGTGAGAGTGCAGGGATCCTCAGAGGAGGCTCTGCCGGGCCCCCAGAGGCGGAGAAAAAAAAGCTTTCACACGCGAGATGCCAGGCCGCTGGAGCTGCTGGTGTGCCGAATACTGCTCTCCAAAACGAACTCCATGGACTCCATGACCCCTCTGACCGCGGAGCGAGGGCTCTGGCGACTTAATGAATAGGACGAGCACTACAGTACACCTCCCAGTATCGTATGTCACTGCTGGTGAAAGCTGATTTGCCCGAACGAGCGCAAGCTTGAGCAATGCTTCGACAGCGACTGTGCACTCTGGATTGACACTGTGCAATAACAGCGCAAGCAGGGTTCTGAGCCGTTCCCTCCACACCGACACCGCACCGGCTGGCGATGATACGGATAAGCTGTGCAACCAGAACCCTGGGCCACACACGGTATAGCTATGATATAGGAAGCCCACAGGATCAATCTACTTTGGATTAATCCCGCACACTCACACACGATTTCTACTCTCGTACGCCTCGGCATCCACCCCCAGAGCTCCCACCCTGAATAGCCAAACGTGACAGGGTGAACCTCGGCGACCTTAGGAAAAGGCGGCAAGCCTGAGTGCATGAACGAAGCCAGCATTCTTCGGCCCACATTGAACTTTCGGGTGTCTGCGATGAAACCCCGCTATGGCAAATCCGCCTTGTCTCTCGGCCAGCTTGTGCCCGGGAAGACGTCTGCCTACACTTGCCGCAATTTCTGACAAACTTGAAGTAAGAAGACCCATAAATCGAGTAGCTACTGCTACTACAACTTCCACTACTACCACCACAACTACCACTACCACCAAAAACTGCCACTATGACTATGATGAGCCGCTGTGATGACGACGATGATGACTTCCATAGTCGGCCAGCCATGAGCAACTACCACCCACCATCAGCACTACTGCCACTGCAACTACCAAGGTAGAGGTGGTTGCGGCGACTACCTATCACTTATTATGCCGAGCATCATGGTGCGCATGATCATGCTGCTGGTGATGATGACGACGATTATGACTGTGGTTCTATATCAGCCAGCCTTGAGCATCTCGCGGTATATCACCCAGGCCAGGCGCCCTGGGCATGAGAGTACGAGCCTCATAACGTGTCTCACAAGCCGAGAAACCCCATTCGGGTGACCACCTGGCCGGTTGGCACTGGAGCAACGACGGCTCGGCAAGCAACACCAAGCTCAGCCTTGTGCTGCAAGTCGTGCTCAGATTCTCAAAGAGGTGTGCACATAACCACGGACCGGACACACAGATCCACGCTTGGTGTCTCGCCTCAGCTGCGATGCAACAGCATCGCGAATGTCCCTCCACTGTCAATGGCCAAGCTCCCGACGTAGGGCGGCCTGGACCCTGCCATTCCGACGACGCCTTCCTACGAGTATGGAGTCATCTCCGGTCTAGACAGACACTTGCAAGAGTCTGTCCATCCTCGCGAGACAGACTCAGCCTAGAAAAATACTCATTGGAACGTTTGCCTGTCAATACCAGTACGGTTTGCATGTGTGTCCGGTGTGTTCTGCCAGCAGATCTTGAGCCGAGCTGAAGTTGACAAGTTACGGAGCCGTCATCGCGTCGCGTTGCCTTTTTATTGCCGATCTCTGCTTCGTTTCAGTGGCACTCGCGCTTGGCCTGCACGCTTCTCGATGGCCCCTTGTTAACACCTCGACGTACGGAGAACTCAAACATCCTGAAACCAGAATATCCCATCTCTACCTGAGCCGTGAAAAGGGGCCGAAGAACCGAAGCCAGATGATTCTGGTCAAACGGAATCTCTTCATCCAGATCTGCCATTCATCAGTGCAGCTCAAAGCCCAAGCGCGAAACCGAATTCTGCATATCCAAAATGCAAGGCCGATGCTCAAACTTTGCCAAAGTGGCATTTCATCCAGAGGTTTGGAAAAAGTTTGCCATCTTGCACGCCTTGATACAACAACTGTTTAGCTGACCGTACTTTTGCGGTCTCTTGCACTTGCCATGCTGTGTTAAGCGTTCCAGTGCAATCTGTTCCACAACATCTTGGCAGGAGAGGTCGAAGACACTCTCTACGACGTGTATCTTGGATGGCTGCGTGCCTGACCGAAAGGGGTTCGATGTTGCCAAATGCATGAGAATCTTGGACAGGCAGCCGTCCATGCCAGTCGTCAGAATGGAAGGAGGCACGCGTCAGGACCTAGACTGCATCGTTCCGATGTGCAGCTCGGGATAAAGTGAATCGCCAAACTTCTAGACGTCACCACCCCCATGCTTAGGCTTGCGACGTCTGGTCCTCATTCCGTGCCGAATTTTGTCTGTCCACGGAGTGAAGCGCAAACACTTTCGAGAATTGTACAACAGCACAAGCACCAAAAGGCACTCTGCTCCCCCAGATCTGTTTGGCTTGCACCACGTGTACTTCAGGAAGGAGCAGCTGAATAATTAGAATCGGGCTTCTGTTGCGAAAGTTTCTTGCGTGTCTCTATGATGAGGAAGCCTAAGGAAAGGGTGTGCCGAAGAAATCTGGTTTGTGTAAAACGAACGACTATCTGGCATTGAGAACGTGCCGGAAGTCGTGGAGTCACCAAGACTCTTCCCGGTTACTGGCAGGCGTAGACCACCACTTCCTCCAGGCCTTCGCATTCCAAGTCTTCTTTCTACGCGATTCGGCATGACAGGCATGTATTCAGCTCTGAAGTACTACGAATACGAAGTAGTGCGATGACTGTCTGACTGACTCGTTGCGATCGACCCGAAGGAACCATTCGAGGGAAGCTCAGGCAGCTGTAGACTGAGCCCGGCCCAACATGGCTCTTTGCCAGGCGAGCCCACGGGACCAAGCTAGGATGGTCTGATTCTGGGCTCCAACAACACAGCACGCTCATTAATACATGCATATGTTTTACACACACAAAATGCAAATATGCAAAAGAGACATACATGTGCTACTGTGATGTGAATTTATGCATATGTGGGTACACACGCATCTATATCTATATAAGTACGAAGGCATCTTAACATGTTGTGTGTGACTGTGTGCGTGCGTGTTTGTGTGTGTGTCTCTCTCTGTATACATGTACAGTGTACATATATGCGTAACACCTTCAATATCAGCTTTTTCTGCGCCTATCGGGTTCAGGGCCTTTGCTGACTCCCGTTGGGCATTGGGCCAGGCTTCGTGTATTTGCCTGTTGTCTGATGTGGGAGATTCTCGAACTCAGGGTCCTATCCTCTGAAGTTGGATCCCGTTGCTTCATCAAAGTGAGTGTAATAATGCATCCCTGAGTTTCTGACACTCCCTTTTGGGGGAACGTTTCCCCAAGAAAACGAAGCCGCGAGTCTAGCTTTCCGACGACGAAGTCCGGGCCGGCAGGGTCCGATAGGTCCTAATACGTCCTATCTTTCGGCTCTAACCCCAAAAATCCTCAACCCTAGTTCCCAACGCTGTTCAGCCTCTCGGAGATCTAAGGCCTTAAAAGGCCAGGCAAGACTCCACAGCCTGGAAGCGGCAAGGAAGCGTCGAACACCACCTTCTGGCAGTGTCCCCCAAAATAGTCGGCCAGGTCAGGCCGGAGAGCAGAATACTTTTCCAATGGGAAGAGCACAACAAGCACAAAGAAGCACTAAGAAGACAGAAGAGCATGACGAGATTCATGACAAAACAGAAGTCATCAGAAGAGCACTGGACAGAAGGATTGCCTGATAGACCTTTGCTCGTGGTTGCAAGCGGTGATGTGACACACCGAGACTTGCAACGGGCTAGAAGCTCGAACGGAAAGAGGCAAGAAGAGCAGGTGTGCTCTCCAACTGTGCGTGGTCTTAGCATTGCAAAATTTCTGTCTGGAGAAAGCAGCGATGTAGCGAGCTCAGGTTCCCTCCTGCCTACCCGGGCTCCTACTGTAGTCTTATACTCCCATCTTAGAGTTACATTAGAGCTGATAGTATATATATATACACACACATTCAGCATATGTGTCTCTCTGTATATGTATATATGAAATATGTTGTGTGTACTGCTTCGGTAGTCCTACAGGATGCAGCGGGTGCGAGCACAGGAGGTCGTTCAAAGGCCTGCACCAGCCACGATTTTCGACATCACACTTCAGGCTCACCCTGGAGTGCGATGCAGGTTGGCAGTTTAAAAGCCTCCTGACACAGAAGCATGCATGAAGCGTGGAGCACTTAACGGACTTAACGCAACGACGGAAACCGCCCCCAAAAGATCATGGGGCTGTAATGCAACACTCCCTGAGCAGAACTGCTCCTCCAGGCTTCAAGCTTTGGGAAAAGTCTCTCTGGGCCACACTGACAACTGTAGACAACTGCAGCCCGGCTAATCATTCCCGAAATGCAGACTCATAATTGCGGCGTTTCCTTCGCAATGAGTACTGCGCACTGGTTCACCCATGTGTCAAGAACGCGGAGTGCTGCCAGAAGTTGAACACGCTCTGCAGGGATTCCCTGAATGTTCATCTGCGGGATGTCCTGAGCAGATTCGTGCAAGGATATCACCAACACGGCATCTCTTGGCACAACACATGCGAGATAATCTCCTTCGACAGCGGCATGCTGCTCATTGAGGTAAGTCCGGGAACATGAACGTATCGAGGACTGTCTTCTTCCTCATCTTCTCCCGCGGAAGTGGAAGTTGTAGATTCCTTTTGCAGGATGCTGGACATGCTCCCACCACATCCGGTGTGTTCGGGATCCACCCCCCCCCCCCCTGCACTGGCTAATTGCAGGCGAGCTGCGCTTGACTCCGCCAAAGCATGTGCGTGCGTGCAACGGGATCCGTATCTGCACGGGCGTCCATTGGCAAAGAACCTACAAATCTTGGTGCCCGTCAGGTCGGGCTTGCCACGCAGCTGTGACTCGTCGTGAGCGAAGGTGCAACTGCTCCCACGGACACATTTGTTCATGAGGTGGAACTTGCACATGGTGGTGAACTTGAGCGATGGCAGACCTGAGGACATGTCGGACATGCTGAAATTCGATGGTATATCTGCGAAGTCATGGAAACGAACCCTACCGCACCACCTTGAGGCATCAGTGTCCTAGCGAGGAACTCCACACTCCAGAAAAGAAGTAGTAGCCGCCGACTCGGAAACCAGTAGCAATGGAAAGCAAATCAAGTCAAGCGGCCACCCTCGTGGCTCTCAAGTGCACGCTGAGCGCGTCGAGCACGGCGGTTGGACTGCACGTCCGTCATGCTGGATCCCTAAAATTAGAACAGATCCGCTGGTCGCCAGCCTGTGCTACATCAACGGCTGCAGCACAGCAATCCGGAATACTCCAAGAGTGCCACTCAGCCTCCTAGTGTCCTACTGCTTTCTACTGCTTTGCGGCACCACGACACCACTTTTTGCACAGGCAAACGGCCGTTCAGTTGCACTAAGAACTCCAGCCCAACGACACAGGCACATACCGCCGTCGGTCACGGAAGCTGGAAACGATAAGAGTACAAGAATGTACTGACAGCCAGCTAGGAACCGGCATCCCACATGTATAGTATAAGTACGCCAAGGCATCGTCGTAGTGCACGCCTGGTACAGCAGTGCACATGAAGAAACCACGGCCTGAGAAAAGGAAGATCATCAAGACAAAGATGTTCGGAAATTGGAACCGGATGGGTGAGCAGTCAGCCGCTTGACAAGCCAACTGCTCAATTGCTACCCGGATATCACTCACCTGGTAGGCAGGCAGAGAAGAAAGCCCCCAGCGCCGTAGCAACTTCAACCAACACGTTCCACGGCTAATTCTTGCCTGGACGTGCCCACAGGCCTGTCAAACTCCCTGATCTCGATGAGCCCCGACCTTCACACCCTACGATTCTTTTCTCAAGCTTTGCTGACAGGTGTCAAGCTGCGAAGCTACAGTGCTCTGTGAATGTCGCTCACCAGATCCGAGCGAGCTGCAAGGTCGTCAGATTTTGCACCAAAATTGGGATCATCGCCTCGGTTCTACAGCATGCAATCACGCGGCTTTAGGTCTCTCAAGAGACTAGCACCTCCAAGACCCGATTCATCTGAGATCCTGTCTCACCAACACGTGCACTCCATCAAGCAGGGGCGACGCTGCCTCACAACCGAGAGCAAGAGCAGCTAGTAAAGACACCAGATGTGCAGCGTCAAAACAATACATGAACTCAGTGTAATTGCTCTGCTGTTTTGGTGGGTCTCCGATAAGGATCCCATGAGGCGGGGACGGCTCCATCCAACCGTGACCTCAACATTCAGCATTGAGTGCTCCCATGGAATCACATGAGCATCTGTGATCCATCTGATCCTGCTTTGTAGTCTGGTTTCGCTGTTTCAAGCGTTGACCTTCCGGTTTCCAGAATTGCAAAGAGGTGGCGTCTAGTGACTCTAGTGCCTAGGTCCTAGGTAATTACTCACAGACCTACCTACCTGTCTGCCTGCCCACCTGCAGAACAAATACGTACGGAATTACATACTTGCATGCATACATTCATTCATGCATGCATGCATACATGCCATTGCTCAGATGTCCGCTCTCGCATCCTCTCTAACATAGACAGATAGGTAGAGATATATCGACAGGTAGTGAGACAGACAGACAAATAGATAGACAGATAGAGAGTTCTATGGAGAGACAGAGTGCCTACCCCCCCCCTTTCTTCTTAGTCTGCTTCTCTCCGAGAGTGTTCGTGTATGCATAATCCCATTGCTCTGCGACCGGATTGTTTCAAACAATTGCTTGACGCATTCACGGGGGTGTTCGACATGAGGAGCAGGATCCCAAAATCGTGCCACGCGAAGGCTGAGTCGATCTGAACAACCTTCAATTCATGATGCACTCGCAAGGAGAGCTTGCAGCTTGGAGTCGGGTCCATTCTGCTTTCTTCGGGGCATTTGGGAGGCTCTTGGAGCCCCAGTCCCCACAAGACTTTGTCCGGAATTTCGTGCCTTATGCGTCTTGGCAAGCCTCCCAGGAGAAACGCAAAAGTTTTGCTGACAGCAAGTATGAGTACCGTGGACTGCCTTGGGCCGAATCAAAGGCAAAACGAGAGAATCTCAAACCCGGCAGCAGAGGTATCGCTGAGGCTGCGACGCAGGGGCAGGCCAAAGCCTGAATGGCTTACCATTAGAGCCCGTAATGCTACATCCCTCTCGACAACCAGGATTGTTACCGCTGTTGCCGCTATGGTTGTCGTCCCTGCTGTTGATGATGCTGCTGCTGGTGCTGGTGGTCCTGCTGCCGCCTTTCCTGATTTTGCTGTTGTTGTCACGGTGGCGGTGCTGCTGCCGCTGTCGTTGTTGTTGTTGCTGCACCGGATTGGATTCCTGAGCGTTTGGCCTTCCCTCAAAAACAATTTCCACACGCTCAAGGTTCGGCCGTGAAACGCATCATAGCACAAGAAGAAGCAGCAGTTGGCTACTAGTTTTTAAGACCAGGTTAGTGGCTGTGGTCCGTGGCATCTGAGATAAATTCAACAAGAAACGACCGGGCACACGGCAGAAGCTGCCCAGAAGCATCACGGTGCAAGTCTCCGACCTCACGTTGGCCCGAATAATCTCCATAGCATGCCGTTTTGCTGGACACCTCCAACTCTAGCTCACCGGAACGTTAAGACATGAGAACCAGGACACCTTTCTGCCTGCTGGCCGGGGCTGGCCACAGGCATCGAAGAGACCAAGGAACGGGATTCATTAAGGAAGCGCACACTGCGCGAGTGACGTAGTCTGCATTCGGCTGGCTGCTTAGACTCAGCCTGAGCTTGCGGCCAGTGTCACCAGCTGTCCGACTCGCAAGGCCTCTTCCTGCAGGCGTCAAGGAACAGCTGCCGGAAGATGTCCGAGACACCGCGCTCGGGGTGCCTGAAAAACCAGAGGATCTTCCTCAGCATAGTCAGCGCCTGCAAGCGGTCTTCGTGCAGATTTAGACGGTCCGCAAAAGTCCGAGATTGTCAGGTGTGCTAGTTTGCCGGTGTTCAGAATGTTCCCTTTGAGAAGACCCTTCGTGTATGTGCAGAAACTCTCTGCAGCATGACAGGACAGAAAAATGCCATTCTGATGGCACACAACGCAAGCAGCCTGTCTGACAGATCAGGCCTGCCCCCTCTGCTTGAACAAACTCTCGCCACTTGGCCGGAACCTCGAACACTGCCGCTGAACGATGGCAAAGTGTTGGCTTGAGCTGCCCAGCTCGCTTTTGTGCGCATAGTTTGTGATTCGCCGGATCTTGGGGACCCGACGATGGCAAGGAAACGACTGCTTCAAACTTCGAGGCAACCCAGCGTGCCGCTTCACCAGCAATGGACGCACTCGACATTTGAGGGGAATCTGGATGTGGAGCGACACGATGGAGGGCATCGAGGCCCTGACAGCCCTCAGTGATCGCATCTCCTTCGCGCAAGAAGAGAAGCACCTGGAACGACGAACGACGTCTGCACGCGCTCGGGGCTGCTCCAGGCTTCTGCATTGTCCAACCCATTTGAGACCGAGCCCAGCGCATGCGCACTTCCTTCCCATGGACCGTGAGCTGAATATCCGGAGCCCCCTCCAACGTGGCGACAAAGTCCACCTGGCAAGCTGCATGTTTTGGATGTCTGCAGTGCAGGAGCAGCCTTCTGCCCACACACACTGCAGTCGCAGACCAAGAAATAGTCGATGCTGCTTGTATCGATCAACGTAGACGTCCCCCAAGACTGGACAAAGTGTGGCCGGCGGCGCACAACCAGAGCGTTCTGCGATGACTTTCGCCTTGGGAGCAGGCCACTGCGGCAAATCTCACATGCGAGCCCCTGACTTTAAAGTCTATCCGATACTGAAGGGAACAGGTATTCCTGCTGCAGGCCTCTTGTCCCGGTGCGTTCTGCTCCACCTTTGTCTTGTGGACCACGCAAACCTTCGAGTTGCTTCTAGCTCCGCATCGCATTGCTGCCTTTTGGTCATGTTTTGGGGGTGGCTGCAACCTGCCGGCATTCACAAGCATCAAAATGGCCTCTTCGCACATGGGCGCTGAAAGCGGCAGCTGCTCGTCAAGCGGCCCATAGATGCCTGAGACTGAACAGGAGGGACTTCCGCTGGTGGGTTGAATCGGTGCTTTCCGTCTGCTCCGATACTCAGAAGATCAACTTCGTTGGCACCCCCGAACAAATCTACCCAGACCAGCTCGCTATCACTGGACTACGGGCCACAAGTACTGTTGTCTTGAGTTACATAAGTAAACGACTTTGATTTTTTCCAGTGCCCAATCCCACCACGAGCCGAGATATACCTTAGTCGATCCTTTCTGCATGCAGTCGGTGCCACAAGCCCTTGAGTGTCCCGGCGTGCGCGGAATCGAAGAGGTTGCCCAACACTTTTCGGCTTGGACAAGGCACCTGAGCTTTGAAGTTTGCTGCCGATCTCCCAGAAGCCATTTGGGAGGTTCCGAATTTAGGGGTACCTTATCTTGGAGTCCTTCGAATACGGATCCTACTATTTGGGGTACTATATTAGGGTCCCCTATTTTCGGAAACTCTCATTTTGCGGTAACAGTGCTCTGAGCTCCTCGCAATCATAACTGCCTCGAAACGATGGCAAGAGCTGCTCGACCTTACCACGGAGACACGAGAGGACCCCTAGGTATATACCCTTAATATAGCTATTATATACCCATTATATAGCCCATTATAGGCTAAGGGTCCCCATTAAGGCTGCTCTAATTTGGCCCCACCCTGGGCTGTCGGACCTCCTCTGCTGACACCATACGGATGGCCTGCTCCACCGACTCTTCCTCCAGTGTGCTTTGCTGAGGGATTTTCTACACCGGTGGTGAGGATTAATGATGATGATGATGATGATGAGACTGATAATGATGATGAATATGAATATGCTGCAGATGATGATGACGACGATGAGGATGGCGATGATGACGGTAGCGGTGCTGTTGATTCTGCTAATGGTGATGTCAATGGTGGTGATGCTAATATGAACACGATCTTACCCCGCTTTTGGCGCTGTTGGCAGCTGTGCTGCCATGACGACAAGGAGCCTTACAGCCTTACAGCAATAAGGACAGGAACCAGTAACAGCGTCCACGCACCTGCAACTACTGCTGCTACTACGACAACCACCACTACTACTACTAGTACTGCTCCTTCTCCTGCTGCTGCTGCTTCTACTGCTGCTCCTGCTACTACGAGCTGCTACCGCTACCGCTACGGCGTTTGCGACTGCTACTGCTACTGCCACTGCTACTATTGTTCCTCCCTCCTACAACTCCTGCTACTGTGATCAGCCAGTAACAGGGGCGATTGTGATGATAGCGCTCATTGGTATCCCTGGCACCTGGCATCCTCACTTTTGTCATGATCATGGCTACTATTCGTGTAATTGTGACTTTCAGGGGCTGCCGTGCCTCTTCCTCCAGCTTGGGGGTGCTTACCTCAGCATTGGTCCACAGGGACACTTGAGCCAGGTCACCAGCTCAAGGCAGATCATCACAAGGCTCAAAGGGCACGATGCCCATGCTTGTAGTGATGGTGACAAGGATGATGACGATGCCAATGGGAATTCGAAGGAACTGTGTTGCAACTAGTGCTGCAATTGCGCCACTCAAGTTATCAAGACCTTTCAGCCACCTTACTCAAGCACCCAAGCCGACTCTTGGCCTCCTGCCGCCTCCTTCAGCTCCTCTGAAACTTGCTACATGTGCACATGGGCAGGAGTCGCTCAAGGACACAAGCACGTATGTGCCATGTGTGCACATGCTTCGTCTACACCTGAGCATGGCTCCTTCGAGGGTGTCGGTGAAACAGCTACGTGCCGCCGGATCAGGCCTAAGATGCCAACGATAGCCAGGCAGGCAGGCATGTCAAACTTTCGAATATCGAATCGAGAAGGGCCGGTCGTCAACAAGCAAAGCCGAATCCTGGGCCTCGCACGAGCACATGTAGCACCGCCCTGCTCGCGGAAACGCCGCTTTTCTATGCAAGACGCTGGGAGGAGTCTGACAGGTGCAGACATGCACATGTCAGCATATGCTCGTTAGTTGTGCAAATCTGATATATGCATGTGCATGTACAGACCGAGAACCTAATAGACAGCTGGATAGATGGCTATTTAGCTGGATAGCGGGATAGATGCATAAAAAGGCAAACAGATAGCAGATAAATAGATAAATGATAGACAGATAGATAGATAGATAGATACGTACGTGCAGACATGTATGCATAGACACATTCATACATTCGTCGATAGATACATACATAGATTGATGCACAAGCGGATGGGTGCATACATAGATAGGAAGACGAATACATACGTACATACATATATACATACTTAGACATCCATCCATCCATCCATACATACATCCATCCATCCATGCATCCACCGATCCATTTATACATACATGCATACATACAAACATGCATTGCATCACATACACACATGCACACATGCACATTCAGCTGCGTGCTTATATACACATTTGACTTATTTGAACTTTAAAGTATTGACACAGTGGCGATCACGTGCCTGAACAACCACAGCCAGGGCGAGTAGAAACTTCAGCACGAGGAGGAGGATTCGCAACCTCAACTGCAACAGCACCTCCTACCAGGCCCTGCACCAACATGCACCTCGCTCCGCTGAAGCACATGCAAAGGACACGGATTAAAAGTCAAAGCCAAATAGGCAGCCGACTCGTGCAAGCTCATAGGAAGCTTGTCGTCTGCAAGGGAGTACATGCTGCAAGACACGCGCATCATCAACAGCAGCAGTTGCGTCGCACAATCAAGCTCAGAGAGAGAGAGAGAGAGAGACAGACAGAGAGAGAGAGAGAGAGAGAGCGAGAGAGAGAGAGCGAGAGCGAGAGAGAGCGAGAGAGCGAGAGAGCGAGAGAGCGAGAGAGCGAGAGAGCGAGACCGAGACTGAGACCGAGCCTGAGACCGAGACTGAGACCGAGAGAGACCAGGCAGTGCTAAGCAACTCGACTCTCGCCCAGCCTGCCGTTTGCTTACTCACGGCGTTTGCCTTCAGAATGAAACCCGTACCTCAGTTTTTTGGTCGGATCTGAGAAGTCAGGAGGTGAGACTTGACTTCGGGCGGCAGACCTCGGGATTCCAAATCCCTGTGGAGGACGAAGCCCTCTCCTGCCACGAGATTCTTAAACTCTACCAGGCTCAGCCTCTCAGTAAACTTGGCCTGCTCCCTCTGTCTGGACCTCAGCAAAAACTGACAGGTGAAGGCTGACAGCGTGATAATGTCCATATGTTTTCGGGGAAAGTCTATAGTCTATAGCATGTCTAGGTTTTGTTCACAACGTGCAGCCATGCTGAACGCACAGGACGTGACCGCCATACGTCACTTCCGATCGGCATGGGACCATCACATGATGCAGCTGGTCTACAAGATTCGCCAAGCTTTGAGTTGACATTGGGCGCTGCGCCTCTTCCACCCACTCATCAACCTGCACCGAAGGGCTGTGCAGCGTACTGTTCCAAGCCCTTCCCTTCGGCCCTGAGGCCTGAAGGAAGGAGAGGGGAAGGCCGGACGTGTCTGCGGCCTTTGGGGCGGAAGCTTAACGGAGCGCTTTTTCAAAGTGAGAATCGTAGGAAATCCGAAGCCGCATCCGAGCACCAAGTCTGCATGGCTGGGTCTTCCGCTTCTGCATCTGCATGGGGAGGTTTTCCTGCACGAAGCGTGGCAAAGGCAAAGCGACCACGATGGCAAGTGAGGCAAATATCTTCCAGCTTCACGAAGGATCACCGACTTTCGGCCGAAGGGGCCTTGCAAAATGCTGCTCAGCACATTGCTGTCCGTGCGAAGCCTGCAAGGCATCATGGCCGGGGCTACGGGCAAAATGTGTGTGTGTGTGTGTCATGCCAATGTGAATTTTGCATCTGAGGTGTCTGCCCAGTTTGAAGAAAGGACATGTCACACCTGATGCGAGCAAAGCATTACCATCCACAAAGCATCGGCAGCTATGTGCCGCGTCTCGGATGATGAAGGCTGCAGGGCATTCCAGTGCTTTGTGAAGTGACCATCAAGTCCCCGCAGCGACAAGGTCTCATAATCTTCTGATCCATGGCACCGGACCCCACACACACATGCAATCGAAACCGCTTGCTCCAAAACTACAAGGCTGTACAAGGTTCTCGGAACCGCACAGTGCTTCGACCTGAGTCCACACTCAGACTCTTTGCCATGTCCAGTCACGACTCGACCCGTGGGCCCTTCGATGAGGGCTTCACACCACCATCTTCATTCTCAGAGACTTCTGCCTAAACAGACAGTGACCCACGAGATGCACGGCCCAAAGCTCTGCGAATCCTTAGAGCCGGGCAGTGCTCCAGAAGTCCAAGGAAGCCCCAGGCCTGAGTCTTGCAGTTTCGGCCGAAGCCGCTTGGGGAGGCCGCGTGACTTGGGTCGCAACTGCGAGACCGATGAGGCCTGGGCCTCAGCATAGACTCAGTGGAAATCACTGAAAACGACTGACAGGACACAAAACCTTGGGCGCTTTGCAAGTGACGTCAGAAGCAGGGACAAGGAGGCCTCGTCTCATGGCCGAGAGGGTTGAACTCTGATGTAGTGCTCTCACTCTCGCCCGAGTGACGTGCCTTGCACAAGGGCTTACCAAAGTACATCGTGGGTTTCCTTGGCAAGTCAGGTGACTTGAGACCCTGCTCTATTCCAGACAGGCTCCAAAGTCGAAGCACCAAGCACTGAACTCAAGCATGCATGGACGGCGATTTCGTCTCACAAGAGCACTGCGATTGAGCGCGCTGCCATTGAGGGTGGTTCGGTCATTGTAGACATGGACTTGAACCGATGGTAGCGGTGAAAATTGACATGCCGAACTGGTTTTTTCCAGGAGTATGCAGCATGGTTTGCATTAGACTTTAGACATCATTAGACTCTGTTGCACACGACATCAGAGAGTCAATAAGTTGTAGCTGGCCTTGATCTAGTTCTGCCTTGCATCTGGCAAGGGATGCTATTTAGCACGAGGCTTCAAATGTCCATGCCCACGCTTTTGGCGAGCTCGATGAAACAAGATTCCAAACGGGAGAGTGCTGTGTACAAAGATGTGAGATGGTCGCGCCTAGTAAAACTCAAGGCGCTTCTGGCTTAAGTCTTGGTCAAGAGCTCCATAGCCTGGAGCTCACGGGAAGCCTCTAGGCAAAGGCAGAGGCTTCACCGGTCCTGAGTGGGAAGAAAAGCAAGGCCCAGGCAAGATTGTGGTCTCGGCACGAGGTAGACGAACCCAACAAGAACGAACGGCAGAAAGCCGCCACAAAGGAACTCGAGCCCCACCCTGCTTCACTGAGCCACCCCCACGCAAGCAGCAAGTTTGCGAGAGAGCAAAGCCACAGCACATTGACATGATTCGTGCTGTGCTGCACGACTTGGGCAGAGGCATACCAGCATCTCGCAGCAACGCGATGGAGGCGTCCCGATTCAACCTGTCGCCACACAGTGTGCCAGAGGAATACCTGCGTACAGGTTTCGTCATGCATGATGGTGCTGCCTGCCGCGACAAAAGATACAAAAGCGATCAAACCAAGCAAAAGCACACGCAGGAGGCGTAGCAGCAGCAGTGGCTGTAATTAGCAGCAGCAGCAGCAGCAGCAGCAGCAGCAGCAGCAGCAGCAGGAGAAGATGTCGTAGTCGTATGTTACATCAACATTATTCTAGCTAATTTCACTATTACGAGCGTGACCATCCTCCACGCTTCGCGTAGGATCGCAAGCACTGTCACCCTGCCCCTCAAGCAGTGCCTTAGCCTCCTCAGGGCCCGGCCGGGTGGCCCATTTCAGAGCAGTGAAGCCTCAAGTTGAGACTGGGCAGAAAACTCAATGACTCTGTATAGGGGCTTTGAGTGCTAGGCCTCTAGGCATCTTTGGTTCTGGTGTGATTGTTGGCTTTCTGGAAGAGACCGGGCTGAGACAGCATGCGCTTCATTTCAGAAATGCGGCGCGTGTATCTTCCCACCAACGGAACACCTTTCAAGAACAACGAATCTGTCTTCCCAGGATTTAAGCTTTCCGCCATCATCGGTGACGGCTGCAGCATCTGCTCGTGCCTGGACAAGCGAAACGGAAGCTGGTGCGCCATGATGCTCGAGCTACAGTACTTGCCTCCAGGAGAAGCGAGACGATGCCGCTGAAGTCACCTCTGCCGTCATCGGAGTGACTGCGAGGCTCCGAGGCCTCATCTCATGGCCACCTCCCACCACGCAGCCCATCAGGGGCGTCATGTTGTTCTGGTCTCTTGCATTCACGTCAGCCTTGGAATCGGACCGAATACACAGTTCGCATCTCACGGCTTGATTCAGTCTGGGATCTGAAGACGTTTCGCTTCTTTGGATTCCACTACCATCTTCGTTAAACCAAGTGCTCCGTTGAAACGCAAATGAATGTAGACCCACCAAGAAAAAGCTTGGGCCTGGACCTGCTTCGCAAGCAGGAGCCGGCAAACACTTTCGGCTCCCTCTTCTGCGGAGGCACCTTCGAGAATTTCAGGAAGTTAAGTCTTGTCTGCGGGCTCCGTAGGAGGTTTGTGCACGAAGTGAAGCCGAGCGGTGCGCTTCGATGTGCCCTCCCTGCGAAACTTTGAGGCGGGCGCGCAGCAAGCTGTAGTTCCAGTCAGCAGTCCGCCTTTGCTAAGACGTGATGGACAGATGGTTTCGTAGTTTCACGAATCTGTGAAGGCAATCCGTCTGGCCGCCCTATTCTTTAATCAATGTTCTTGAGGGTTGCAGGCTGTGAGGGACGGTTCCGAACACTGGCTGTGGTTGCAGGTGCAATTACTCATTCTCGATCTTGCTCCAGGTCCTTGTTTAGAGGTTCTTCAAGTGAGTCCTGGATGGCCTGGACGCCTAGAGGATGCGCCAAGCCCCCAGCGCATTCACATCACACTCCTCTGGCCTTGACCGAGGTCATGATGAGGGCTACCAGATCGGCCACAAGCTAGGCTGGAAAACTGCAGTTTCAAAGGAGGCTCCAATGTAACACGCAGCTTCCCGTGGTCCTCTCGTTCAGGAGCTGCTCTGCTTCGGCCCAATTTTCTGCCTGGCCGTGTGTCGGCACGGACAAAACCCGAAAGAGTGGCGAAAAGATCGAGTCATGCCTCCACGGCTTTGACCAGAGCGCTGGAGGATGCGGCGGCTCCTGTGTGTGCAAGGACTTCAGATTTCGGCAGCCTTTCTCGCTCCTGTTCTCCACGAACTCAAAGCCTCCTCCACCTGCCACCGGCTCTGGGCTGATGGCGGGCTCCGGTGCCACCTGCGATCTGTCACTTGTAAAACTGAAGATGCTAATCAATCATCTCTGTAGACTCCAGGGAATCCAGAACAGTGCCGTCGAAAATGAAGCTGGCCTGTACCACCTCTTGTGGTTCCGGGGCAGGCGAAATGGTGTTCGCCTGAACTCCGGTATCCTGGCATCTGTGTCTCTCGCGGAACCTCCCACAATGGGGGACTAGAAGACGTGCAGTCCCTGCAGGATGCAGTGCTAGTACTAGTAGAAGTCGTCGTCGTCGTAGCAGTTTGTTATAGCAGCAACAGCAGCAGTCGTCGTCGTGATGGTTCCTCGTCGCGGTGCTTGCCGCGCTCCTCTTGACTAACAGCACAGACCTTAGTCCCGCACGGGTTCATGCTAATGCTGATTGCTTCTTCCAATGCTGCAGCAAAAGCGGCAAAGAGTACCTATTACTAGTTCCATCCCCCAATGCACCGGCGCAGTGAACCTCCTCCACTTCGGCCGCGGCAGGCTTGTCGGCGACCGGAGGCGCATCGGACTCCAAGGCGAATATCATGCTTTGGCTGGCGTCAGATGCAATGCGACATGTCGATTCCGATGCTTCTCGGGCCTGTTGACGTATCCCAGATTCTGCCTGACCGCTCTCATCGCGAGCCAACTCCTGCAGAAGGGCTGGCATGCAGGCCTCTCAGCTGTTCATGACTACACAGCTGTCCGTCGTGCCGAGGCAGCCAACTTTTCACAAGAAATGCAAAGCAAGGCGAACTAGACTGACTCGACCCGAGAGGTCCTGAGCAGCTGGTTTGGGCTCACGCCGCACAGACGCCCCCATTCCCATGGTGGCAGCGAAGGGCGAGACAGAAAAGATTCAGCAGGGCTAGTCTAGCGGTTGCCAGTGTGCCAGCCCCACGGATCTACCTTCGCCTGTCAGATGTACAGTAAGCTAAGGATAAAGCTTTGTGACTGGACGTCATCTTGATCCAGCGCGGTTCGAATGTTCGTGCAGTGCCGTAGCGCATCAATCCAAACCCAAGTGCCGGTGCTAAACCCCTCTTTTTCTTGGCAGGTGGGTCGTCCTGCACTTTAAACGAATTCAGACGCTCTGGCTCTCCGACACCGACAGGCCACGACTGAACCTAAGCTCCTGGTGCTCTGAAGGGTGTAGGATTTTGGATCAGGTTTGCGATTTTGGGGACTCCTGTGCAGGTGCGCTCGGAAATCCACGGCTGACTTAATGTGCAGTTGTACAGCTCAAGACGAGAGGGCTTGAAGACAAAGGCTCTCCCCAGAGTCACATGCAGTGGCACCTCCGATTGCTAGTTGTACTGAAACGGACAGGTACGGGGCTCAGATGCATACAGATACGTGTTCCATCCCATGTGCATGTGCTCAAGAGACACAGTGTTGGCATGCGGGGCATGGAACATCATCGACACTTCTGTTTGAAGCCCAAACACAGCGGTCAAGTTCAGGCTGTGAACCATCGACGGATAGGTACATTTGCAGATAGAAGGGCAGATATAGATAGATACGAAGAAAAACCAGATAGATGCACAAATAGATAGGTGGGTCGGTAGGTAGGTAAGTAGACAAACAGATAGAACAGCATAGCGAAGCATAGCCACATGGAAGCGGATGGACTAGGATATGCACAGAGGTTGACATATTATACATAGGAAGATGCATGCAGAGCTAGACAGATGGATGGATAGGTAGCTAAATAGATAGGTAAACAGAAAGATAGACGGGTAGCCAGCCAGCAGTCTCTCTAGCTATCTGTCTATCTAGCTTGCTGGATGGATGGATGGATAGATAGGGTAGATGGATGGATGAATGGATGGATAGATAGGCAGGCAGGTACGTTGTATTGCGAGTCCCAGCTATATTGGAACTGGCGATACGAGGTTTTTATGACTCACACTGCTTTGAATGCTTGCCGTTGCCATTCTCGATATTGACTAGTTGACATCCATGTGCGTCGGCTTCCTGCTGCCACAGCGAGCTGCTTTGTCTTCCAGCTCACATCCTCTTGAGCACATGAATGTATCACATAGCACGCGCCCACATCAGACGTTGCCGACAGCAACATCTGGAGTCTGGAGTCGCGTGGAGCAGCGCCCCCAAGCAGCGATCAGCAGGGCGAAATCCTTGAAGCGAAGGCGAGTGAGCAAATGGATCGTGTTTCAGCTTGAGAAGTGGGCAGACACAAAGCTCAACGGAATCGACGATGGTTCGGGACTGTTGCCCTGCTGAGAGCCCTGCAAAGGCCTTGACTGCCGCCGGACGGCGCCTGTACACTTGTCGATTCTCAGTCCTGCAAGGGTCGCATGCGCAAGCCACTTAAAGGCTTTGGGCTCTTAACCCGATACCCATCTGCGCCACGCAGCCTAAGCTGGCCTCATCCTCCAAGTAGACCTGGCCGGGTCGCTTAGCCACGAAGAACCTGAGTAGCCGCGGCTTGGCACCTAGCCCAACTGCAGCTAAACTGTTGGCTAAACTCAGCTAAACCATCGCGGCGCCCAAAAATTAAGCCCAACCAATCCCAAGCCATGTCGTCTTCCTGAGAGCCTGACGCAAGGCTGTCCGAGTCAAACCTCGGTAGAACTGCGCTCTGGGAGCAGCAGCGGCCCCAGCTATCAAGTCCTGCGAGCGGCCTTTTGACAACCTGACACTTCCACCACTACGGTCGAATGTCCCTGTCATGGAAGCAACAAGTCCAGTAAGGGTATTCTGCTGTCCTTGATCTTTCATGCCGATCCGGATCTACACATCCAGAACGGCTTCTACTGTTCTTGCCTTGATTATTGGTTTGAGGCACGCTGATGCCAGCAAGCCCGCATTTTGGGGCAGGTCTGAGCCCTGAGCCACTCAGTGCCAAATTCCCCGGTGACCTGCGTTCATCCAGAATCATATGAAGATAGGCCCGAATGCTTCAATACAAACCCCCCACCTCCCACAGATCTTTGTCCATGTCGTACTGGCCAAGGATTCCCGTCCTGAGCATCGCTCACGCTGCATATGTGTATTGTTACTGGGATAATGGCATGTGACATGTGGCTAGTCAGCATAATTGTTCCACCCCTACCACAACTGTCTGTGTCACTGTCGTCAGCATGTTCAGCTCACGGTTTTGACCATGATTCGTTGTTTTCACGCATCACTCTCAACTTCAACGACATCACAATAGCATCGTCACCATCATCACCATCATCGTCAGAACCACCGTCCACTATCACTATAAGTCGTGCTGTTGGCATTGGTACTACTGTATCAGTAGTACTACTTAGTCTGACGGATGATCGATGCGTGGTGCTTGTTTCGTTGACTTACGCTGCTAAGTACCATATGCTCCTTGACAAGGCTAAGCGTGTCAATTACAACGTCCTTGACGAAGAAAGTCAATTACAGTAGGCAATTCTTCAAGGTTGGATTCCTGCCCCTGAGCACCTGACTCGCCCCTGTTGTCATTGTTGGACAGAATTCGAACACGAGCGCCCCTGGCGGTCTGGCGGTCTGGAGTCTGGAGACAGGGATCTACAGCTCAGGTTTGAGCGCGTGGAACTGCGAACTTTTAGACACTCGTGATGCTTCGGACTCGGCAGCACGGCAGGTTGTTGAAGAGTCAGAGTCTCTTGCCGTCTTATGTGGACACGTCACTGCGCATCCATCTGGGGGGACGATGCAAGAGTGCATGACGATATGATCTTGGGCTGTGGAAAGTACGGATCCAATTGCTCGTTTACTCTCAGGCAAAGCAAAACCAATAAATCTGTCGCAAGCTCATTCCACTTCTGTCCATCAAAACGCTCGAAAGCCAGGCATGCTTCGTCAAAAGTATCGTCTGATACTTGAATGCTGACGGTCGGCAACAAGCAGCATGTACGGTCTTCCTGGAGCAAGACAGGCCTGACGAATCCTGGCTTCTTCCCCTTAGTTGATTGCAGGCGGTCTGTGTGCGTGTTGTGTCGCTTAGGCGTCGTCCAGACAGAAGCTGATTATCATGCAAACACACAGATATACACAAACACCAATGACTCTTGCTTGCTCTTGTTTCTTCCCCCTCGGAAGACTGGCTCTTGGCACCCAGACGGGCGATGGGCTGTCGGGCTCCAAGGCTCGCCGTGGCGGTGGAGACTTGGGCTCCGCCTGCTCAGCTCGGAATGCCCAGCCCGACCGCATCCACGACCCGGAAAGCTCTGCTATCCATGAGATTAGCCGTTTAGGGAATATGAGCTTACGGTTTGGAGTGTAGGGTCTGAGATAGGCCCCAAGACGAACAGTGGCAGTAGCCCTAAAGGATAACCCTTCGATTACTTACAAGATTGACCAAATTAGCGCTGATGGACTGATTGTATAGGCCCTATACTCTGACGATTACGATAGTCATGCGACCATGATCGCTAGTGTTCCTACAGGTATTGCCTGAATTTTCATCAAGGGATGAAAGGGCTTCAATAATTACGTGCAGGATGCCGATGCTACGCCGAACTGCGCCTTCCGCTTCCGCGATGCCTTTGCTTTGGCCCTTGAGGGCACCTGAGCGGATGCATAGGCAGGCAAGCTCTATGGAGTCTCTAACGAATTGGAAGCAATTCTTCAGCATTGATGGAGAATCTTTCATGCTTACCGTATGCGCTGGGAACTTGGCGGGCGGAGGCGCCATGGATGACGCCTGGCACAAGCCGTGCACACGTACTCTACATCAGAAGTCAGGGATTCTGTTCCCACCTTTCGCCGGCTGTGCCTTGATTCCTGCAGCAACCGAATATGCCGATAATATGCCATGTCAAGCGAATGTACATGCCAAATTAGAGCCTCGCGATGATTTGTCTTTCGCTTTGCCTGCCGACTTGTACAGAACGGCAGCCATTGCTGGTATTGATCAAACACGCCCCGCGCGGAAGTTACTCCTGAGGCCCCCCCAGAGCCTGAGCCGGAACCGGCTTTGTTTCAACTATCGGCTCTTCGATCCTTCTTTCCTCTGCTTGTCTTGCCCTCGCAGCAGCCTCCTGTGCGACCCGTCGCGCCTCCTCTTCTGAAGCTTGTCGCGCTGCCTCTTCGGCAGCCTTTCTTCGCGCCAGCTCTTCAGCTTGTCGCGCAGCGTCTTCCGCGGCCTTTCTTTGCTCTTCAGCTTGTCGTGCCGCTTCTTCAGCTTGCCGCGCCGCTTCTTCCGCAGCCTTCCTGCGCGCTGCCTCTTCAGCTTGTCGCGCTGCCTCTTCTGCAGCCTTCCTTCGCGCAGCCTCTTCCGCCGCGGCCTTCCTTCGCGCTGCCTCTTCTGCAGCCTTCCTTCGTGCTGCCTCTTCCGCCGCGGCCTTCCTTCGCGCTGCCTCTTCTGCAGCCTTCCTTCGTGCTGCCTCTTCCGCCGCGGCCTTCCTTCGCGCTGCTTCTTCCGCTGCCCTCCTCCTCGCTGCCTCTTCTGCTGCCTTTTTTCTCGCTGCCTCTTTTCTCGCTGTCTCTTCCGCTGCCCTCCTTCGCTCTGCCTCTTCAGCCTGTCGCGCAGCTTCTTCCGCAGCCTTCCTTTGCTGTGTCTCCTTGTCCGGCTCAATTATCTCCACCTCCTCCTCCTCTATTGAAACCACATCTTCCTCATCATCATCTTGCTGCGTCTCCTGCACCGCGTCCTGCTCCTCGTCGTGCTCTTCTTCCTGTTCCTCCTGTTCCTCCTCCTCCTCTTCCTCTTCCTCCTCTTCCTCCTCATCTACAAGCTCCACTTTGGGCCTAGGAAAGTTAGGAGAGCACTGACTGCAAGCTAGGGGTCTGGGAAATTAGTGACAAGAACAGCAGAGCTTCCGGCTGCTCTTTCGGTTTTGCCTGAGGCTCGAGGCGGGCAGAGTAGGGATGGGGAGGGCGGGGTGCTTCTCGAGTCGCTGCGACTTCCGTTAAACACAAGCCGACCTCGCCCCTTTTTTCGTCGCTCCGATAAGCACAAGACAGATTTGGCGAAAGCCGAAGACAGCTCGGAGTTGCTTTGGCAGCTGTGTGCTAGCAAGGTGTGCGGTGATTTACAAAGGCAACTCCAGCCGTCGACATCACCAGATTCAGGGTTCACGCACCCGAGGTGCTTGAGGCTTGAGGTGGTCGAGATTCGTTAAGCGGCAGGGCTGGCAGAAAAAGCCTTGGGCCTCAGCAACTCTCAACGGCAATCCTACCTCTACCACGGATTCTCCGTAGGCAGCACCTCGTTTCCCCTTTGTGATCGAGCACCCAAGCAGCACTCTCACACGACAAAGCGATCCTGGGAAGGGCCAGGGCAGGTCTCCAGTCCGGTAAGGTTCCTGTTGAAGCAAACGGTGCAGTCTTTGCCGGTCTTCTTGCCGCACTTGGCCTTGTACTTGGCATAAAGCTGCAGGGTCTTGTTGAAGAAGCTGACCTCGTCCATCTGAGAGCACGTCCCATGCTTCTCCCACTCGTGCTTCCAGAAATCTTCATTCTTCATGGAGAACTCAGGACAAGATGACCACTTCGCGTCAAGCTCACTTCGGAGCGGCGACAAGGCACTGATGTTGAACGCCGGTCCCGAACATTCGTTGTCCCACTCGGCCCACAATCCATGAATGGTCCAATTCGACGAGCCCTCACACTTCTGCATCATCAGCTCGTAGCACTCGCCGCCAGGGTAGAGGCACTTGGCGGAAGACGCCGGTTTCAACACAACGGAGAGCAGCAGGCTGTAGCACAAGCCCTTGAAAGCCATGGTTGGCTACGACGTTTGGATGCAGGCGGCCCCGGCAAAGGAAGAATTGAGCCGGGCTCTGCGCCAACGGCCGAAGGTGCTGCAGCACTGCATGCCCAGCAGGAATCCCCTCCCTTGATCCCGCCTTCTTCCATGGCAGCAGGCCGCATATCCTGGGCGGCGCAGAACAAAGTTTGCGCTCATAAGCCGTTGTTAAACGAACCCTATAAAACCAGAGCCCTTCAAGAGCAGTACTGGTTGCCCGTCGAGGCTCCTGACTTGCGATGCCAGCATCACCTCGTTGGCCAACCTGTGGGCAGATCTTCGCATCAAGAGACACGATACTGAGCATCTGAAAAGCCCCGATTTCCATGGCCTGACGTTGCTGTCGTCCAAGAGGCCGTAGAACCAAAGCTTCCACTGAATGGTTCTCCACTCGTAGTCCTGCGAATCCGCGACCCTCGTACAGCTGGCAAACAGCACAAATACACGATGGGATAAGGAGCCGAAAAGCACGCGATCCGGCCCCAAAGTTTCAGCCTCGCTGTGCAGGCCGTGCTTGGGCAGAACTGCCTCCTGCACGGATTTGACCTGGAGGTCTCTGCTAACAGGTCTCACATCACAGGCTGGCTGAGCTCTGAGTCCCCCTGCCAACGCCGCCAAACCTCCAAAAATCAGAGTGGAGCAGTGCAACAATCGTAAGGAACTCGTTCCCTGCCTTTTCGGTCTGTCTGCTGCCTCACCTCCTGCTGGTAATCCCGCCTTAGCCAGAGGGCAAGCCGGCCACGGCACCGGTCAGATGCGCAGCGCTCTCTGGGAGCATCGAGTTGCCGGCGTAGTAAAAGCTGCCACGAGTGCAGCAAGTAAACCTCAAGGGCAAACAAGCTGACGGAAAGTACAACCTTGCACCGCATCTGCAGCTAACCTGGCCCTTGAGCAATCCAAAGACTTAGATTCTGCAAAGGGGCCGTTGCACCATCGGATCTCTCGCTTGACGAGGTCAGAGTGCCTCTTGGGTCGCAGAACGGAGCAGTCTTCCGGGCTTCCGGGACCTCTGTTAAGTATTATGATCATGATTATTATTACTACTATTACTATTATTACTATTGTTACGATTATTACGATTATTACTATTATTACGATTATTACGATAATTCCGATTATTACTATTATTACTATTATTACGACTATTACGATGATTACTATTATTACGATTATTGAGATTATTACTATTACTACTGTTATTACAATTATTACAATTATTACTATTTTTACAATTATTACTATTATTACTATTATTACTGTTATTACTATTATTACTACTACTATTATTATCACTATTGCTACTATGATTGCTATTATTACTATTGCTATTACTATTGTTATTGTTATTATTGTTATTGCTGTTATTATTATTATTATTAGTCTTATTATTATTGTTATTAGTAGTAGTAGTAGTAGTAGTAGTAGTAGTAGTAGTAGTAGTAGTAGTAGTAGTAGTAGTGGTAGCAGAACTATTACTACTATTGTTACTATCCATATAAGTGGTATTCGTGCTGTTACGACTTATTACGATCATATATAATATTATGTGTATATATATGTGTATGAACCACTAATTATATTGTGTCACATTATAGTATAGGATATGAGAAATCTATCTGAAAGTGGGCTCCCCCAGGCGGCCCCCGAGCCCGGCGCAGACCGTTCTTGAACTTCACGTGGCTCAGGCTAAAGCTGGCCAGGGTCTGCCATGGCGCAATTTTCAAAGCAGAAACTCTAAACCCTGAGTCTAAACCCTAAGCCCTAAACTCTAAACCCTAGACCCTAAACCCTAAACTCAAGCCCAGTTTGGCGACTTTGGGGGGCCTCTTTGATGCCCTTCTCCATCTCTTGCATCTTTTCTGTGGGTCGGCAGAAAGCCCTGCCCGGGTGCCCCAAATCCACTGCGGGGCTTTGATTTGTCGGGGCTTCGAGCTAACATGTTCAAGGCGTGCGCAACGCATGGGTGTTGCTCTGAATCCGGGTTCCTTCACAACAGCTTACCACTCGACGTAAGGACCTTAGCAGCAGAATGAAGAACTACCTGCACATCCACGTCCCCACTCTTTCATGGTTCGCGGAACGGAAGCATCTCGAACTCTGCACGAACCCAGGAAAAGCGCTTGAGAGCTCCTGTCGGGAAGAGGCCCGGTCAGCGGACTGAACCTCAATAATCGCATGCGACGGCGTGTAACGCGATGGGCTTCCAAGGTCCAGTAAGGATTGCCGTCACTGTTGCAGGGCGCGTGTGCACCCTATCTTGTTGTTGCACAGTGCACAGACTGCATCAAGTCGTGCTGTGCAGAACTTCTGGGTGTCACAGGTCATGGCAGGTGCTGCTCTCCGAGCCCAACTTCATGGCGAATTGCAACATCGCAAGATTTCTGGTATGAGATTAGGGAATTCAACTGCAGGTTCCCGCCAGCGCTCTTCAAAGCACCACGACGACGACTACTACTGCTACTACTACTAGTACTACAAGTCTATTGCCCTGAGTTGGGCATACCGACTCTGCATGCCATATGAGCATACATCATGTCATGTTCAAACTAGCTTGCATGCTTCCTGGCACCTGAACTGCCTGCTGTCTGATAGTAAGGCGCTTGCCCCTCTGTCTCAGACCTGGCACACCAGAAAAGCTGCAGAAGGTGCCTGGTTACCAAGCAAGACCTTCCCTTAAGGGCTCGACGGCAAGAATACGACAACGTTTGGCTCAGGATCCTTCCTTCAGCCACATGCGTTGAAAAAACACGCCGGCGGCATTGTGCAGGGAACGGTTGAGACAAGTTTGCGAAATCCGCTTTCTGAGCGCGTGGCTCGGCAATCTCGTATTGCATGCATACTCCTGGCAGGCGAATGCGTGCCTCCGACTCTAACTATTGACGGCTCATCGTTTTGGAAACCTCACCTGACCGCTCCAGGATGTGGAGCAGACGTAGTGGCGAAACCTCCCGGGCACAGCTTCCCGTAGTTAAGCCAGGTGGGTTTTCGCCATGAGGTCCGTACACAACTCGGGGCAAAGGCATCCCTGCAGGTTCCGGCACGATCTCTCACCTTGGTAAGGCTGGCGCGCTTGGTTTTTGCGCATGACTCTCTTAAAGGAGCCCTTAAACTGTGCTCTCTTCTGAATAAAATCTGGGGCATCCACGAGAAAACGACACATGTCCGCAGCCTTAAACAGGAAAGGAGCCAGGGGTGAAAGTACGACCGGCGAAATCATGTCTACAGGCGAGCATTTCTTCTGCACAGAAGGCAGCAATGCAGCTGATGACAAAGACGCTGCATGCTGTCATCATGATCTTTGGACATCATGGGACAGGAAAGCAAACAAACTCTGGCCGACCAAGCCTTGGCGCGGATGTGCTTGTACATGTACGCTAGCGCCTTCAGAGTCTGAAAAGCGGGAGATTGGAAGAGTCTAGCTGATACTGTTAGAGACAGTGCTGGTGTGAACCTGATCAGACAAGATCTATATACTGCGATTGTTATGACCTTGACAAGTTTCGCTCTTCATTTTCTGCTGCTGCTACTTTGGCGACGATTTCGGGCCGAGGAGAACCTCCCAAAGTCGACAAGAGCCCGGCCTCATCCGCCCCTAGCTGCAGAGAGAGGCAGCGGTTGCGCCTGCAGCTACATCCAGGCGGGGCCACAACGAACATACAGGCTTTGCGCTGTTCAGTCCATCTTTGTTGAAAAAGCTTCGCAACTATCGTTCCGACTGTGTCCCTATCCTAATGATTTCAACATCAACAACAGCATCGCTTATTTTGACCTTGTGTAGAGATACCCTGCTTTTCTGTGGTGTCCAAAACTAGGACCTTTCTCTTTGCATGCAGTTGTAAATCGGTCCTCAGCAACAATTCCGCCCCAGAGCATCCATGGCTCAACCTTGACGACATCTGTGGGAGGGTCCGGATTTCGGGTCCCGGGTCCCGGGTCCGGATCCGAGTCCGGTTGTGGGGGTTGTTGTTGTTGCTGTCGTTGTCGTTGTCGTCGTTGTTGTTGTTGGTAAAGCCAAGAACAGCAGCCCGTAGCTGTTGCCAATAAGAAGCAATTGGGAATGCTCCCGGCGACCGCATAAGGTGCCTGTAGAGTTTTGGGGAATGCAAGCCATGGTTTACACAGCAACTGTCCCATGATAGACATGAAATATCGCCACGAATGCTCAATTATTGATAAGTTTGAATTGCAATGATGTTTCTAGTTCTACAGGACAGAAAGCTCATGCGTCCTCCTGTCCCGCAATCAATACCGAGATTGCTGTGGATGGTATGTTCAATGTCTTACTCACTCAGCTCGTCAACCCACTGACAAGCTAACCCGTGAACCAACTGACTGCAAACCACCAAGCCAGCTGCCTACCTACGCATGTAGAACCAAGCGGCCAATCCAACAATCAATCTATCGGTAGAAGAATCGAATCAGCTAAAACACTGCATGCCATCCAACCAAGCAGACGAACAGAATCAAATCAATCCATCGATCAGCCAGCATCATCAACGGCTGAAGAGCAGCAGCAGGAATAAACAACAGTGCACGACGACTGCATCCACGGCATGTCGGTGCTATTCTTCCAGCTCAAACGACCGGATTCTGAAGTTTTGCCAGCAGTTCGGCATTTGCACGGCTGAGGGCAGAGCAGGTCCGGTGCCTTTCCGAAGAGGCGTGTCTCCTGTTGAGATGCTTAACACACACCTCCATGTGTAGGGTTTGGGGTTGAGAGCCGTGCATAGCTTCAAACATGCCAAGCTGAGTGTTCCGTTCGTCCGCAGCTTCCGGTTCTTCTCCAGCTATCAGCTATTCCGGTGGGTGTCGTGCGAATGCTGCAGTATGCAGGTCATCTGCCCGAGCTTGAAAGAGACAATCTCTAATCCAAAACTGTATATCATGAGCCCAGCTGTTCCGTACTCTTCAACAGCACGCATGCACTCCCCGACCTCATCAGGGTTGATCCGGATGTACCTTGCTGCCAGCTGGCTAGGATTGCCAGGGGGTTCAACCATGCCCTGGCCTGGCAGAGCGGAAAGTCCGCATGACCTGACAAGGACTGTCAAAACACCACCTCCTCCTCTTGTGATTGCATAACAATGCTCAGGATTCCCCAATTGCCTGGATCAACTCGTCCCTGACATCTGCCACCTGACAGTGCCAGGGGTCGTGAACGCTCAAACACCACCACCGCGCAAACTACGACGACGACTACGACTGCTACTATCACTATTACCGCTAGTAACAGTAACCCCACTAATACTGGTATTGTCATTGCTACTACTACTGCTAGGCCTACTACTAGTAGTAGTCGTACTACCTACTACTACTACTACTACTACTACTGCTACTACTACTACTACTACTGCTGCTGCTACTACTACTGCTACTACTACTACTACTACTACTACTACTACTACTACTACTACTACTACTACTACTACTGCTACTGCTACTGCTACTGCTACTGCTACTGCTACTGCTACTGCTACTGCTACTGCTACTGCTACTACTACTACTACTACTACTACTACTACTACTACTACTGCTACTGCTACTACTACTACTACTACTCCTGCTGCTGCTACGACGACGACGAGACGACTACGATGACTACGACTACCATCAAACGAACTAATACTGCTTGGGCTTATGTTGATGATGATGAGGATTATGAGGATGATGATAAGGATGATGACTATGAGGATGATGATGAAGATGATCAGGTGAACGATGATGTTGAAGATGGCGAGGATGATGGTTATGAAGATGATGATGAAGATGGTCAGGTTAATGTTCATGTCACTGCCTTTGGCGATCATGCCGAAAACACTGGTATTTACAGCATTTTTTGCTCTTTGTACAACATGCTGCACAAGGATGTGGAGCAAGACACGTTGTCACCAGCATCCTACTACTGCTACTGCTACTGGCGCTACTGCGCTACTGCTTGCGGTCAACCATGTCGTTATTAGCCCCCCCCCACCCCCCACCCCACCCTCCCCGGCACCCTAGCAAAACGCCCCAAAACGCAGAAAAACACAGGTTAACGCCAGGCGCCAGGAGGCGCGGTTGGATACTACTACTGCTGCTGCTGCTGCTACTACTACTACTACCACTACTACCACTACTACTACTACTACTACTACTACTACTACTACTACTACTACTACTACTCCAGTACTACTACTACTACTACTACTACTACTACTACTACTACTACTACTACTACTACTGCTACTGCTACTGCTACGGCTACGGCTACGGCTACGGCTACGGCCAAGGCTGCTGCTACTGCTACTACTGCGATTGCTACGACGACGACTGCTACGACGACGACTACTACAACGACTACTACTAGGATACTCCTGCCACTGCTACAAGTACTTCAACTACCAGCACCACCACCACCATCACCGCCACCACAGCCACCGCCTGTACAACCGCCACAACCTCTACCACTAGCACCACCACTACCACTGCGACTACGACAACGACGAGACCACGACGATGGCTACGACTTCGACTGTGATTAGGAATCTGACTATGACTACCTCTTCTACTGGACCTCCTCCTCCTCCTGCTCCTACTCCTACTTCGCCTCCTCCTCCTACTTCTACTCCTACTCCCACTCCTACCACTCGCACTCCCACTCCCACTTACCAACTAGTTCTACTACAACACGACTACTACTACGACAACCACAACTACGACTGCGACTACTGTTATTACTACTACGACTACTACTACTACTACTACTACTACTACTACTACTACTACTACTACTACTACGACTACTACTGCTACTACTACTACTACTACTACTACTACTATTAGTACTACTACTACTACTACTACTACTACTACTACTACTACTACTACTACTATCCACGATCCCCACCACCACCACCACCACCACGATCACGACCACGACCACTACCACAACGACGGCGACGACTACTATTAGCATTACTACTGCCACTACACGACGACGACTACTACCACCACTACGACTACTGCTACCATCTGCTACCTGTGCCACCTCTAACACGAATCCTACGAGTACCACGACCACTGGGGTCCGAGCGGAAGTCCCACAGCCGATCTCCATGCAGAGGATTCTGATGCACGAAGAATGAGGTCGGTCCTGTGCGGGCCCACGTGCTGCTCCGGTTACGTTTTTTGTTTTGCCATTCTGTGTCATCCACGTGCGATTGCCATATTTCCAGCTACAGTGGCCGAAACTCGTTTTCTGCTACTGCTGCTAGTGGTAATGGCAGTCGTAGCACTAGTAGTCGTCGCCGTAGTAGTGGTGGTAGTAGTAATGGTAGTAATTGTAGAAGTAGTAGTCGTCGTCGTGGTGGTGGTGGTAGCCAGAGTCGTCGTCGTAGTGGTAGTGGTAGTAGTAGAAGTTGTAGTAGTAGTAGTAGTAGTAGTAGCAGCAGTCGTCGTCGTAGCAGCAGTAGTTGCAGCAGCCGCAGCAGCTGTGCGAGCGTCATGACGACCAACTTTGTCATCACCGACGCAGTCGTATCACAAAAACAATGAAGATCGTCGCCTCCGTCAGAGCCTTGAGTATCTGCGCGCCGTTTTTCGTGCAGTACCTGCGCACCTAGCACTATCCTTACTACCGGCGGACCGATTGTCGTGAAAATGCTTTCTGTTTCACCTCTGCTGTCTGTCATTATCACAGGTTTGCCCACACAGAGACATCACCATCTTAAGCATCCACAACATTGACTCGTACTGGATAAGTACACAACATTGCTTCGGAGAATTCCCTGCAACGGCTGTCCTTCAACTCGGTGCACCAGTCCTTCAGAACCTTCACCTGACCATATCTCCGACCACATCATGGAGGGTCTACGATTCACAAACCCTACCGAGCATCCCAGTTCAGAGCGATGGGCAGGCAGCCCTCTTTTTGTGTGCACACATACACGTAGTTGCATGTCCAAGACTTGAGCTGCGGCTTCCTCAGTAACCGCAGGGCCAAACCCAAAACCCAAGGCGAGTCAAGCAAAACGACAGCGCCTGAGATCAGACAAGTGAACCGAACGATCCTAAAGAAAGTATGTACGTAACCCGCAAGGACCAGGGACTGACAAGCTGACCCGCTACACTCACCACAAGTACGAGGGTCAACACTGCCGCGCCGACATTCAACAGACTGCAAGTTACCGCCGCTGCAACCGTGGCTCCGGCCTGCTTGGCTTTCAGGTCCTGGACTCCAGTCTTGCCGTTGTGCGAAAGCTTGACTTAAGAAGCTCAAGGGTCAAGGGCCTAGGTCACTGCAGGCATCTGCGACAACACACTCCCCATGCAGCGATGCAGCGGCCCGAGAATCAATTAAACAGCAGCCACGAGTTCGCAGGATTTCGACTTTATGCTCTGAACTGCAGCCAGTCCTGCGCCACATCAGCGAAGATGGGGTCATCGCCCAGCAGCCGAACCTAAGGGCATCCAGTGATGCATCTCGAGTCTTGAGGTGGTGCTACAGTACAGAGCTTCGACTCCTTCGAGCCACAAGATATGCACTGTGGGAGATGGGGCTTAAAGGCGAAAAGCAGACACCAAGTTGTTTTAATCTGAGGACATCAACGCCTCATGAGGCAACTCGACCAAGGACATTTGCCTCGGAACTCCTCGAAGTCTCGAGGCGAGCTCTCGCCGAGCTCTGATCGGACTCATGGGCAGAACGAGATAAAACGCGCAGAGCACCATGCACTGGCGATCAACAGACCATGGCACGCGCGCCAGGGATGAGGCTCTGCTTCTGTCCGCGCAGTCTAAAACCACGGGAACTGCGACAAAGCAGATGACTCATCTGAGATGAGACCTCAAAAAAGCTTCTAAAGGTATTGAAATCTGCTGTGCATTTCAAAAATCTCTTCGTAGAGACAAAACTGCTGCACAATGGCGGAACTGTACGTCAACGAGACTCTAGGTCGGCAAAATTCTTGTGTTGGGCCTCTCTGTCATTCCAATTGGCTCCGGAAGCACAAGATATGCCGAGAACCTTCTTGATGCTGCTACTTCTGCTGGTGCTACTTCCTCTTCTACTTATGGCTCCATCCATCCAGCTGGATGTCGTTGCAATTGCAGAGGAGGACCGTTGCAAGCAGTGCTTCCCAAAGTATCGATCTCCCATTCCTGTTGAAGGACTTTGCATGAATAACAGTGGTCGTGTGCTGTACGAAAGCAGGATGGTGGTCGACACTTTGAAAACACCTCAAGCGATTCAGCACAAGCATGCTGGTCCCTCTGCCCTTTGCAGACCCTGCTGTCAGGCCTCTCTGTTCGGTGCTCTGCTTCTTAGGAAAGTCTGATGGGATGTAAAACACTTCGATTTTGAGCCTTCAACTGTTGAAACGCGGGCAGGTTCTCGAACATAATGAAAGGAACTAGATTCACTAGGTGATAAATGTCGTGCAAGAGCATCGCTTTCTCACGCCTTGCCATGCAATCTGGCAAGCCTTCTGCATCGCCGAGAGAACTGTGGAGGCTTCGAGGCTTACCGACCGTCAAGATCTGAGGTGCATTTGCAAAGCGGACAGCAAGGTTCCAACCGAATACTGCTTCTAAACAAAATTGCTTTATGGCATTCGCTTGGAGTTTGAGGCTTCAGAGTTCGCCAGTGGCATGGCAGGATTGGCTTCCAACTTGAACGCGCTAGTTTGAAACACTGCAGAACACCGCGAGACTGCTACGATTACCAGGATTCTTCCTTGCCTTCTGAGCCGTCCTATGCCTGAATACCACCCGGCCAAAAGTGTTAGCAGGTCTAGCAGCTCTACAGTCTCTGCTGTACAGACTCAACAGCTGAGAAAAGAACATCGGCGAGAAAGCGTTGCTCAGCCGCCTTTGCAGCGGAAAACCGCCACTCGGAGACTCAGCTCGAGATCGAATTAGACAGGGGCTGCGAATGCGCTCTTCGCTGCAGATTCACCTGGCTTCTCTGCCCACTTTGGCCATCGCGCGAAACACAACCCCGGTTCTGCCACGTCAAGAGATCATGCAGGAGCAAGCTTCTTTGATTCCAGAAATATCTTGGAGAGAGAGGTGTTTTCGTTGCGAAAGACTGATGCGGCTCAAAGACGCTTGCAAGCCACAGGCTGTGTCTCGCTGCCTGCCCACGTTCTTGCAAAGATGGCTTGATGGTCACATCATCTGGTTTGTACCCGCTTGTGGCATGCACTGGGGCAGGGTTAGAAGACGCTGCTGTCTGGAAGCTTGCAGAGCACAGCGTCGTGCTGAAAGGGTGGAACGGAAAATAGATCTGGCTGGCGTGTCTGCGCTAATCCCAAGCTGCAAGACGGTGATTCAGCCTTCAAGGGACGGCTGGACAAGGTGTACGTGTAACACTGTGCACGGAAGAAGACTGTGACGATGATGAATCCGTTCTGCGGCAAGGCTAGAAGTTGCATGCACAAGAATCGTGGGGCTGCAATGCTGTCATGTGGCCAGGTCGGTTTGGTGCAGGAGCCACCTCGGGATCGCAACAGTGAGCATTAGATGCTTAACTTTAGTCGCTAGGCAGCATGATAAAGCTGAGCCTACACAGCATCCGACGCACGGCACTTTCAAGTATGCTGCGCCCTTCTATGGCACCTGGATCGGACGAGGTCCACGAGCTCGCAGCGGCTCCGATGGGAGACGGGGCTTTAGCGCCTGACACATATTTTTTGCGCGGAAGAACCTCAACTCTCTCACGTCCCGCCGCCCCGTTTCCTCGCGTCCCGGGACTCCGTGTGTCCTCGTCCAGGTGAAGTCTTCTGTCAGACAGGAAATTTGTTGTTCGACAAAGTGCCCTTGTGGTCAGGGCCTTCTGTTAAACAAGGGTGTTAGACTTGGCTGGCCTTGCCTTGCCTTGCCTGGCTTGGCTTGCAAAGAAGCTGTTACACTGAATCTTCCCTTATATAATAAAAAACAGTGCTTTTTGAAAGAAGAAAGTCTTCTGTTAGCCAGGTCTTCCATTTTGGACAAGTGTGTCAAAATGCTTGAAAAGGTTCTGACTTAGATATGGCTCGGCTCGGTTTTGCTTGGCTCCTGAACACATGTCCCACGATGTCCCGGGCGTCCCTCGCATCCCGTCCCACATCACTGCGTCCGTCGCGTCGCCCGTGCCCCTCGCGTCCGCCGCATCCGACACTGCCAGGACAAACACAAGTGTCACAAGTCCCTGCCCGGCCTGCTGCGGCATAGCAACGATGCTAAAGCAGGCATCACCTGCCGGGAAGGCAGGAAAACAAGCCCGCACTTACTTCGAGCAGGTGTACACCAGCAGAGCTGCTCCAAAAAATGACAGCGACGAGCAGGTTGCAACAGGAATGCAAACAACAGCATCTGGACCACTCTCGGAAAACCTCATGTGCGCAGGTCTCAGTTTGTGTGGGGGAGAAGGAGGTGAATCATGGCAGTTGAGCCCATCGGCTTCGGCACTGGGGTTTGGGTACGATTTGGGGATAGAGGGTTTTAGGGCCTCGGGCTCGGAGCAGAAACTCCTGCGAAATCCTGGGCACTGTACAAGCTAAGTACAAGAGGATCGGCACCGAGCCAGCACAGCAAGCGACTGCGAGTGCGATGTTTTGTGTGACCCGAATTGAGCCTAGCGAAGTCGCTGCTTCCTCGCAAGGGCAAGCATACACCGGCGGAGTAGCTTACACAAAGGCAAGTAACATATGCACGTTGCCCCCGCGGGCTCCAGGCGGGCCTGATAACGTTTCGAGTGCAGTGCCTCACATTTCCAAGGAAACCGGAGAAGGGGCAAGAACCTGAGAGAGTTCTCAACCGAAACAAGGTCCGCCAGCTGACATGGAGTCTGAAATTAAAACAAGACTTTGGTAATGACAAAAATGAAACTGATAGGGGAGCAGGAGACACAGAATGACGACCGTGACGATAGCCATGATGAAAACAGCGATTAAGATTAAGATGAACAACGAGATTGAACTCGACATGATAACAAAAGATGATGACGAAAGAGGATTGCGGAAAGGGTAAGGAAAATGATGCGGAAAAATGATGCTTACTACAATGAACATGCAGCTGCAGTGAATCACCAAGATGGTGAGGCGATGCAAGAATGGAAAAACAAACTTGTTAGCGAGTATGATTCGTGGTGGTCTTGATGATGAAGACGATGGTCAGCAGTGGCGAATACGTCAGTGACAAAGATGATGAGGAGGATGAAGAGACGATGATGCCGACAAGGATGATTTCGATTGGGTGACAGTTTTTATTCTGCTTACGGTGGATGTCTCTGCCATTCAGCTTGCCTTTCAGCTCCCCCATGTCCATCTGACCCGGAAGCACGTGCGGGCATGGTCCTCCAGGTTATCAGGGTCTGCAAATTCCACTAGAAGCTCGTGAACTCCCAGGTCACAAACTGCAACCTCAAGCAGAGCATTACCTGCAACCTTGACACCTAAAAAGCCGAAAAAATAATATCCTAAATCCGAACCCAAGACAAACCTCTCCGAAGGCCCCTCAGAAGGCCTCGGGCATCCGCGCCACAAGATCCAGCCTCGATTTCGATCCGAGGGATCGGAAAGCTTCGAAAGGAGCCCAGGAGCAGTCAACAGAACAATTCCTGCAGTAGGGACGAATAGAACGTCGTTTAAGTGCAAGCAAATGTCACAAAGAAATGGCTCATGTATCACGAAGGGTGCAGACTCGGGCCGCCGGCTCTAGCTTGGGACTGTGGACTCTTTCCGCGCCAGCCCGTGACCTCAGCTCTCTTCGGACTCTCAGCATTGATTCAGGTGCTCGGAAAACGAAGTCTCTTTCTTTCACCAGGGCTATGGTGTAGGGGTTTGACCCTCTACAAACGAAGTCTCTCTCGCTGTCTCTTTGTCTTTGATCTTCTTCCAGCGGGGCTTGCGTGGGTCGGAACAGTGACCGAGGGCTGGGCAGACTTTGCGACGCGTCCTGTACTACCTGCACAGTACCCAAGACCTCAAACTTCCACAACGGAGGAGTGCTTGAAATGATGACACCGGCCTTGAATCGCCGAGACGTACCGGCGAAGACGTCCACGAAAAGATCCTCTATAAAGCTCTGAAGACAAAAAGCAGCAAAAAGAGAGAAAAAGCTCGAGCATCTTCGAGCCAGAGCTGCGCAAAGCCCCGGGCCTGGCCTGGGGATGCTGGCGCCTTCGGCCGCCTAATCTCCATCACCAGGGGATCTGGGTTCGCAGCTTCGTCGCCTCAGAACCGGAGTACGGGTACACGACCCGTTCAAGGGAGGGTCACGACTTGTAAGCCGATGGCCTCGACTTGAGAAAACTCCTGCGGAGCAAGCGCTTCGCGGATGCGATCGGATGCGGTTCTCAACGGCAGCACCAGGCCTCCTGCAGGCTCCTCCGTCGTGCAGATGCCTCGCATCTACACGGACCGGAGAGCTTGAGGCTTGAGGAGTTTCTGCGCAGCTGCACTTCCACACCGAAGTCTCCGAACTCTGAAGAGCCCGGAAATCTGCAGATCCCCAGGCCCCAGCCGCCTGAAGCGGCCTGGGTACTGGCACCGGTGTCGGAAAAGTCCTGCAGGTCGCGACATCGAAGGCCGGGAGGCGAGGAGGGAGTGCTGGACATGGCTGTCCTTGCGCTTGGACTGGAGAGACACCTCCCGCACTTGACGCTGTTCCTCATGGGAAAAACATACCACGAACTTCAAACTGAGTGGCGCAGGTCCCAGGTCCTCTTTTATGCTAGGACCCAAGGCCACCAATAATCGCTTCGCCTTGCGGGACTGAGACGGGCTGTGGGTTGCGTGGCACCCTTCGAGAGATGCCTTTGATGGCGGCCGCGGGCAGTGTGGGCTCACAGGCTCAGTCCTTGTCAAGCAAACTTTGGAAGCATTCGAATGGCCTCGCCGGCAAAGTCAAGCCAGTCAAGCCCAGTTGCTTGATCAGCTTCTCAGCCTCTTCCAGAGTGGAGAGTCCTCATGTCAGTTGCCAGTTTCACACCAACATCGCACCTGAAACGTGGAGCCTGGAGTCAAATTCCGAAGCATTCAGCAACGGCCCCATCTGCACCTGTGAAGCCTTCCCAACTCCCTTCAGGCAAGCATCTCTCGTTCTCTTTCCGTGCGAGCGGAGATGCTGCATCGATAATTCCGGGCAGGGGGCAACTCTGATGCAGAGTTTCGTCTGCATCATCAGGCACTGCCTGGAAAGACTGACGTGCAAGCTCCTCAGAGGCAACAGATACACGTCTGGATCATTTACCGCGAGCCGAGACCTGCCGCACTGCCTCCAAGAGTCAGACTTGCGGTCTTGCGGTGAAAGCAACATCCAAAGAGCGAAGAAAGAACGCTTCGCGGCCGGGCGGTGTGTAGGATCCTCCACTCACATCCGGTGCTTGCCCGTCTTATATAAGTCCAAAAGATGCACGACGTGTCGTGCGAAGTTTGCGCATCACGTGCAAACACAATGACCTTTCGTGATTCATACATCCAAGCAGGGGTGACGCAAAGAATTCTTCGCAGTGAGGCAGAATGCCTTCATGAGCAAGGTCTTCGTGAGCTTCATGATGCCTGCCCCCGTGCATCATTCAGTGACACTCGCACTCGCACATACACACACTGGCGTTGCCGCTGACACTCACACTCAATAGTCACGTGCTTGTGTACCCCTGCTGCTTTCCGCCTCCAGAGAATCCTGCAAAGCGCTCGCGGTCCATGCGAACTTTACAGCCTGATGACTTCGAGAGTCTCACACGGCTATGCTCACAGTGTGTGAGGCCACTCTCCACTGAGCCCGGAACGCACTGTTCGAGCAAGTATTCTCTCCACGCTGCTGTCGGCAAATGGAAGAACGGCTGAGAGGCAGTAGTACCTTCGTACCATCTCACGTTATCTTCGCAGAACCAACAAGCTGCGCTAAGTACGACGAGGCAAGTCACAAGACCACGCCGGCGGCAAAAACGTCCACCTTTTCGTCATATGGCCTTGGGTGAAACTCGACTCACATGGGTGGTTAGCAAAATTATGGTCCCAGTTTGGGTACCCTAAATCTTAGGTGCCGTACCATTATTAGGGACCCAAAAAAGGACCATAATTTTGACATCCACCCACATGGGTGGAGGCTTCGGTTATCTACAGGGCTCCTTTCTGCAGCAAAGGCACTCACCCATCCTCGGGGCGCACAAGAATGCGGGCTTCTCAAACATTACTGTATCCGTGACTTGCAATACCAGTACTATGTGGTGCGAAGTGTTCAGTCGCTGGTATTGCGGTCTAGCAAGGAAAAGCTCATCATCCCCTTCAAGCTCAGCAGACCCGGCAACAGAAGCTGCGGATACTACAACGGCAGAATCGAAAATACTCTTCGAATTGCAGGATCTTGGTGTGGCCCAGCTGCAGAACTTCGGGCGCTGCATAGCCAGGCGATCCGACACGCCTCTTGGCCGCAACTTGTCACATGTCCGCTGGCAACGAGCTTGGACCCTTGAGAGTCCAAGCGTCTTATCCATTGCCCCAGCATCAGCGAGGCTCGCAGCAATGCCTGCAGCATCCGTAAAACTATGCATTGGCTGAATCCCAGCCAGCATCGCGTCTCTATCCGTCGGTTTGCGCCAGACAGCTCTCCGCTCGCCGTCACAGATCGCCATATGCCAAGGCACCGAAGTCAGCCAGCACGGCGCGTGTATCTGCAATCAAGATGTTCTCCTTCCAGTCAGAGATTATCAACCCGTTTGCATGACAGACCTGAAGACAGCAGCGAACTAGGATTCAACCCAGCTTCGCATTTCACGTCGCGGTGGACAATGCCCAAGCTGTGCACGTGTGCCAATGCGGAGAGTAGCCCGAGCATCACTTCAGCCTGAAATGCCGTCGTTGGTTTGTCTGAATTTGGGCTTGCAAGGGCTCATGCGAGAGAGTGGCCACAACAAGACCAAGGCACTGCGTCTGCTTCCCGCATGGCCCCGTGCTTGAGCACAAGCTCAAAGAGATCTCCACCCGAGTATAACTCCAGGGCAATCAGCCTGCATTCGACCAACACTGGAGCACTAGGCGGAGCAGAAGCAGGTAATGGATGTTGGACTCTGTTTGGCTTCTTGTCGGAGCTTTCATCGACAGAATCGCCCAGGCAAAATCAATTCATCCCGCATCCCAACCAAATACTGAGGGGGCGGCCATCGATCTCTCCCTTCGTCCTGCAAAACACCAAGTGCGAAGCCGTTTTTGTTGAGCCTTTGAGCATCTTAGCGGCTTGGACTTTGGACCCGGCTGGGCGGCAACGGTGCAGCGTCCTGCCCGGCATCTTGACCGTCTGTCGCCTCGACAGATTGCCAGGGGCAAGATAACACGCTCTGCAGAGGTAAAACCTGTCAACCCAGACATCCGGTGCAGAGCAGACCATGAGAAGCAATACTGCTGGCACATAAAATTCCCGGTCTCTGGCCTGGCAGGGCTGCTTGCTGCGGCTGCAGAACACGCCGTAGAGCGCCGCAACGTTCCTCAAGAGCACAATGCTACATGAAAAGTAAGCTGAGTAGCCCTCATCGGCTTGGGAAATAGCTGTGCTCAGCACTCCGGTCCAAGCGGCGGATGGCCGTGGACCTCTGTGAGGAAGCCTATTTCACTCCTGGCAGCGGTGCTTCGGTATAATGGACATGGAGGCTGCGTGCGCTCGAAGAAGCAGAAGATTCACAAACGCAGGGCTCCTGACCAGTTGCTCGATGGGGACTTGTCGTGGTGCTATCTCCTTCAATGCTACTGGACCACCGGCAGTCACCTGAAGACAGACACAATGCAAGGTCCAAAGATGGAAGACTTCAACCCCTGTTACCACCTTCCTAAGAGGAGACCAAGATTTCCTTCTAACTCTAGGGGCATCCTTTGCGTCATTCCAACAAGCCTCGTCTGCAGTTGAGGTCTCGCCTTTGTACCATGTCTTGCCGTCATACCTACAACCATGTGCATACGCAGGCAGATACATATACAACATTATGTATGCATGCATGTGCGTGCATATTTGTACGGCGTAACTGTCAGAGCCTCAGGATCCAGAATTCAACATAGATCTGCACGAGCATACACGATGTGTGCGCATGTTTTGCTCTACGATATCGCAAATATCCCCGCGCGCCATCTCATGTAACATCCCGCACACTCTGCCCAAATCGAATACCTGATATGCAAATGCAATACGAGAAAACCACGACATGTAGTCTGCGATGATGTCCAAAACATGGTGCACAGACTTGTCCACTGCACGCTTTGTCACTGAATTCTACACCGGCAAGTTCTGTTCTACCCGATTGCTCCTCATCATACCACCTCTCGTTTAATACTACACTGTAAACATGATAATGCTAATGATGTTCGCTATTCCATTCGCATCTTTGAGGCCCTCGCAGAATTTCCTGAAACCGGCGGCAGATTCCTGGGAGTCAAACTGAGCTCATACCGTGGACACACAGTCATACCTGGCTAGCCAGTATAGCAAATTCTAAGGTCCAACGCACAACTGTCGAGCACAATTGTGTTGTAGCAGTGTAGCAGAAGGTGCGTCGAACGGTGTCGGTGCCAGAAGCTGAAGGCTGACAGCAAGGCTATGTACGATTGCGACATAGCCGGGAGTAACGGGAACCATTTTGGAAGCAACAGAAACCGATCTCACACTTGTAGCAAAAACGCACGGCCGCCACAACCCCAACCAGACTGCCAGCGTAACAGGAACTACCACCGGACGCGGGTGCGGCATGAGCAAGAGGCAGGAGGCTTTCATGCTCGCAAAGTACGTGAACCGAAAACCTGTCCCCCACGGCTAGCAAAGGAGGACGTCCAAAGAAGCCTTCTACATCCTTTTAAACACTGTAAGAACTCTGAAGCGTGCTAACGCTTGTGCACACCCTAAGCCGCAAACCACGAAACGCATCACCCTTTTGCTGCAGGCTTGCATGCAAGGACGCCTGGTAGTTAGCCACTCTCTGAACCCGTTGCCCTCAAGTCGTAAATCCTAACTATGCTGGAATCGCAGGTCGGAATCCCTCTAAGTGGGCGAGCTATGCCGCCACGAAAAAACGGAGGGCCTCAAAAGCGCCTCGGGGCTGCAGTTCCCGTTATCAGGGGCTGTCCCCACCCTATTACAGGAACCGGCCGATGTCGGGCCTGGTTTTGGTTACATGACTCTGCTACGGTCGGCCTGTTCCCGTTACAGCAAAGACTCCATAGCCGAGAATGGGACCGTTACGACTTTCAGAAATCTGGCCAAGGCACCATCTAGATCTTCCCAAATAAACCTTCCCGCAACCACCTGTTCCAAGGACAGTTGGGGATATGGAAAAGCAGTCGTCGAGGTCTCCACCTGAGTCCAACAATCCTCTCTCTCTCGCATCCCCGTATTCCGCCTTTGGCCACACGGACATTCCCTCAGGGCCGCACGAAGCGCACCCTTGCTGCCCAGCTGAGCCAGCAGGAGCTGCAAGTCCTCAGCGCTTGGCATTTCAGGATAGAGCAGCGCAACGACTTCGCAGCGGGCGAGAGGGGGGGGTTGTGTTCACATTGATCGCTCCGCGTCGAAGGTTCCGACAAAAACTTTGAGTTTGTGGACGCATCTGCGGCAAAGTAGCGGGAACGCTGCAAGGACCGACATCGAAGAGCCAAATCGCAGACCTGAGGCCACAAGGTTCGACAGCGCTCAGTCTCGGCTTTGAGACTGGCAGAAGCTTTGGGCTGTGGATGCTGCAGCCTCTCCTGACGGCCTTGGCGCGGCTGTAGCTCTGACCCTCTGAACCAATTCGGTCTAAGCAGCTCGTCGCCACCAGACGGCGCGAGGCCAACCACAAATCCTTGTCCGCTTCTCAACTTCCACGCAGCGTCGTCCAGAAATGCATGAGCAGCAGCACATACAAAGGGTCCATATCGGCAAATGCGCCAAGCCCATCCTATCAAGTGTGCGAATACCGGAATACTACTTTGCGGCTTTGCGGGTCCCGCAGTTCACACAGTCTTCGCATTGGGCGAATCGAGGGGTCAACACTCGCTGCAACCCACCTCGCCCTGCCGCCCCACCCCATGCACATACATATTCCTCATGTCGCAAGGCAGTCTTGGCTGGCGATGCAACTGCTGCTTGCACCTCGAGTCGGAAACCGAGTCACGCGTGGAGCTGTCATCGGAGCTCGTGTAAGCCAGGTCCGCCAGAAGCAACGGTACGATTCTCAGAAGCCTGAGCTAAGTCAAGATCTTTCTGCCACTTGTAGAATACCGCGGACTGCCACATTGAGTGTATAACACGACTTACAAAAACATCACGAGAGCCTCGCAAGCGGGGTACGGTATAGTTGTAGAAGTTAGTGTGGAGAGGCATTCTGGCCGAGGCACTGCTTGCTCATGAGAATGGCGATGCCTGAAGAGAAGCCAACTCAGAATTCCACATCAGTCGAGAGCGTGAGATTGAGGATCCAGAGTTTGGGGCTCTTGAAACACGGGGTTCGCGGGCTAGTCCAGGGTCCAGCTAGCCATCCGCGGACAGCAGACCCCGAAACCGCCAAAAGGCCAGTCACAAAATGGGAACGAGGGCTTGCTCACAATCACGCTGAAGTTGAATTCAAGAAAGCGTGCTGGTGCCAAGTTGTTCCTTCATGCAGTTTAACGCCAGCACCAGTAGAAACATCATCGCAAGTACTGCAAGCACTTTGCAAAGTCGATGTCGTGAATTCTGTCACTTCGCTTTGTCGTCACTATCCCTACCGCTCTTGTTCCTGGCGCTTGTAGCGCTGCACCTGCGGCCTCTGGGGCGTCTGATGCTGCTGCTGCTGACGATACTAGAGCTACACATACATACATACTTACTTACTTACACCTATTAAACTGAAACCCGTTGTAATTGAATGTAACTGAAACAACCGTATCTATTGATATTACTTTTTTCTCGCCAGCACAGCAAAGCTGAAGCTTGCGAAATCGCAAGCTGGGCAGCTAGTCAGGCCTGGACGACGCACCGCCGCTACCACTATTACTATAAGGTTGTTACAAGTACTACTGGAGGTGCATCTGCTTCTTACCTACTTCCACTTCTACCTCTACTACTTCTGGTACTCCTGTTCGTGCGATTGTATCAACGCAAAACGCGATTCCTATAACTACGCTGATGGAATCATCTGGAAACAGTGTTGTGGTTGCCACTAGTGCCCGATCTTTGTCTCCGAGATGCCACTGCGCTCAATCCGCAACTCTACTTTGTCTTTGCCCTGCTCTGCAGACTGGTTGGAAACGGCCCTTCTCCAGTGTATCCTGGTCAAAGGAACCTTGGCATCGCAAACCACTTCTTGGGGCTGTCACCTTGCACTTCTCCCACAAACGATTGAGCGTTTTCCAATTCGCACCACCTTGTCAAGGCAGCAAAGCAGCGAGTCCGGGATCGTTGGTGTACAAGGAGCCTCTGGCAGCCTTGCACCTGCAGTAAGAATGAATGGAGCTCCCATTGGACACCAGAGACGTCCAGACCAAGGCACACTGTCTCCTCCAGATCGACATGTCGGCTTCGGCCGGAGCGCTTGAGCTTGATGGGAAGGCACTTGTTCTCTCTGAAATGCACCTTGTGAGTTGCTCAGGTTCCGGGCTTGTCGCATAGTGATGTTATCAATCGACCATGCCAGGACACTTGATGGAGACACCAGTTGGGAAAACCCATCCGGACTGCTGCCCTCGGAACGACTTCTGGAGTGCTGTTTGCTTGAACCTCCCTCTGCAGCTGACAGCATCAAGCAGCAGTGCAGCTAAGCATCGGTGGATTCACCATCCAGCAACAGAAAAAAAAACTGTGAGCCAGCGGCAGTTTCGGGCAAAGCCTTTCTGTGGGTCTTGCTGAGGAAGTCCAACTTACATCGCGAAATTCTGGCACTGGCACTCCATCACAGTAACAGACTCAGACTCCCTTGCAAGCACACTCCGGATGTGGTTAGGATATCTGTCACGGTGCTTATGCTGGCACAAGGCAAAGCCCGGGTGTGAAGCCGCAGGTCTTGCCGGCGCTCCGCAGTCGGGGCATACCTGCGGCACGGAAGCTTATTTCCAGCGGCGCTTCTGCACCCCTTTCCGGGCAGATTCAGCGAGTTCCAAACTACCCAATCTGTAGTGCAGCATGAAGTCGCTTTTTACAAGGCAGGCTTGGCGGAAATGGTGCCGCAGGAGTGCACATTCCCAAATCCGAAACGCTAGAACTCACATTCCGAAGTGCTGCCTTACAGAAGGGCATGTTGTGATGATTGTGCACAGATTCAGTGAAGCCGAAGCGCCGGCAGCGACCCCCGTGCACGATAGAGAGCAGGATATCTCCTCAGGGCCGCCGTGTGAAATTCACGAGGCTTTCTGGGCTTACACTCGGGATTCCAGCATGAGATTTGCCGGCTACAGTCCATGGGCTTTCAAAGCCCGGAAAGCCCAAAGAGTACTCTTTTTCAATCTGAGCCTTCGGAACAAAGAGACGCAGGTCTACGCTCTTGGGCTTGCAGCAGAGAGAAGGGGTGCTCCTCTGTACTTCAGACCTGTAAACACAAAAAGCAATGTTGCGGTACTGCGATCCTGCAAGGATTGGGAGAAGCTGCACAGTAACGGGCGTCGGGGCTTGTCGGCAGCCCAAACACCCCAAGGAACAGCACAAGCCGAATGCAAGTTTCTGCGAAAGCAGCCGGATCTCGAGGCCGAAGATCGATCTGAGGTTTCGGCAACTCTCCAGCTGCCGCAAGAGCCTGTGGCAAACACGTCAATCATGCATGCGTAACACAAAGGAGCAGAAGTGCGTGAGCCCAACGGCCTGCAGCTGCTTTTCGTTGGGGGGATCTGGGATCCTGAGCCCGGCAACATGGTATACGCAAGTCTGAGTGAATAGCTCATAATTCTTCTGACATCCCGGAAACTCGTATCATGGGACAGCTGAGCTTGCAACTCCAGCTTCTCATCTTGGCGACATGCATGCAGTCAACAACACCCCACGAGACATCACTATAAAGTCATGCAGGAAAAGGCAGAGGTCACGAGGAGAAGGCACAAATCCGCCTCTGCAGGCCAAACCTGGTGGGGAACTTCGTCAAGCTTCTGGAGCTTTCGATGAGAAGTGTGAACCCACAAGTCATACTAGAGGTTTTTTGAGCTCCTTTTACGTCTGCCTAGCAGTCTAGCGGCTTTGGATGAAAGCTTAAGGCTGCAAGCTTCCCTAGTTTCGGCTGCGGCCGCGAACAACAACATCCTGTGACAGGCTCGTGCTGCCTTCTTGGTGCAGCCCACAGAGCATTGCAGGAAGCCTCGCAGCAGAGCTTAAGGTTGAGTGCCCAAAGGTAACCAGCTCACACTGGACGGCGAGCAGGCCTGTGCGCCCATGTAGCTCGAGTAGCGCCGTCTCCGGCCATTCTGGTCAAAGGCAGCCAACAAGGGTTCAGGGTGCACATGTGTTGAAACATGCTTCATGGTAGATTCCCGGCCTAAACCCTTCTGCAGCCACGCGCCATCAACCTGCTCGGAATAAGAGTGCCGCGAGAAAAGCTAAGAAAGCTTCTCAGGTCCAGGCTGCAGTTGAGATGCAGAAGGCGCCCAAGGGTGCCCGCGTGGCATAATTCAAAACCTGGGCGGAGAAGGGGCACAGGCTTGCACAGCCAACACACTACAGGGGCCGCCTGTTTGTATGGTTTCAACGCGTCGTCGGGTGGGTTGCTGTATCTCCTGGCAGAACTTCGCAGGGAGGCATTGCCGAAATCTTCGATGTCACACGGAGCCTCTGGAGAGTGCCCCACAAAGCCCAAGCCAAATGTGGATCCTCGCTTCAAGGCCGCGCATCCACAAAAACTCAGGATGCTGGCACGTGCCTTGAGGCAGGTGTCCTCAGAATCATCCTGCGCCTTCAAGTGGGCGAGTCAAGTGACGAGGGATGTGCTTGAGATTGCGAGTCTACCCAGCATGACAAGAAACATAGCTCGTCAACGTAGCCTCCAAGAAACAATTCGCACAATACACCTCTTCCAGCGGGAAGCCGGCAAAGTCCTCGAAACACCAACTTAAAACTAAGTTCCCAAACGTTTGCATGCAAAGGTCTTCTTTAAGGCGTCCGCCCGCAAAGCTTCCGGGCCTTCAAAGGTTGGGAAACCAGCATGAGCGCCTGGCACAACAACGAAGATATGAAACATAATGAAATTCAGCAACGGCACTCACTGCTGCTGCGCGAACAAAATACCACGATCGCTCATGCACCGCGCCTAAGCCGGCGCCCGCACCTATCAGAAGCGCATCAGCCTCAGCTTGAGGCAACTGAAGATTTCTCGGCCGCCCTGCCCCCCCCCCCCCCCCGCAGCCGCTGTAAGAATATTGGGCTCAAAACAGAGCGCAACCAATCGGCTGCGTGAACTACTTCCTCCAGGCTCCACTGAATGCAAGCCGCGAGCCAGAGTGCATTCCGTGCATGCTCAAACAGATTTGGTCATCAGTCATAACGGCTGGCCAGATTGCAGGACAAAAAATCATTGACAAATGTCTCCTGCGGCGATTCTCGGAGATCTGCCTGCGGTGCAACATGGCCACAATCACACGGCTCTTCAACAAACTTCAGTTTCTGCACTCCCACTTCGATCCAACTCTTTTTCAAACTGCAAACTAGCAGCATCGAAAGAATCCATGCACTTAACATCACCCAACTTGATCTCGAGGCCTTGCTTCCTTGACCTACGCAGTAACTTGTGCAACGTGTTCTGGACTCGACGTGTCAGCCAAATCCTGCTTTTGATCCGTTGTGATCTGGTTCAGGACGTCACTGCCCTCCACTGGCATGCATTAGCTCCCCTGCCTCGGCCCTGTGCGCCGCATGCATCCTGTCAGGCTCAAGGACTACTTTCGCTGCCAGCGACGAGGTTCTATGTCCGCGCTACCAGCTGCGGGTTGCCTCGTCATCTCCGTTCGCAGGCCTGAGACCATCAAAGCAACCAACATGAATTTGCAACTGCACACTGGGCATGCAAACAGGTCCGCAATATCATTGATGGTGACAGTGGAACCATCCGTGTCAATGATGATCTATCTGCTCGGGTGCTAAGGCAGAAGCTGCCCCGCATTGGCAAAGATGTCGGCGGCATGGCCTAACAGAATAAACTACATCAGAAGGAAACTGGCCGCATCAACGAGGCCATTACGACGACGTAGTGGTGCTGAAAGCGAGCATAGCCTTGCTACCGTTGCCGCGCTTTCTGTGAGTACGGTGTCAATTCTTCCTGTCAGTATTTGCTACGTGTATTTGCTCATACTTCAGTGTCACTAGTCTTGACAATTTTGCCAACTGCCATTACTACGACTGTTTGTGCGCCTGTCTGGCCACACTAGCAGACAGACAAGCTGAATGACTACTGCTAGTGTGATGATGTCTGGTGTGTTCCTGGGGCCTGTCTTAAAAGCTTTATGCCTCTTCCAAGTGGCAGGTGCTTCCTGTAGCTGCTCCACAACCACCAGCACCAATAAGACAACCCCCCGCAACCACTGCAACTTTTGCTTGCATTACCACCACCGCTGTTGCCAACTCTGTCGTCTTGGCATATAGTGCTGTTAATTCTCCTGCCATTACTGCTGCCCTGCTCCTGCCATTGCCAGTGCTACATACTGGCTTACTGCTACGACGACGACTGCTAGTACTTCTGCTGCAACGCTACTACATTACAACAACTGCTGCGTTCTACTTCTAGGTCTTCGTAATTTCATGTCTACCACGACGACGACCACGACCACCACTGTCTAGCAGTCTAGCACTACCACCACCGCGACCATATGCTACCGCTCCTGCTACTGTCAATGAACCGTCTTACTTGCAAGAGACTCAGCCAGCATGGAAAACGGCAACCCTGCATATTCAGCACCTATAGCACACACCGAGGCTCCAACGAACTTCGCCTCGGTTTGAAAGTTTCGGGAATCTCGATTGCATCTCGAGGCTTGGACAGAGCACTGTTCTGTTAGCAGGTATACACGCAAGACGTGTGCATTGCAGCGAGAAAAGAGCCAGCAGCAAGCTATGTTGCATCCGAAAGCTGTTCGGGCCGAAAGCCTTAAAGCCGGAGTGATTGAGCCGCAGACCTCCGTCCAACCTGGCAGTCCTTCAGCGCAACAGCAGGGCTCACAGATGGCCCGGATAGAGACCATCAGGATGCCGCAAAAATGCATTTCAGGAACTGCTGTACGAGATTTTACTACAAACACAGGCTCAGAATCGCATGCTTGGTACATTCATTCGACATTCCGCAAAGGGATTGCTTTCACGAAAGACATTTCAGAGAAATGCAACTTGTGCGGCTGTCCAACAGCAATGCAGCGAATGCCTGAGCTAGATACTGCTGCACCACACTGTGCAAAGACTCACAAGCAGGAATGCGTCCTTGTGACCGAGTGCGGATTTTATCCTGACAAGACAAAAAACATTCGATTAACCGTCGTCTGCTGCGCAATGCGGCTGAAGGCGGAACAAATACTGCGAGGTAGCATGCCTCATTGGCACTATTTGCCCGTTTCCGCCGGCGATGTTCGGTCCTCAGGGTTCGCAGAAGGGACGAGGTCCTTATATAAGTTGAGAAACATCTTCGGGCCATTGCGTTCCCGTCGGAGGTGGCATGGCCTTGGCACACCGTTGTTGTTTGTCCATCGAACAAGCATGGCTATGGCTATGGCCCTGTGGGCACGGGCTTTCTTGCTGGAAGCCGCATGCGTCTGACCACATTGGGTCGAAGGGTGCCCTCTATACGCAGCATAACTGACAGCTTCTGCCGTGAAATCGAATTGTCCGGATTGGCACTGTGCTATTACCAGGGCAGAAATGTGTAGGCAAGCTGGTGAGTATGATGTAATACCATTGTGCCGACCCGGCTGTGGCGTGGACCCGAAGTTCGCCCACATGAAAACATGCTAATCCACTGCTGAAACAGTCTTTGTCCAGCATCAGGTATTGAAAAGCTTGAAAAAAATACATCTGGCTCTGGCCTTCTGCTTGGTCTGGGAGTCTGGCAGCTTCTGGCATCTTACGACCTGTTCTGATATTTCTAGCACATCGATGGTTCATAGTCCATGCGCAAGGCCAGGCTTTTTCGATTGCTCCGGCACATCTGCTGACGTTCAGTTGTGACCGAAGGAGATAGGTAAAAGAGCCCTGCGCGGGCTCTAGTTTGACGTAGCACCACACAGCAACCAAGGAGCCTGACAGGGAACATTCCAAATATCTGATGCAGTTTCGGCGGAAACATCGTCAGCTACAGCACAGGTGCACCTTGAAAAGCATTGTCTCTATCGCAGCATCTGCTCGGTAACCTGATTGCCTCGGGGAAGACCACAACAGGAACATCGCTCGCCTTTCTAAGACCCGTGTTCAAATTTCTCAACTAGCGAAAACCGAATCCCTCAGCACGTGCCCCGCCGATTGCGTTCTGACGTACACGGAACGAAGCTGAAGCAAAACATCTCACCCAGAAGCTTACCAGCAAAAACGAACTAATAATAACAGTGACCAAGACATACCAAGACTGCATGGAGCGGTCAAGCTCTTTATGTAGGACTGTCAGCCCGGGACTGATTCCGTTCACATAACGCACGGGACAGGCAAGCCGACAAACCCAAAGCACCGAAAGTCACATCTGCCGAAACACTTGGCATCTGCTGGACGCCATCGTGCTTGACCTGCACAAGCCGTTTAATGCCCAACTTCCTGTTATTCGATTGGGGGCAAACACCAGATTCAGGGAGTTGCAGGCAAGGGACCAAGTAAGTGGTGTCCGCGGCTTTGACGCACATCCTCGAAGCATAACCCGCCCAGTGGCTGCGTGTAACACACCACACCAGTCTTGTGCGGCGAAGGGGCATTCGCATGGTCGTAAAGATGCATGTTCGTGGTCTCCGACGGTGGAGGGACTCTTCATCGGTCTCCAGGCCTAGCGGTGCGACACGGTGCCCGGCTTTTGGCCCCAGAGCTCTGCCCGGCCTCGGTGCTTCACGTGCTGGCGTAGAAGCCTCGGGTTCAGAGAACTTCCGCCTGCACTCCACTCAGCTGCCCTGCACCTATGCACCTTTTGACGCCATGTCGGGCCAAAGCGCTTGCAGATCCGCTTCACGTCTTCGTCGTGAAACTGGCACAAAAAGAAGCCGCTCTTCTCCGAGTGCACGTGTCTGCAGGCGTGTGCACACGTGTGCGGCTTTGGCCTGCTCCGTGGGCCTCTCCAGGCACATGAGCTCCTCGAGTTGGAAACGCCAGTTGAAACTTGAAAATCTCGGTTCTGAGCTCCGCGGTTCTTCGCTTCTCGGCCCGTGGCGGCATTTGCAACGAAGGCCCGGGCCAGGGACAGCGCCTGGCACCTCGGCAGCGGCCCCTCTCGGCCCCCCCCCCCCCAGCCGGGGCGCTCCCGGGCCAGGCCCAGTGCCACCGCTGCCGCCAAGTCGCTGCGTGGCGGAGAGCTTCTGAGCCCAATCACGTTCCCGGATGTCTGCTTGCGACTGGATCTCTTCCTCCAAAAAGCTGAGATGTGATGTCGTATAGAACTCCCCCGGCGCAGTGGCAGTCCAGAATCTTCGGGCCGAGATGGAGGCTTTCGCAGATGTTCAAGACCCGCTGCATAGAAGCGTCTTCCGAATGCCTGCTGTTTCGGTGGCCAGTTCTCTACAGCTACTCTGCACTGAAATCTCCAGCCGCCTGGCGCCATACACCAAGTTGGAGTAGAGGCTGCCACGAAAAAACAAGATCATGTGTGGGACATAGAGTACCTTGTGTTCGCCATCGCTAAAAGAGCCAATCGTGCATGTAAGTTCTGCTCACATGAAACCTGGAGCAGCTGCAGGTCTTGTGACGCGCAGGCTCCGTGTCCACATCCCGGCCAATCTCGGACAAGCAGCTTGCAGGTGAGCAGGAACGAAGAAGAGAGCTGCAGTATTGTTCAGCTGGGGCAAGTTTCTCCCAGCAAGAATCCTGCAGTTGCTGGCGATCTCCCATTTCGCAACAAGGTCAGCTAAAACGAAGAACAAGTTCGTCCTTCACCGATTGCAGAACATGTAGATAAGGCAGAGAGCCACAAAGACAGCAAGTGAACAGATTGAGAAATGGTTGACGATGGAAGTGGTGGCGACCGTGATGTTATTAAGCTAACGGCCATCACGCATGGGACACAGAAGTGGTTGTTGAAGTCTACGTTACTTGCTAGGACTGCTGGCAATCACGTGGAAGCGATCTTTGGGGATGGGGCTGGTGACGGTGATGAAAATGGTGGTGACCAGGATAGTCATATCATCATCATCATCAACAACACCCCAACACGGCAGCTGTGATGTTGGCTGCTGCTTGAGTTGCTGCAAACCGATGCATGCGCACTTACAGCCTTGCAACTACAAGTGCAAGATCGCCAGCCCATCTCCGTCCTCATAGCCTCATGGCTTGACTGTCAGACTCCTGTCCGGACTCCTGTCCCCTGTTGACGCCACGTCTTCCATCTCTGTTCGCCTTGCTGTGGCTACCGGCCTTTACTCGCAATGCTTTTCTTGTACCAGTGATGGCTACCATTGCTGGCGCTTTGCTAGTGCTGGCTATTTCCATCCCAGTCCTCAGCAGCGTCGACTTCCCGGAATGGCGCGCGCCGATAATGGCCAGAAGCTTTCCCTGCGCAAATTCCAACCTGAATCGGACATACAGCCACGGTTTCACGTTCCACAGCAGTGCTCTCAGCCCTTTTGGGCTTTCGGGCTTTCGTGAGCTTGCTCTCCATGTCAAAGAGGACAACGGTAACAGTGATTGACACTGCGCTACTAACGGCTATTACACCACGCCGCATTCGAGATCAACACGCCGCACAGGACAAGGCGCTTTGCTACCGCTTTTGGTCAGAGAACTGCTGGCTTCGGGTGATGACAAATGCCCGATTCAAGCATTCCCTGTTTCGTGCAGAGAGCCATTCACCACACAAATCCATGCATCGTGTGCCCTGCACAGTAATGTGTGAAGCGGAGGTCTAGTCAAGCATGGACTTGAATTTATAAAAAGGGCATGGATGAGGATGGCTGCGTCAGGAAAGATCTCCCTGGGAGTGAAGGCGATTCTCGAGCAGAATCGTTCATCCATGCCCTTCTCGTCGTATCATGAGCAAGGCTCTAGCAATTAAGAGGAGCAGCCTTCCATCGAAGGACACCGGCTCATTGCCCGGATACGAAAACTGCAGGTTGTGGATGGCCTCGCTATTGGACAGGAGCTGGCTATCACTAACAGAACGGAAGAGGGCTTGAACACAAGAACCATGCGGCCAGGATTCCAAGTTCAGCCTGTCAACCACAAATCCTTCGCCATGGAGGCTGGGCGTAGTTCAATCAACGACGCTACCGTCACGGTCCACGCCAGAGCACCCGTCTCCTGGATCTTCTTCGGTGTCTTCGTCCGTCTTCTCCTTGACGAACTGAGCAGTCGCCAATCGACGGTGGCGCTCCAAATCTCTACCTGCAGAGGGCAAAATCATTGCATCAGCTAGGTCTAAGTGCTGCTCCAAATCCCGAACCCATTCCGCCAAGCTGCGATGCAGGAGATCTGTCGGTAAATTGAGGAATCTGACCATGCGGTCCTGCAGAGACTACTCTTTTGCGACATCACGAACCCTTCCCTGCTACCGAGCCGTGCTGGACCGGTCGGGACTAGAAGCCAGCAACCGCGACACTTCAATTCTGTCCAGGGATGGAGCCACCCTCTGCATCGCCAGCAAGACTTGGCACAGCTCCTTGCAACGTTGATGCCGAAGCTACCGAGCAAGTTTTTCAGACCATGAACCCACGGCATGAACCAGTGCCAGATAAGGCTCTGTGCCAGCAGCACCGGCAGTATTGAAAACCCCAATGTTGGTGACCTTAGCTCCCGGCCGTCATGCTGTCTAGTAGTTTGCCGTGCTTCGTGCGAAGAGGCAGCAAACATTCCAAACTCCAGCCGGCCGTCCATGACCGAAATGCCACCGAAGACGGTGTACACTGCAACTAGGAAGGTGGTCCTTGAGATGAGCTGCGCCATCTGCGGCATGCGACCCTGGTCATGCTATGCAGAGAAGTCACATCCATGCAACGAACTGCTGGTTGTTCACCTCCATCTGTGCACACGCCTTGGGGCTTGCAGTTGAACACTGCTGCCACTGGTGGCATTGCTTCAAGAAGCCGAAAACAATGCCTCGCACTGGCCTGTGCCGCCGAGCATCAACAGCTGATTTGTTGTAAGCAACCAGTCGTTCGTGGAATTGATCCTGGCTGCACCCCACAAGGCCAAGCTGTAGTCAGCAAGCCACACATCATGGATCTAGCCCAAACTGGTCAGGCTGTGTCCCTATACGTGACTCAGCAGCTGATACACTGTCGTGACTACGAGTTGCGAGCAAGCGGCCAACACGGTGGTCGACTGGCCTGACCACTTGTGGAAGGGAACAGGGCGACAGGAGACTCAACACAGTTGTCAATACTGACTCAGCCCAATACCAGGCGGTGACTGCAAGTCGAATGCTAGAATGAATGCAGCTGTGCAGCCGAAGTCTGCGATCAACCGAAATGTCCGCACACTTTCCCTCAGATCGACAGCCACTGTTGGGCTACTGGACACTTCAATGCGGCAAGGCAATCAAAAGTGGCGCATGTCATGTGACATCGGGGCAGGATGCTAGCTTCTTAAAATCTTTTTTCAATTCGCCAGAAGATGGCAAAAGCTCAAAATGTCAATCCGAGAAGCGTGATGTAGCCAACCATGCCTGCTTCCTGCATTGCCAGGTTTCGAGAAACTTTTACGAAAGGCTTGCGGCCTCAAGCCCACGCCCGTGACAAACAACAGCGGATGATCTGCTTAGCAGGGCCGTTTGGATTTCCAAAGCCTGCGGCTTGAACAGCCGAAAACAAGAGCAGAAGCCTTGTCTTCGCTATCACGTAAAACTTTGGTCTGGCCGTTGAACCGTACGTACAAGAAGAAGCACCTCGGTGCCGGCGATGCAGCAGTTTCAAAGTTTCAAACGCATGTTCTTGCTCGTCAGGCTGCAGTGTCATCATGATCACGGATGAGCGCTGCGACATGCGGCAACACGCCGACAAGCATTGAGTAAGGACAGAAGACAGGGAAACGGAGAGAAAGGAATAGATGAGCCCGTGGCGCTAACCGATAGACTCGTTCATATTTTCGCACAACATCAACACCGCGATGCTTTCCTGCACATTGCTGCATCATGTAACATGCAGCTGCAGCTGCGAATAAGAGCGAGCGGAAGCAAAAGCAGCATGTTGCGTTGCTCTTGTTACGTGCCGCATGTGCACCGAAAGAGTGATTCTGCCGCATGTGTTGGATTCGAGGGTGACGACCGTTCGAAGTGTCGCAACCAAACCCGAAAAGCTGCCTTGTTCTTCGTCAGTGTTCATGCCGAAACATCCCCAAAGCCGAAGGCACGTGATGAGCGGAATGCAGAGGGCAGGACCCAGACCTCGGTCGCAGTTGCATAATGACGATATCACATGTACTGCAGCCATCCTGGTTTAAACATTGGGAAGTTCCGCGTTCACTCGAAATTGCCATAGGTAGGAATATACATAAGCCAAACTTACTAGTTCTGGGTGTATTTGTACACATACACATGCATATGCATATACATACACAAAGATATAGAGATGTGCTACCACATCTCGATTTGCTCATTTGTGTTGTGTTTACTTACTTGCTCAGTTCGTAAGTTAGCTAGCTTTACTTAACTAGTTAGTTTCGTCGGTCACTTAGTTTGACTGGTTGGTTTGGTTCGGTTTAGCTTATTTAGTGCTGGTTTAGTGTAGTTAGTCAATTTTTCGTCCGCCCGTTCGGTCGTTCGCTAGTTACGTAGTGTCTTTGTAGGCTTGAATAGTAAGTACATGGTTCAGTCAGTAACGAGACAACCAACCAATCGGTCAGTCAGCCGGCCAGAAATGCACGCTGCAGGCAGCCAAGCACCCGGGCAGGTACAAGTAGTCACATTTACCAGTACATACGGAAACACAGAGATACCTGTACTAGTGTGTGCTGTACATGTTGCATTGTAGCGCATACAATATGCCATACCGCAAAGAGACCAAGGGCTGGGCCAAGCCAGGTGGGACTTTTGCCCAACATCGGCGGGACCACTATCTGGAAGGCAAGCATTACCATCAGCTTGAACACCTAAGGTGCACCACTTCTTGGTGCGCTCTTGCTGGTGCCGTTGTACATTCAGCAAAGTCACCGCGCTGAGAAGGGCGACCAGACCCAAGAATCCTGGCTCAAAGGCTGTGAACGGCAGCATGCGGAGCTTTTGCTTGCAGCGAGGGAAGGGGGACCGCAGCGAGTGCACAAACTCGACTTCGGCTGCACATCAAAGTTGCCTGACTTCACTTCTGTAAACGCCCTGGGCCCTAGACAGCTACAGACACCAATGACACCGGGGCCTGGAACCTACGAGGCAAATCGGCCAAGCTTTCCAGCTTTCCAAGGGAAATAATCCGCCGAGGCTCCGTTGTTCACCAAATTCGGCACATCGTGGATCATCGCCATGCCTATCTGTCCTTACATGTGCGCAACGATGAGAACTCAAAGAAGCACTACGCCACTCGTCGATCGTGACCAGAGAATCAAGCCACCGGTGTCGACGGTGTTCCGCGACTCCTCATCATAGTTCCTCAGGGAAGCAGCCGTTCAGTTTTGCCTGGTATGCCACGGCATCCTTTCATGCCAGAGGATAGCCAAGCAGCAGAAAGCTGGAGAGGAGCCCCGTCTGCAGGACCTTTTCGTGTTTTTTGCACTCTCCAATGGTTCTATTTTGGGGAGAAGGAGGGAGAGAGAGAGAGAGAGAGAGAAAAAGAGAGAGAAAAAGAGAGAGAAAAAGAGAGAGAAAAAGAGAGAGAAAAAGAGAGAGAAAAAGAGAGAGACAAAGAGAGAGAAAAAGAGAGAGAGAGAGAGAGAGAGAGAGAGGGACAACAGACATGCGGGCAGGCGGTCATGCAGGCATCGCTGGCCGTGACAACATCAAACGAAGCTGCTGATCCTACGGCTCATTTGGTGTTGGGCTGGGAATGAACCTGTTCCAATGTTGGGACCAGCTCACGCCCGCGCTGCCTTGCACAGTGTAGACACCACCACGTTTCCGGCTCGTACAGATAGAGATCGAATCAGATGGAGAGGGAGGGAAACAAACGCACACAAACACATATGTATGCATGCATACACATGTGGCGAGCACAAACACGCCGAGGCATGCAGACAAGCAAATTCACGCAATGCTTGCCTTTGTGCACGCACGCATGAAGTTGATTCAGCTCGCTTGCTTGCACCATTGCTTGGCTGCTTGCTTCCTTACCCCAATGATATTGCAGGCTTCTTGGCCTGCTGTATGGACCACGTGCTGCCTGACAACCAAGGCCACGGCCGCCCGGGTCAGTCCAGCAACCCTCCAAGACGGCTGCAAGTAGTGCAAATAGTGCCTCAGTGGACGGAAACTTGAGAGTACTCGGCGATCTTGTTTCCAGCCGTGAAATTCTTTCTATCTACGAACAGACACGGAAAGCAAACACACTGTAGATTTCCAGATTCGCTGATGAGTAGCTGAATGCCGAACCACAGCAGTAAGCAGGCCATGGAGTAGTACAAGAAGCGTACTCGATCCTGAGACCCGGCGGAAAGCAACATGTCTTTCGCACTGGCTTTTGCGAACACTTGCCAGTGCCCACCCCCAAAATGCGCAGGAGCTGGTCCGATAAGCCATACCGGAACGCAACACTGCATCTACAGGACATGTCATATAGAAATAGAATCGTTAGAGGCCAGATCGTTTTGTCCCACCACTTCAGGCGGCCGGAACGACTCGGACAGGTCTCCTGGACTATCAGCAGCTCCTCCTCCGGGAAGTTTTGGCTCAAGACGAACTGCAAGATGTAGAGGTTCAGAAGGAGCTTGAACATCAAGAACAGACCTGGCCCAGAGGCTTCTGAAGGACTTCAAGCTTTCCGCCTCCCTAGACTCAGCTCTCATCCTGTGCAGCCGGGGATCTGTCCAGCACCGCCAGCAAGAGCATCTTTCGTGTGCCCTGTTGAACCAAAGGTTCGCCCAAATTCCGTGAGATGTACTCCCAGAGCAGGCCCAGTCCTCAAAGAAGAAAGCCAAAAGCGCTGAAGCTAAAGGCCCAAGACCTGCCTTTTCTTGGCTTCCCAAAGCCGTCAGGAGCCTCCCTCTTCGTGCAGCTAGGGAATCTGGGGATGGAGTCGAAATCCTGGGCCAAGACCTGGTCTTTGAAGCGGGTGGACGGGAAGGTATCATCATCCTCGGTTGCGTGGCCCTGGCCATCAGAAGCCGCACAGAGCCGAAAAGGACGTGTCCTAAAGAAGTCCTGCAAGGTGAAACCCGGCCGAGGATCGATGATCTTCACCCGTGTTTCGTGCAGGTAATGCCCGAGCACACCACCCACCAAACCGTCTTCAAGCAGCTGCACCGCAAATTCCACATGCGTGTCCCAGCCTCAGCTAGGAGAAGGACCCACAAGACACGAGATCCCTAGCCCTCGCCGCCCTGGCCCTGGCGGCCCCAGCCGTCTTGCACTCGAGATGTCCGTCTGCTGGCGGGCTACGTGTGTTGCTGATTAATGGCACCGCAATGGACTTGCTGAATTCACCAGGCTCATAATACACCGTGCCAGCCGTGGCCTGGCAAGGGCTGGCGGGCAGTCTCTGCAACTTAGTCTTCGACTTCAAAGACTTTAAGAGGCCTTGAAAGAAAGGTCCGCTTTGGCAGAGCAGTCGCGAGTGGCATAGCTTACTTGACATGGTTCGTCCTCGGTTCTAGGCCATCCCACTTCGGATCTCGACATGCTCCATGAAGTCGCGAAGTGCAACATGAGCGGCCGTGGGCCCAACACGCACGATGTCCAGCACGACCTCACCATCATCTTCCTCAACAAGGTATACCTGAGGGCCGAAAAATCAGTCCGTTTCTGCCTGGGTCATTGCCACCATTTCACAAGGCGAGGCACCGGTGACGAAAACTGCACAATGCAGTCTTCCCACGGGTGTGTCATATCCGTCCGGGTCGTTCGCATTGACTTGAAAGTCGGTGCCTTCGCTGGCACCGTTGGCACCGGTGTGGCCGCAGCAAGCTGCAAGGTGCGCTGCATCAGCCTTTCCGAGATGTTTAGACGGATTCTTCGCAGAACATCAGGATCCAGGAGCTGTCGTGCTGCCAAGTTGCTGGCTGCCGTAGCTTCGCCGCCTGTACCTGGCAGGGGGCCGAGAGAACCATTTAAAAGCCTTCACCCCGCGAGCTTTGACCCGCGACGCAAAGCGAAGGTATCCGACAACATGGCCTGAGGTTGTACCAGCGCAACCACATGAACCTCTAGCTCCCGGCCTCCGAGGACTCCGGGGAGAGCCCAGAGTGCTAGAGCAGTCTGTGGCGGCATCCAACGCCTCAAGCTTCCAACTCTACCACCTTTCTCATCCCATCAAATACGTGTGCAAGCATGCATGTGTGTATAAGACTTCTTGAAAGTGCAAAGACCTAACTACCTACCTACCCACCTGCCTATCCACCCGGACCTTCCCACGTACCTAAGCTGCCTCCACACTCCCTGCATGCAGGCCTGCACACATGCATGCTCACGTGCATACATGCATACAGACGCATACCTTCGAACATAAATCTAAAGACAGAGACACAGGTAGATAGAGAGATAAATAAACGGTGACACATACCGAAAGATGGACAGATAGACGTATGTAGATGGATGGGTAGATAGACAGACTTGATTTTTTGCCTCCTGCCTTGCTGATTGACTGACTGACTGATTGATGGATTGACTGATTGAGAGAGATAGACAGACAGACAGACACACGGACAAGCAGACAAAGAGACGAACAGCATAGCTAGACAGCAAGATAGCTGGCTACCTGGCTAGCTGCATCAACAGGGAGATAGATTCAGATAGATAGGTAGATGCATTCATCGGCAGGCAGATAAGATACATAGACAGGCAGTGTCTGTCGGTCAATATGTGCGTGTGTCGCGATATATATATATATATATATATATATACATACATATACATATACATATGCATATGCATATGCATATGCATATACATGTGCATATATATAAACATAAGCATATACATATACATATACATATGCATATACATACACATACACATACACATACACATACACATACACATACACATACACATACACATACACATATACATATACATATACATATACATATACATACACATACACATACGCATACGCATACACATACACATACATATACATACATACATATACATACATATACATATTTATGTGTGTGTGTATCCGAAGGTATGTGGTACGCGGGAAATGTAAAACCAGACAAATATGTTCGGCCGAGGCATGTGTCCCTGGCTGTACAGAAGGAATCGCTGGCCTGCTGAAGGAGCCAAGCTTTTCGCTCAGCCAGATCAATGAGCACCTTTCGGACATCGTCCTCGTTGCCCTGTAGGAGCCAATTCAGGGCGACTCCTTGGCTGAAAGCAGAGTCACCAAGTCACCGAGCAACAGCGGCCTCTGGGGATCCCCTTCTTTGGGCTTTATGGTACCAGTTTAGGTTTAGGTTTGAGTTTAAGGCTGTAGGGATTCAGGGTGTGGGGTTCAGGGCTGAAATTGCGGGCTTGAGTGTTTTAAGGCAGTCCTTCATATGGTGTCGGGACGTATATCGGTTGACGATGCGTGTAGACGGCGAAACCAGTGCCCATCACCCTTTCTGATGGCATTCTGACACAGATGTAGTAAACTCTATCTGTGTATCTTTCTATCAACGCCCGTCTACCCATCTACCCATCTACCCAGTTACCCATGTACGCATCCACTCATCGATCCATCCATCCAGCCAACCAGTCAGCCATCCATCTTGACCAAGAATCGACGTCTTTCTGCCTCTGCCTCACTGGCCCGCTCCGCGCTAGGCCTGCAGTGAGAAGCTTGCAGGAAAGTCGAAAGGCTTTCGTGTCGCCAAGTCGCTCTGTCTCACTTGGCCCTGGTCCAGGAAGGAGAGGCCGGTACGGCTTGGTGTTGGCACCTGGACGAGAATGCCGATGCCCTTGTCCTCTCAGCCAGCCCTGCTTGTCTTTGAGCCCTGCCTGAAGACCAGATACTTGACACCCACTGCATCTGTCTCGAGTCAGTCAGCGAGGTCCCTTGAAGAAGCTTAATTCTGGCTTTGGGTTCGACTCTCTCCTACTTTGTTACATTGGTGTGGGTATGTGTGGGTCGTCGTGTCATGTCCAGCCGTCCGGTAAAGACCCCTTCGGCAGGCCCGGTCTTGAGCCGGAGCGTGGGCTGCCGCGGACGAGGCGCGAACCGCTCCCACGCCGAACCTCCGAAGCCCTCGAGGAGAAACGGAAATGGTGGTTTCCGAAAATAAGGCGACCCTGATATAGTACCTTTTAAATAGTAGGATCCTTATTATAAGGACACCAAAATAAAAGGGATCCCCCAAAATAAGAGGCATCCCAAATCGGAACCCCTAAAAACCAACAGTCGACTCTTCGAGGCCCTCTCCGAACACGGCGCCATGGCTTCGAAACCCCCGCGCCGAGCTCGTGTGGTTGCCCCAGAGGGCCCAGGAGTAATGCTTACATACCTTAAATACCCAAATAAGCTACCTTTGTTAAGGACTTATATAAGGAAATGACATTAAGGATTAAGGCTCAACTTACTTAGGACTCGGAATGCTTGCAACTCTTGGGTGCCAGGGATATATGATCTCAATTATCTCTGCTGCTGTCGGCTTCAGTTCTTGTCAGCGCTTGTCCTGTGCTAGTGTTGCAATGGGCATAATCGTGGGTTATAGCTTTAGTTTTTGCATCCTGGAGAGTGCATGAGCGTTGGTTGTGGGAACAAGATGCATGTCCGCATGGAAGCACTGAGCGGAGGCCTTTGGGACACCGGTGCCGCTAGATTCACTTGTCGGTAGGTGTGCTTGGTGGCCACATGATCTCCCCATGCTTGATGCCGAAAGACGGCCAAAGAGCTCAGAGCACGATAGAGCCGCAACAACGAAGCAGCTGTAGCCCGGGGACCCTAGCGACATTGGTGCAGGCTTGGCCAGTGGGAAGGTTCCACTGGAAAATCGCAAATGGCAGCTGTGTTTTGACTGCTTTCAGCTCAATCGCTGCGGCGGCGTGAAAGCGGACAAGCCTGCAGAGGGAGGAAACAAAACGTTGACCACTGCAGTTGTTGTGATTGTTAAGATGCTGCTCGTGGTTGTGGCGGTTGATGTTGCTGCTGTCATTGCTGTCATTTCTGCTATTGCCGCTATTGCTGTTGTTGCTGCTGCTGCCGCCTTTGTGTGCTACCTCGGTTCATCATGCGACAGGGAAGGAACCCCCCAAAAATGGTATAGGTAATGATTATGGTTGTTGTGAATATTCTCGTCAGTAGTGCTATGCACCTCGACTTTCGACCAGAGCCAAAAACGCTTGATTCAATCTCCACATCATGGTCATTATTCCCCGGTGGAATGTGCTTTTCGAACCGGTGGCATGCCATCCCTCTCCCTTTTTCTCTGCACCCTGGCGTGCCTGCGGAAGCGCAGAAGCTGACCTGACATCGAGCCACGCACTTTGCGGAGCTTCAACATGTGGGCATTGGAAGCTACTGAAGACTACAAAGAGGGGAGCTGCTTTATTCTGCAAGCCGCTAGCCAGTTCTTGGCTCTCTGGACTCTCGATTGACCTTCCTCAACTCTCTTTGTTTTCCCACCTCACCAGCGTGCAACACTGCACCCCGCAATGATGTCAACATTGCGTGAGACGCGCAAGAGTTCCCGAACTCAGCGCCCCCGGAACGTAAAGAAAAACAAAAAAACAGCCTGTCGTCCAGGGCCTCGGCATTTTTCAGGTCCTGCAACCTCTGAGGGTCCATATCCGAACTCCCTCTGGCAAGAGCCTGAGAGGATTGGGCGAGTTTGGCGTCTCCTTCCTTGCCTTTTCTGGCAGATCGGCTACCTTGGCAGAGATGCAGCACATCCAGAAGGAGGATGACAGATTGAAAAGTTGCTGCAAAGGCGCCCACTTCTTGTAGACCTCGTCCACCATGCTTTCACATGGGCGGTACATCTTCGGAAGGTCCTCCGACAAGCCGGGGCAGAATCGCACCAGCTTGATTTCCAGCAGTCGAGTGAAAGCCGCTGTCAAGCTGACGTCGGTGTGGTCTGCTAGGACACCTCCAAGATCGTGACCTTTCTCAGTTTCCACCAACTTCTTAAGCTGATAGAGCGTCGTGCTCAAACTGCGAGCTGTTTTTGGCGAGTGGTCCCATTGCCGGAAGAGCGCGAGGAGAATCAAGTGCTCGCACTCTACCAAGCCTCGACAACTAGTAACCAGTCGGATGGAGTGTGCACCAGTGGGCAAAACTCCGAGACCCGACCCCACCTGACAGGAGAAGTTCTTGCCGCTGCTCGTCAGAATCGAACTGGCCGCAGACCCGCGGACGTTTCGCCGCCACTGCCACGGAACCGCGCAGAAAGCTCGCGACTGGCAGGCATCTCCAGAGGAACCAGCTGGGCTTGAAGCCACTGTCAATCTTCCTCAGCAAGGGAAATGGCTTGGTGCTGAGCCCGGGCCCTACGAGAATGAGGACATCGGACGCACTCTGCCAAGGAGCGTGGTCCAGTCATTCAAGCGTACACGTGCTTTCAGTGCCGTGGAGACCTTGCTGTTGAACTCCGACACAAAGGCGTCCTGGAGACCCTTAGAGCCCTGCGGCAGGTGAAGCCTGCATTCCTCGGCCACGGCTGCGCAGAGCGCAGAACTCTCTTCGGCTTGGGCTCTCTCTCCACTAATGCAGAAAGCGGGTGGGGAGGCCGAGACTCGAGGATCTGCAGCAGTTCGGCTGCTGACCGCGGCAAGGTGGCGTAAATGCTGTGCATCTGAAAGCGAGAATAGATTCGCTTCCTGAGCTCACTCGAAGCTAAACCCACAGCCTTGCTGTGCACGCAACAGCACGAACCATCGACAAGACGACAAGGGTCTCCAGCTTCGATAAAACATCAAACTGCGAAGAGATGCCGACGATGCACAGCCGAATGCCTCATTCAAGGGAAACCCAGGGAAACTTCACAACTACCAAAACGCGCTTAGACGGATGTGAGATGCTGGTTCGGGTCTGTCTCAGCACGAGGGGTGGGCCGCATCATCAAGAAGACGAGCAGGGGAGGCCGAGGGGCTCATTTCTTGCGCGAGGTTGAAGAGGTTGTAGAGCAAAGTCTGGCGGGTAAATCTACAAAACTTCTCGAACTGATCCAGGACGATCACGACAGCGCTGTCATGATTAAAGCTCACCTGGCAGGGCCGGGCCGGAGCTGGCGGAGAGAGCTGCTGTCGGCAAGTTTGCACAAAGCTTGGTCCTGGAGGAGACCACGAAACCATTCCATCGAACCCTCGAGGCAGGAGGTGGGCGGCGTTGAGAGGCAGTGCGCCGCCACTTGCGTTGCCAGATGCTTCAGGCACTCCATGTTGGAATCATAAGCCCCCTCAGTTTCGGCTGGCACAGGGGCCACGGCTAAGGGGCACACCGCGCTGAATGCATCCCAGGCACCCCAAAGGCCCTCAGCGCGACGACGTTGGAGCGCTCCTGGCAGATCGTCAGCGGGCTCAGAATGGTGCTTGAAATCTTCGATGCGAGATGTTGGGGGGGCCTCCTTGAGGCGCTGAAGGCACCATTCGACAGCCTGGGTCTTGCCGGAGCCACTCTCGCCCAGGAGCAGCAGGGACTTGCTTTCCTCACATGGGGGGGAGCTCCAAAATACATGGCCCCTGGCGCGCCTTAACTGAATGGATTCCGCGAATGCAAACATTACCAGCACCATGACTCTGTTTGCTGCTATGTTTGCTCTGATTGTTGTTGGCGTGCTGAATAGAGCCGCGAAGTCTCGGAGCTTGCGCTTCCTGCAGGGCCCAATCCCAGGACGCGCTTCATCACCTGGAGCACCTCAGGGTCCACGAAGCCGCACCAAGCCGCACTTTGCAAATAGGGAGCAATAGGTTCCTCAATTGGGCGGGTTAGGGTTTACCGAAGCATTGCTCCGTAGCCCCTAAGCAAATTGTAGCCTCTCGGCTGATACCAAAACGACATGTCCTTCCTTCATCTTCTGCCCCTGAAAGGACAGATATGCTACATCTCAGCGGGGACCACAGAAGTCTGCCCTGCTTGCGGCCCCACCTCGTCGCAAAGCTCCGGGCGCTCCTTGAAGAGAGCAGGGTTCGACCATCGAGCACCTGGTGACATCCATGGACAAGAACAACAAGGGCAACAGGTCCGACAAACAAGAAGATGAAATGAAGTAATGAGGTCGACAACCCACATTCCTCATTCTGATATGGCATAAGATGCAGGAAGACAATGATTTTAAACCGAAGTTTAAGTGCTGCTCGCTGCTTCGGTATCTTCAGCCGAAGTGCTCAAGAGGCGTTCCGCTTTCTGAATCTCCGACTGGTGTCTTAGCAGCCTCGGAGCATCTCAGGGCACTCTCAAGGCACTCTTGAGCCGTTTTAGGTTTCACAGGTTCTGAGCTCTGCTTACACAGTGATCTGGACACTCGCGACTCGGCCTCTAGAGGGTTTAGGCAGGGCTTTGCAGTTTTACGGTGACTCGTCAGACCAACTCATGGGATTTGGGGCATTTAGGGTTGTTGGGACCTTTTTTTTCCCTCTTGTTGGGACCTTTGCCTTACCAGGGAAACATCTCCTTGGCTCAACCTAGGAGCCATGCGTTCATAAGTTGCTCGGACCGCGCCGCATCGTCGACGTCCTTCGGCGGGCTCGATGCTTCGTTTTCAGGCCTGAAACATATCGCGGCTAGGCCACAGCTAAGTGAATGAAGGTGACACTGCAGAAACTGCCTACTAGTCCCATGACTGGGGACGCGGCTTTCTCTTCTGAGGTGGCGTGGCTGGGGGCTCCATCTTTGCAGCCCGCTGAACCCAAAAGAGGCTGCGGGAAAAAATCGTAGTACCAGGGCGTGAGCGGGAGAGCGATCCACATAAACACAACAGCGTCCTGCAGAAGGGCAAATACATCTCAGGGAGCCACGGGTTGGCATTGCTTTCCGCAGCCGGGACCTGTCTCCATGTGCGAACCCGAGCTCTCCGACAGAACCCTGTGCTCAAGCAAGAGGTGTCTTCGCAAGTGGGTGAGACGTGCTCTGGAGTGCCGGATCATCTCGAGATCTCGACGTGCCCCCAAAACATCTCCTGAAACACACGACCTTAATTGCAGTCGCTACTTACCGCCACCGTGTCGGAAATATCTGCTAGTTACGTAGTCCTGGCCGTCCGCAAGAAACTCACCTCTGCTTCATCACTATAGGTTAGATTCAAAGCCACAGCAATACGACACCGAAGCCTGAAAGCTTTTGGCGGCTTGCCGTGTGCAGGTCGCTGGCACATTGCGTCTGTACAAACTCGATTCAAAAAAAGCTGGGCATAGCGTGACGACCCTTTTGTGCATGTCACGCATATGGGGATGTGCAAAAAAATACCCCAACGTCATCGGCGAAGCATGCAGCTTCAAAAACTCTTGGAAGTCGGAAGTAGCTTTTGGCTGTATTCAGCCATAAGGTATGCATTCAGGCTATGCCGCGAGCCATCTCCGTGATTACACGGTGGGGCGGCGGCCTCTACCAGAAAGTTTTCAGCACAAAGACGCATTGTAAAAAGATGGCGGTCGGTCGCTCAGATTCCCTGATTACGTTGACACATGGTGTGCTCAAAGGCTTGTGCCAAATGCATGCAAAGAGCATGGCGCGAATCTGACCAAGCCGTCACGGTGCTGGCTGGTCTACATATGACTTTCGATCCGTACTCTGATAGCAATCCGAACCAGAAAGCGGTTTGCAACCTACGACCGATGGCTTGCTCGAGCGGGGTTCCTGAAGGTGCGTAGGACGGCATTAGATGCATGGAACTCTCGATGCACATTCAAATATCCCGCACGAGGAAAAGCCATCGCCGGACCAGTGTTGCTGGTCGGTCAGCAAGGCTGCAAGAAGTGGAAAAGCCTTCTCTTTACAAAGTCGATGCTGGTCAGGGAACTGTTGGCAGACTCCTTGCGCATGTCCCGTCTATCCGCAGGTTCCGAAACCCACATGCAAGTAACGGTCGGGAACTTTGACAGTCGTATGACATGATGGCTTCTTGTCGGCGGGTCTTCTTCTTCTGGTCTCTGTGATCCTTTGGAAATGTGCTAGGATTCCCTGCGGTTTGGGCGGAATGCTTTCCAGCTTCCGGAAGTTGGAGGAAAGCGAGTTTGGGAATGCTGGGAGGTGGGAGCCGTAGCCCTCAAGCCTGGAATGACTTCGAGCAGGCTCTGCCAGTTACCTCGAGGCTCTGTAGACTGTTTGACACCTCAGATGGAGAGCTGCTGCGATGCTAATCTGGCCTTCTGCCTGGAATCCTCAAAGCTTCAACCCTGGAATTCACACTGCTTCCGCTCCCTGTGCCCCGGGGGGCCCCGAACCCAAAACCGCAAACCGACCGGCCTTTTGGGTGGAGGCGTCTGCTTCATCCTGCAAACAGCCAGGTCTGGGACTGTTAGGTGCTGCAGCTTCTCTCTGGGGCTCCATTGCCCGTACCCGGGGGATCCAGCCCGCTGGGCGACGGCTTGCGGGGCAGTCGAACATGCTACAAACCTAGTGGACGGTTTCGGCTACGACTACTTCTGTATCACTCATCGGACAGCAAAAGAGGAGCGGCAGCAACACTACAACAACAGCAGCAGCATGTTTACCAGTCGATGTTTGAGAATGTGGTCTGCTCAACGGGAGAACGGGAGGGAGGGAGATCTTGAGAGAGCGTGAGAGAGTCAGAGAGCGAGAGAGTGAGTCAGTGAGTGAGCTAGTAAGTGAGTGAGTCAGTGAGCCAGTGAGCCAGTGAGTCAGTGGAGTGGAGTGGAGTGGAGTGGAGTAGAGGCTTAAGTTCGGGCAGGCCTTTGCCGAAGCTAAAGTCCTGCACGACATCGTGACAAAGATTTGTTGCAGGGGGTACGCCTGCGCACGAGATGCAGCGTTTTGTGTGCCCTTGTCAGCCTCCGGACGGAAGGAAGGAACGACAGTGTGAGTGCCAGGCCAAACAGGGAGTCTGTCACCGCAGGCCGCGGCTCTAGACGAGTCTCGAGTTGTCGGGTGGTGGTTGCTGGCCTTCTCGTCACATGCGTGCTCCCAACCTATATTGTGCGGACCTGTATTAGTCCTTAGTCATTCCCATCGTCCCGCGTCCTCGATAGCGTCGCCAACGAATTCCAAAATGCGCCAGACCACCGAAGGCCTTACCACGCTGCAAGAAAAGGAGCTTCGTTTGAGCGCCTGTGGTTTTCGGATCCGGGGGAGAATCTGTTGGGCTAACACTCATCTAGACAAGACTTGGCTAGACGCACTCCGCAGCATGGCAGCTTGGGGTGTAAAGGTTGTAGGATCTGAGGGCGCGACCCGAGGCATCTTGTGAAAACCCAACCCACTTTGCCACTCCGGGTTGTGAGGAGTTATAATCCCTGGGAAAACATGTGGCTATCCGTTGGGCAACCCATCGAAGCGCAGTAGGAAAAATTACATATCAACTGTCACAACTCCAATGCATCTATGCCATCAGGCTTAACAAATTTGCTGTTCGGGAAAATCATGTGCCCTCAATCAAGTTCCGGAAAGGGTTTGTGTGGGTGAGCGGAATCTACTGCTGCGAGGAATTTAAGTATTCAGAAGGGCACGCCGGACGCTCGTTTGTTGTTTACGGGTTGTGTTCATACAAATTAAATACTTAAATCTGGAACCCCCCCTTTGGATCCAATATCCAAGATTGCAGAAAAAAACTTCTTGGATCCATCTTGGATCCGCGGAGCGCAGAGTTCGAGATTTAAGTTTTTTAAATCCTTAAATCTGGGCGCGGCCCTGGGAGCGGATCCAACAAACTTGTTTCTGCAATCTTGGATCTTGGATAAACGGGGAGCCCAGATTTAATTAAAGATTCAAGCTTCTTAAATGTTTGAATCTGGCCCTCCCCGGATCCAAGATCCAAGAATTCAGAAAAAGTTTCTTGGATCCATCTTGGATCCGTAATTCCTTTACATCTTGAAATCTGGGCGGGCGGCCATTGGAGCGGATTCAAGAAACTCTTTTGTGCAATCTTGGATCTTGGATCCACGGGGGGGCCCAGATTAATTCGAAAATAGGACCATTCTGACAAAAATCATAGAAATAGAAAGTGTTCGATTTACGTCTGATGCATTTCCAATATTGGCCGAGCGTTTGTTTTAATTTTGATTTTGACTTATGATTTATTCTTCAGCTTCGACTGTTTCATGTAGTGATCCTGTGTGGAACGAACAAGCGTCCACAGCGTCCTCCTCCCTAGAAATTATTTGACCCTCTTAAATCCGTGTCTTCGGGGCTTGCTCAGGATTTAGCATTATTTTGGCAGTCCTCTACAATGCGCCAAAATTTCGCCCGGAATTGTTTTTGCATTCTTAGCTTTGTACAGGGTAACCAGAGGCCACAGAAAACTCGTGTTAGCAGACCTGAGGCTGGTCGATTTGGGGGGTGTGGGATGAAGCAAGGAGCGATCGGGGGTTGGTTTCCAGGTTTTGGCACCCCTAGTCAACCCCGGCTCTAGGTTAAGCCCTCAACCCTCCTACTGTACCACTACCGTATACTTCTGTCCTACTTCTGTTTTACTATTCCTGTACTGTTGCTGTACTGGTACTGTCCCACAACTGCCACTACAACTGTTACTAAGTTACTACTACTGTACTCAGCCGTACAGCTGCTGTTCTACACCTCTACTACCACTGTACGACGACTGCACTGCGACAGTATTATACTACCTTACTACTACTGTACACCCTTCTGAAAAGCCCATCTGACTCTTCAGGGCCAGGAAGCACCGACTCCACACCTCTCTCTAAAAGACCTTATCTCCCTCTACGTCCCCCACCCGACCCCGGATGGTTGGCGGGAGCATATTACTAAGGCTGGCGGCCACCCCCACTAAGGACCGTGCAACATTAACTGCTATTGCTCCCATGCTACATCATTGGGCACCAGTCGCACTAGCCCTTCAACAACCGGAACCTTTCTACCCGGAGCAGCGGCCCAGCTAGGTCGGACTGTAAGTCGCCGGCAACATGTCGTGCTGGCTGCAGCAGTAGTAAGAAAAGATCATCCTCAGCGCGGGCAGTTCTACCAAAGCACCAGGGCGACATCCCGAGACAGTTGAGATGATCGTTGCTTTAGTCGAGCAGGGTCTCTTAGCACCCGCACTAAAAGCTTGAGAACCTAGGACACATCACATCCAGTCTCCACTCAGGCAAACCTTGCACTTCGCTCTCGCCTCTCTACGTGTTGTCCTTCCGGTTGGACTTACACTTTGATTGACAGCTTGCCGGCAAATTGAGCAAGCCATGACATCTACTCATCTGATCTCATCTGAACTGAAACAGAGCCGTGCGTCTGACCACGCACCAGAGACCTGTCTCAAAGATGGCTACGGCTCAACTTGGGTCACTCTGAAGCCTGAGCTTTGGGCTAGGGCTAGGGGTTTTGGCGGAACCACGGCAGATCCAAACTGCCACTTGCTCAGCGCTTGCATACGGTGACCTTTGCGCGGGTCTTCTCGAGAGCCTGTTGGACATGCAGATGCAGCCGGCCCGTACGCCGCACCTTTATTTCATCAGATAGTCAAGTCCAACAAGTGCCGATCAATGCTGACACATAACAAGCCCACTGTAAAGATCACACCCGACTGGGCTCCAAGATGCTCCAAGTGTGGGACTGTCGTTCGACAGGTTCTCCGAAGTGCCAGTGGCTCGGATGTTGATGTTCGGGCTCTTGCAAGCGACCAGAGATTGTTACAGCATGGGGTTCTACGCCTTCCGACCTCCGCAGTCTTCCTGCGATTAGAAGTTCAATGCCAAAGTCGGGAAACCCTGAACTCCGAGTTTCGATGACCCGCCTGCGATGCCGCCAACTTCGCACGACAGAATACGCCAAGCTCAAGGCGCTGATGCAACCCTGGAGCGGAGCAGAGTCGACCGTATTGTCTGGGTTTACTGCAAGTTGATTGAACATCGCGGAGCGTCGGTCAACGGTTCAATCAGCTGTTTCGCGGAACTGAAACCTGCAAAGATGTCGAAGAGACTAGATGGTCTTGAAGGCTTCGATCACCTCCAAAGACGGCCCGTTTCACAACACGGGTCTTCAGAAAGGCTTCGGATCGGGGTGGGATGCAGCATGAGTCCTCTACCCTGCCGGTTTCACTTCCTGAGCTCACCAAACCACGAAGATAACATGAAAAACCTCTGGCCTCCTGTGTTTCCAGGCGACAGAAGAGGCGGTCGAAGGCCTCAACGGGATCTGCTTTTTCTGAAGCTTCCGTGCACGCGTACGTATGCATGTATGTATGCATGTACACATGTACACAGACATGCCTGCATACGTACATACGTACATACATACCCACACATCTAGACATCTAGACATCTACGTACATACCTGTTTACGCACACATGAATAGATATGTACGTGCATACGCACGTACACACATGCACACCTGCACACATGCGTTTCATCTGTTTCATCCATCCATCCAACCAGCTATTCAGAGTCATGCCTTCTTCAACTTTATTACTCGAAGACAGATGTTGGCCATGTCTGTGAGCCGTGCAACATGGAAAAAATGAAGACCCCGAGAATCTGTGAGACTGGGCAGCTTGGGGTTGGAGGGCAGTCACAGCTACGGAGCCCCGGAACTTCTAAGGGAGTCCGTGGGGTCGACAAATAGAGTGCGGAAAACGAGAACAATGCAATGTCGTGAGTCATGTCCTTCCTGTATCTCCTTGAGGCTGCTGTTGACAGCACCTTGCCCAAGTTCAGGACCGCGTCGCTTCTGTGGCACCCAAGGCCAGCTCATGTGGCAGGGCGAGTGTTGAGGACGGGGTCTGGGTCATGTTTTGCACCAATACATGGAGGAAGAACCTTGGAGCCATCTGAATCCCGCCAACATATGGGGGAAAGCATTTGGGTCCTGCAAGATCGTGCTGTGTTACTGTGGCGATTCGCGCATGCTCAAGAAGCATGTACGATGCGCGTTCGGAATGGAGCCCTGGCGGTGGACGCGGATGACGCGGGCTTGGGGGACGAATTCCTGAAAGGCCGCGCTCAACACGACCATACAAGAGAGATTTGCAAGTGCTTGCTGGGAAATACTGAGTAAAACGTGAAACTGATCATCTCCAAGGGATGCACCTCCAGCGAAGTGTGCCGGCTGGTCGATGTGGGCCGTGCGAATGCAGCGAGGAACCTCGGCTTCGAGGGCAGGTTCAGGTTCGACGGCGCGGCCTCGAGCATTCGCTTCGTGATGTTACGGGCTAGGCTGAGCCTTCGGCTCGTACAGTTGGAGGCCGGACATGCTCGAAATTCAGAAATGCCAACAACCGCGACCATGCCGGTTGAATTTGGTTTGTGAAAGTTTGTTCCTTCCTGCCTGGCAAGGACGACATTGCGGAGCAACTCCGAAGAACAGTTGAGACAGACACACTCTCCAGCAGCACGTCGTACTGGCTGCCACAAGAGTACGACGGATGAATTCATGCTGCCTACGGCAGTAATAAACCTCAGGATGCCTGACAGACACAACTCGAACCTACGCCACTAGAGCAAGCAATGGCACGTTCTTCCTCACTCATGTCCCAACCAGATCCCAGATCCTGAACTGGACGAAACCGCATACCTCACACCCGAAACCCTCTCCAGTGAAATCAGCCGTGCAGGCACCTGCTTCTCAAGTGAAGCTGCCGTTTGCAAACGTCTACCTGCCAGAACCGGATCTTCGAGGTATTGCTTTCTAAGAACATGAGCAGTATCACTCTTGGAGCGCTGTTGCTATGAAGAAGGTGACCATGTTTTGACTGCGGCTGTCGCAGGCACAGTTTCGCAAGCCTTTAGTCAGAGACCTGATTCCTGCGAGTTTTTGCTGCGCCCCACTGCTGCACCCCTTGCCATACGTTGACTTCGCCTGAGAGAAACCCAGAAAGCCCAATCTGGAGCTAGCCATGCCGTTCAACCCGGAACCAGATTCCCCCATCAGAAGCCGGGTGAAGACTCAGGCTTCACTCCCGGACCCCTCTGCCCCTGGCCTCCTTCAAAGGCTGTAAGCACTTCGTGTGAAAGAAGCCCAGCAGCACACGCAGAATCGTGCCCTCCACCAGAGACAGCGCAATGTAATACCTCGGACTCCAGGTCTTCTATATAGATCTGCACACAAGCTCTGCATTCAACGCATGGCTTTTCAATGTGAAGCCGATTTGTGGACCAAGGCACCCCATTGGTCCGTTGAGCTCTGCACCCTCCCAGGCCAGTCGAACCAAGGCCACGAGGCACCAGAGGTGATGAACGTAGCAAGTTGCATCGGTAGAGCCTTAGGTTCGCAGCAAAGATCCCACATGAAACCCAAACGAATAGCACCTTATCGCTTATTCCGTACTACCAATTCTGCTTTTTATGCTTCCAAGGAGCTGTCCATCAAGGGCAACCAGAGCAAATAGTAGCAGCTTATGATCACTGCAAGGCCTTCTGCCACCAGCTGGACTTGCCCAAAGAAGAGCACTGGACAGAGGTAGCAACCTGGGTTGTGCTTTGAACCCTTCGATTTTTTTTATGAATAGGTTCCCTTTTTAAAGGAAAAAAGGGAAATGAAAATTATCCCAAAGCACAACCCAGCAGCCCAGTATCAAGGAGCTCAAGAGCTTGAAGAGCCCTCCACTGGCCTAGAAATTTTGGTTGGGATAGGATAAAACTTAAAAATGTAAAAATTGTATTCCGTATTGGGTTTAAGTACCCATAAAAATATAAAATGTTACCCAACTATGACAAAGTGGCTTTGGGATCTTCTAAGATGTATAGATTGGCCTCTGTGACTCGGTCCATGGAGTACCAGCCAACCAGGCCCGCTACCAACATGCACGCCTCCCTGGCCCCTACCACCGCCATAGATGGCAGGGCAAAGCTTGCATCGTGTACCACATATTGCATATGCAGCAGCTTCGGAATGAACGAGATAACACCGTAGTGCAGATATATGATGCGACTCCGATGGCGAAAGCCAGCGGACACACCGTCACAATGCCAGAGATTGTGCACAAACATCAATGCCACCATGGCCTGCAGCCAGAAATGGTGAGATAAATGCAGCAGACGTAGTAGCTACAACACACTGGTCCGCCACCACATCAGACATCTTGGGCCGGAAACATCACAGCAGACATGCAAGCTGCAAGCGAGGGCACTGCGGCTGTGCTGCTAGCGGTTGGCTTAAGTTAGCTTTTCGAGCTGTCTAAAGAAACCAAACACCGACGAGAACACTGAAAGACCACAATGGTCTGTGGAACTGTAGAGTGCATCTTCGACGTGGGCCGAGCTACTTTTGTCTCGTGCATTCAGATGCTCTCTGTCTTACATGTTGTTCACATTTGCCAGATTTGCACACCAGGCTGCACCATGTACGTTGCATCTCTTCACGCCCATCCTGCGCAAGTTATCCTGCCCCCTGAAATCGTCAGAACCGCGAATGGAACCAGAGACCGGCCGGTGGCAACGACTTGGCATCTCAAGATGCATTACAAGCAGCACGGCTGCAATGACTTTCCCCTATTTATGTTTCCGTCCTGCTGGCATCTGGATCAAGATTTCAAGGACCCAACTAACCGGAAAGATACATCGAGATTTTGCAACCTGCCGCAGGTCGTGCCTCAGAACCTCTTAGCCAGGCATCCAACTGAGTTGAAGACGAAGGCCTTGGTTCGAAGCAGACCAGTGGCTGCGTGAGGAAACATTTTTCTTTCTTTCGCGAGGGTAGAGGAAGACGGAGCGACCATCTTCCCCGGCGCTTAGCGCCCCGGAAGCCAGGTGAAAAAGCGACAGCGGCAAACAGAGTGGAAACATCTGTCTCTCTCTCTCTCTCTCTCTCTTTGTCTCTATGTCTTTGTTGCGCTGATCTTTGACCCTTCGGCCTGCCGTAAGGCTGCGGCACAGAACGGCCACTTTCAGCTGCGACAATGTCGTCAGTTCGTCGCGGCTTCAGGCCTCCACCATCCGTGTCGTTGCACTCCGGCGCGAGATGCTGCCATGCTTGCACTCCCTCCTTCTGCGATTCCAGCATCTTCCAAGAGGGACAGCACAACCCAGCCCTCAGCCATAGGCTCTTGACTCGGCGCAAAAAGTCTCCCCACTGTTGCCACTCTGAGCGGTCCACCACACCGGGCCTTATCCAAACTCCGAAACATGCTTGGCCCGTCCAAGATGTGAACAGACAGCGGCGCCTCTGCTCAAGAGCCGCATGCCTCTGCCAGGTGCAGAAACAACTTCCGAACGAATGAGCAAATAGCAGAAAAGCAGCACTCTACATTGCAGAACTTGAAACCACGGCCAAGGCGGCTAAGATGCACTTGGCTGCGGTGCCGCGGTAGTCTGAACCAGGGCCTCACCCAAGTCTACCATCTCGCATCTCCACCCCAAGCGGAGTCCAATCACTCTAGGTGCTTTAAGCCTGGCACAGAGTTTCTGGAAATGGATGGGTCTCCTCATCGACTTGGCACAGCCCAGGCGGTGGCCTCTTGCACATATCACATAAGAGAGCGCCTCATAGAGCGGAACCGTAATTCGCGCAAAGCAGTCGCCAACCTGCGCTTGGCGACTGAGAGAGGTTCGAGTATGGGCGTATGCTCGTGGCTGTCGCTGTCTGCGTATGTATGTGTATATATATAGTGTAATTTCCCACATGTAGTACTGCACGTATGCGGTTGGAACCAAGCTGAACGAACCAAGCCCATGAGATGAAGACAAGTACATGGAAACATGTTTGCAAAACAACCACCACCTCAACTGTTGTGGTCACTTTGCAGCAGTGCAGAAAAGTCCAAGGGATGGTCAGACAGGCCGGGCCGTCGGCACTTGATCAGCACCTAAACTCTACCCCCCTGATCCTCCGCAACTTACCCTCTTAAATATTATTGGTTCAAACTGTGTGCAGCACAGTGAATGTCTGTGATGTCGCGTGGAAATTCGCAGCCTTGCATGAGGCCGGTGTTTATTTGGATCCCACTTGGCACGACTCAAAGGCCTCGCATTGCAGGCAACATCTAGGAAAGGCCGGTGTTACCACCGTGAGATAACGAAAGTTGCTGAGCATAGAATGACATGCCAAAGCAACATCGCAAGAGGCTCGAAAAACTGTGCTGAAGAAGCTTACGACATGTTCCTCACGCATTTTCAATGGAAGTGACAAGGAAACCTGTGAGCGTTGAGCAGTCTTCCCAGCAATGTTCGCGAACTCCGGTTTTCACGAAGCAGATCAAGCTCAAACTACCGAACCAAAAAAAACTACTCGCAACCCATTGCCAGAAACTCAGTCTTGAGCAGAGACGGAAATCTTCTTCGACTGAAGTCGGGTCAGAAGTTTCTCATAAGATGATGTTGTGAAACTGCGTCGTCGCAGAAACCTAAGAAAAACTGTGCCTCCGGACTTGTTTGACAGCGCGTGGCAGCTTAAGGCATGATTCGTGAGCCGGAGATTTTCGAGCAGGTGGTACTTCTGGTGGCAAGCAAAAGATTTCGGAGCAGAATGCGTGAAGATTTCAGTTCTATGGGCGTTTATCTAGCAGAGGAGTGCAGCTGCCAATGTCTGTGCAAACTCCTGCCTGCACCGCAAACACAACCCTGGTCCATGTACATAAAGATATGTGCGTACGTGTGTGCGAATGCGTGCTTATAACACATGTTCAGATGGATCTCCTCACCTTAAAACCACACTTGATCAGCAATTCACGTGTCGTTGCACCATGTGGCAACTGCACCTTCTTCTTTTCAGACCGCTCGTTAGCTCTATGGCAAGGGCTGAGGATAACATTCTGCGAATTATCCTACTGCCGCATCATAAGAGGAAAGTTCCTCACTTACCGCTCTCGAGTTGCGAGAGCACAACGGCAGTAAAATGTCATCAGCGAAGATCTGTTTCAAAACGAACATCGCTCGTCGCACAAGGTATGCCAGGAACAAGTCAAGTCTCACCTTGGGCCACTGGACGTGTGATGCTGTCAGGAGTAAGCCAAGCAGACTCAGGATGAGTTGTTCAGCCCGTGGCTGCCCTTGTCGTTCTGCTTCCCCTGCGTCTCGTTGCCGGCGTCAACGATGTCATCCTGAATGATTGGAAGCTCATCGAGTTTTTAATGGGTTGGCTCCCTGATTCCTACTTAAATCCCGAATGGCTCAAACCTTTTCGCCTTCCGAGGGTTGATTAGATTTCAGGCGGAGGAAGTGTGGACTGCAGACCATCGGCCAGCACTTGGTGGCGCACGGCGGTCAGGTAAGTTCCCTTTTCGCCACAAATCTCAGCCTGCACGCCGGTCTCACCGTGGAGCTGTAATCTGCGTGCCACCTGCTGGCTCGCATGGCTAGCATGACTAGGGCTCCCACCAATGCCGAATTCAGCAGTTCCTGCGAGCCCACTGTTACAACACACGGAGCAGATGTTTGGAGCTCCGTGCCTGCAGCAGAGCCTTCACCTCATCCTGGACGAAAACCACTCAACCATTACCGCCCTGGCCCTAGCCGCTAGAGTCCCCAGCGGCTCGCACAGAGGTAACACTTGCCTCGGGGTAGCCGAGCAGCTGCATGACTTCGGTGCCGAATCCTGCAAGCTGCTAGCAGAAGCTTCTCCAAGCCATTTCCCCCTCATGGGAAACTCAGGTCCGCACGCACGGCGATCATGGCTGGCATCAGGGCCTGGCCGACGGAGTTCCAACTTGCGCCGACAAGAACTCTCCCGCCGAACTGCTCTGAAAATCCCAATACACCTTGAAACTCCCGCTTGAACACTGCGCAACTGCACGGAGAAAGACAGCACTCTCAACCTTGACGCCCAGCGTGCTTTCCAGCCACTGCTTGTGCTCAGAGTCCTGGCCGAAGCCATCGCTTTCCGAGGCAAAAATGACTGGGGCCTTTGGGCGATGAGTTTGGCCCACCTTTGCTCTGACGATCATCGGCAGCTCTGGAAATTTGGAACGGATGGCAGTAGCCACCTTCGGCACGAGAGTCGATGTCTTTTGGATGCCCCATTGCCCTCCGAAACCTGGTTTGCTCGGTTCCGGCTCTCGTTGGCTACCACCACGACACGAGCCTGGAAGACACTGCAGAACGCGAGCACCAAGAACAAGACGCGAAGAGTCTTGGCGAAGCCTGCCCAATTTTGAAGACGTCCAAGACCTGACTTTGGGCCGACTTGCTGGTTCGTGTTGAGGAATGAGAGCATCACGCGTCTCCAAGGTGCGCTTTTGTTGGCACTGCAGGGGGCAACCACTGCGCACAAGTTTAAACCGATCACAGCAGTCCAGCATGCATGGGAAGATGTCGCAATGCCACACCTGTACATCCATACGGCGGAATTCGGGACTGCTGAAGTCTTGGGAACGGAGTGCGCTGCACAGGTCCTGCTGAGGTTGCCCGCATGCGCACGTCTGAACTTCTCGTGTTTGTACAGAAACACAAAGGCTTCAATCGGCTACAAAGGCTTCCGTTGAGTGGACATCCTACTCCCACTCTCACGTCTTTTCCAGGCAGCGTGAATGCAACGCTGGCCTACGCATCGTGCCGCGCCATAATGGCGACCTCGTTGAGCACATGTCTCTCGCTGTTTCTCTGGGCTCCAGGGCTAAGGAGGCACGCCGCGCAGAACACTCTCTCCCCTGTCCAGCCTTCCTAGTCGGTGCAGCGATTGAAAGTCGATTCGGGTTCTCTCGCTTGCCCTCTCTCGTGCTCTCTCGGACACCTCATTGAAGCAACGCGTGCAGCCGGCTGGCCACTCTCTGGGCAATCGTGTTCGTTGCCGGGAAAACCCGCTTGATGACCGGAAGAGCTTGTCCAGGCTTCGGCCTTAACTCGAAGACGAAGTTGAAGACCTGAGCCAGCCAAGGGAGAGAGAGCACGCTTCCACCTATAAAGGTCTGTTGGGAAGGATGCCAATCTCATGCCAAGCTTCATTGGTGACCAAACTAGATTTCCTTGGCTCTGCAGCAGGTCTGATTTTGCTACCCGGCGCCGAGAGGAGAGTCAGTCTGCTTCTCATGCCAAGCAGCTGGTCAGGCTTCAGCACAGATGCCGTGACCTCCACATGCAGGATCGGCCTCACCTTCGTGTACGTCAGCATGACCCGTCCTTGGTTAGCAAGGTGCCGAAGGCCTTCCGAAGCTGTCAGATCCTGACCACGGGAAGCTAAGGAACCGTTGAACTCACAGATATCTCCAACTTCAACAGGATGAATGAAGCTGACCTGCGAAGAAAAGGCGCAGGGCAAGCTCGCCCGTGACTGAGTCTTGCGATGGTTATCCTTTGAAAACTGTTGGACTCGTGGCACTAGCAGTAACGCTTCCGGAAGCTCAGGATCTGAAGGGCCTTGCCTCATCCACCTCCACGAAGTGAGGGAACGACCCGGCAAACATGTACGCCGTTGGAAATGCACAGCGATAGGCACACCTGCAGGACAGCATTCCCTTCTTGCTGGCAGCAGCATGTGCACCTTCCGTCCTGCCTGCAGGCTGGCTCAACAACTAACCGGGTACACTGCATGTTGCTCAGGCCACCCCAGCACCAGCAGACACGTGCAGTGGGCACCCATCAAGACCAAAGGCGACATTGTGAATTGTGAAGTGAAGCATGTGGAGTAGAGGAAACCCTCCCGAGCGGATCGCAAAGAAGGCTGGCAGATGCAGGCTTCGATGTGAAGAAATCTGCACGGCTGTCACTAAGACATGGGGTGGGCCTTGGCCGCAACGTGAGGGAAGCCGGGGCAAGAGCTCACGGCGCTATCGAAAGGACCGGTGCGGAAGTCCAGACAGACAGAAGAAAGGGAGCATCACTTGTCAAGATGCAGAAAGAGAGATAGATAGAGATAGATAGAGAGAGAAAGAGAGAGAGAGAGAGAGAGAGAGAGAGAGAGAGAGCGAGAGCGAGCGAGCCAGGGGGGAGGGAGGGAGGGAGACACTCAGAGCAAGACAGGTGCTGCTATGCTTCGAGGTCAGTCTGCTGACGCTTGGGTTCAAACGATGCGATTCCAACGTTCCTCGTCAGTGTCTGCTTGGCGGCTGGGCTTCTGAAGAGCGCCTTGTTATGCCTGCATGCGTGCTTACGCCTCCCACTGGACAAAGATGAGACGGTGCAGGTTTGCACCTCATAAGGTAACCACCGAACATGCGTCCAGCGGTGTTGCGCTGCTGTGGCTGGCAGATGATCATGGTCTCCCGCTGTGTCTGGTGAATGAGGACAGCATCGCCCACTGCAAGTCCAGGCATGTCCTGGCGTCGCACACATGAGCCTTTACAAGCCATCTTATCTTGCCTTGGTACCTCCCATGCGCTGGAGTTGTCAAGTCTGCTACCATGTCAGCTCCTGAAGCAGCCGCCCCTGATCCAGCAGCTCCTGCAGCGACGTGGCTCTGACCGAGTGGTGGCGGCAGAGGTGGTCGTCGCGGCGGGTTCGAGAAGAACCGTTGTTTTTTGCTTTCTGTTTGCCCAGCAGCTCCCGCCGCAGCGGGCTCATTCTCAGTTAAAACCACGCAGCTTCCACAGTCCCAAGTTGGTAGAATTCACCGTGGCTGCCAACAACATGGCAAGTCTCCGCGTGGTCTTATCATCGCGCCAATACGTGCGCTTTATCGCATGTCAAGCTATACTTCATTGTCATTCTATTTTCAACGCCCTCTCTTCATATCACATCCCTTACTCCCGCCCCCTCGTTAGCCGATGGTGGTTGACCACATCTCTTGAACACGTGCGTCATAGCAAGCCCTGCAGGGCTAAACAAGAGGGCGGGTCGTTGGGGGTGGGAGTTGCAAACGCAATGCTCGAATGGCCGTCTGGGAAACGATTCATCCACACCCCCTTTCGAGCACGACGTTCTTTACTTAGATTTTGCAAGGTATAAAGTGAGTGGGCGGGTGCGGGGGGGGCGGTACGGGCAGGCCCTCCCCCTACTGGGAAAGCACAATGCACCACCCTCACCACCACCACCACAACAACAACAAACAAAGGCCAGCAAGAGCCACGGCATCAGAAAGGAAAAAGCAACAAACAACGTAAAGCGAGCTCAGTGGAAGGCAGAAATCAAAAGCAGAGACACGTTAAAGAATGTAGAATGCAACAAACGAAAACATTGCAAAAAAAAGAAGCAAAAGCCGTCGCAGAACACATCGGGAAAAACAAACAATGAAAGCAGAAAAAGAGTGGCCAAACAAGCAGAAAGCACAAAAAAAACGACAGTAGAAATACAAACATGACATGAAGCACGCCAAGTTGACATAGGACACCGAAAAAGCAAAAGACCAACTCAAAGAGAGGGACGCCAAGAACAGCCAAGAACAAACCAACAGTTTCCAAATTAAAAAACGATAGAAAGCTGGTGATGGCGGTGGTGGTGTTGGTGGTGTTGTTGGGGGAGGTGGTGGAGGTGGTGGAGGTGGTGGAAGTCTGGTGGAAGTAGCGGTGGAAGTAGCGGTGGAAGTAGCGGTGGAAGTAGCGGTGGAAGCGGCCGTGGAGGAGGTGATGGTGGTGGTGGCGGAGGTGGCGGTGATGGTGCTGGCGGTGGCTCCGGCATAACTGCGCCGGAGGATCGCGTCAACATGCGTCAACTCACCGTTTGAATGAACATGAATCCAAACGCGCCTTGGCCAATGCCGCTTGGGTTGCGTCCACCTCCGTACCTGCAGCAGCCTTCCCAGCTGCACGAGCCAGTCTCCTAGCAATGGCGAAAAGCCGGAAGCAGAAAGTGGCAAACGGCGATGCAGTCCCTCTCGAGCTGCTGTCTTCTTCTTTATTCTTCACGATACTTGCTGCACTTGAAACAAAGCGTGCTTGACTGGAAACGCCCTTCCCATCCTGGTCGCAAAAACTGCCATTCAGCCCTTACTGGACCTTGAACTTCGCATGCAACCAAGGCCTCTTGATTCCTTATGGTATAGAAGTTACGACCAGCACATGACTGGAGCCCGGCCTGGCTGTGTTTTTGTCATCGGCAAGCTGGAAGAGTCTCTTCTCCTCCTTGCAGAATCCATGAAACAGTGACAGCAGCTGTGGGAAAGTCTGGCATGCAAACGACACGAATGCCTGAGTTTCTGGTTCCAGGCGGTTCACTTTGCCTCAGCACAGCTGCATTTTCAGAAGCAGATCCATACAGGGATTGTTGTGCGATGACTGCAATCAACAGAAACCGTTCGGGAGAGGGTGCAGCTCTTCCCGGACATGATGTCCCGCGCCACAAAGGTGAAGTTGGCCACCAGGACGTCGACAGCATCAGCTTCACGCGTCAGCTTCATGTGGATGATCAGCGATGAACTGCCCACCCACGAGACCTGGCCAGACATCTCGTAATTCTGGTCCAACGTAATGGCAATAGAAGGTGCCAGACGGATCCGATCGACCTTGCTCAAACTCTCGCGACCCCGGCCAGCCCAACTTAAGAAACCCAAAACAAAGGAAGCATGCTCTGTGCAGCCACCGCTACAGAGGCTGTTACCAAATGCGGCATTCTTGTCTCCGGGTCGTCGTCATCACAATGCTTGAACGCAACGTTGCCGGCTAAAGCATCCAGATCCTCGAAAAGTTTACTAAATTGTATCAAGCCGTTGAAGTTGGCGTACTGCTCCTTCAAAAGCGAATCATCTTTGAAGTTGTAGGAAACAGCAACGCGGGAATCTCTGGCCGTCTTGGTCAAGAGCTTCTCCTGCATCTGGCCTCCGTCTGCAGTGACTCGCTGTAAATTCGCCCTCTCTTTCCACAGGAGCTGGACAATTGGGCTTTTGTGAACGCCCGCCATCTCGCTTTCGCTCCCACAACTTCGCAGTTGGAGCCACGAGAGTGGTCTGCTCCTATGCTTTGCCCAAAGGCTGGCCACGTGCAAGGACCGCCATGTTGGAGCTTGCTTCAACAGCCGCTGTGCCATTGGGCGACGGGGCCTTTACCCCAACCCTAAAGGGCAAATGCCCACACCTTGAGCATACTAAGCAAAGCCGCTCTTGAATCTCGAAGGATCTGCACCTGACATCGGCTTCGAAAGAGGATGCAGCAAGAGTCCCGGACCTGGTTGCGCGCAACATCGGCCAAGAAGACCGGAAGTCCGGATGCCCGCGCCTGGCAGTCCCAAGCCCTGTGGAACCAGCCCGAACAAGCCAATCTGTACTAGTGTGACTTGCTTGTTGTTTATGTATTTCTGCGTGTCTTTTTCTTTTTTGCTTGCATACAGACAGACACACGGACAGACGGACACAGACAGACAGACATGCATGCCTGCCTATATGCATACCGAACTGCGAACACCCGCCGCCGTAGTCACAAATCAACCAAGCCAAGACAAACACGGTGCTGATGTGAACATAAGTGACCAACATCTGTGGCTGCAGTGGAGGTCAAAATTATTATAGGTCACCCACACAATCGGCGTCGACCGCGGGTTCATTTCAAGCTGAGCCATGTGCAGCTGTCAAACCAAACATCGGGGTTCTTCGCCCGTGCGTTATTGCTTAGCTACGCAATTGAAACGAGTGCAGCCCAGGAACGTGGGTCCGGAGGGCCCACCTCTGATGACGGGACCTCGGCCCTTCAGGCCTTGAAACTTTGAACGGATGCAAGGTTTATTGCTTCGGATATGGTCATATTACGTCCAAGCCCGTCTGATCTCCCTTCGCTCCTGTTTTAAAAGCGAAGAGCTTCGGATCGGGATGCGAGGTCCGCGCCGGAACTGAGGAGCTGCGAGCGCTTTTTCGCTCTCAGATACCCTTGGGAACGAGATGAGGGTGGAGTCGGTCCTCGGTCACAAGGAGCTCCCAACATCCCCCCTGCACATCCTACACCAGATCGGTTTTGCCACCCTCACATTGGACAGGTCACCTTCAAGCCCTGTGGAAACTGCGAGATCAGAAAGCCTCGGCTCATCCAGTGTTCGAAGTCACCTTCACTTGCTCACTTGCCTTGCGGCTTCTGTTGCAGCAACAGGCGTGCCTTGCCAGATGTGAGTATGCAACTCTGCGACACTATTGCTCCAGGCCACGTTCCAAGCCTGCCAAGTTTCGCTGTCAAGCTCTGGGATGCTCTGGGTGCTCAAGTTTGGGAACGACGAAGCCTGCTACCGCCAACGCTTGGGCCACGAGCAGCAAGTCGGAGCTGTCCACATCGTCCAGGTCTGTCAAGCTCCTCACATCCGAGCGGGGCGTTACATCTGTTGCACTCTTACTTTTCCCCGAGCGACCATGTCCCAGTCCCACCTGGCGCGCTCAACACTCCGTGCATCTGGCCGAACGGCACAAGCAAGGCCCTTCCGATCCCAAAGGAGTTGAAGCCTCGCGCCGGCAAGGAGACATCAAGCCATCCTAACAACACGCACACGGCTCCGCCAAGAAAAGCTTGCGCTAGCTTTCTCCATGCATGCGAAGCAGCTGGGAAATCTGGTCCTGCACTGAGCACGCCTTTGTAAACAGGTGTGATCTTCGCGTTAAGACATGGCTACGACAAGCTTCTGCAAGCAACAGCTTCAAGCAGTTTTGTCAGGGCACGTCCAGGAAGTCGGCCAAGCAGCACAGCCGCTCGTCGTTACCACCCTACAGACACGCGTCACTGCCAGCGCAGCGATAGGGAGGTATTCTTGAGAGGAAGCTCCAAGAGGCAGCAGCCGAGGGGCAGCCAAAGCAGCCACACGGGCCAAGGTCCCCTCATCCATGGCTACAACGAGGTCATACCGTCCGAGAACTTCCTGAAGAGTCGCTGAGCACCTCGGTTTCTCCCTGCACGGAATCAAGTCATTCCAGACTTCAAGAAAGATCGACTACCCCAAACAACTGCCACGCTCACCTCACGAAATGACTGAGCTCACAGGGGCACCACGGTGTGCATGGATAACGGAGGCGGACCAAGATGCCGACAGAAATCTTCACGCATTCGAAACTCCCAGTGCCAGAGATTTCGACTACGCGTACCATTCGCCGTTCAAACAATAATTTCTTCGTAGGGCTTGCAGACAGAGCGCTCACTGGCAGGCTTCTCCAGAGGCGTGGTACCATCGGGCGGCACCTGAGCACTTGGCGGGCCCATAGAATACAACGCGTGCCCACTTCGGGCTGCACACACAATACCCAAACCTGGCTCCAAATGCCACTGCTTGCATCGGAAGCTCGTCCTTGTTGTCTGGCTCACTGTCTTCCGGCCAGCGGTGCTCTGATGCAACGCAGCCGGAAGCGCTGGTTAGCAGGCTGTAGCTTTGCCTGGGGCCACATCGCACGTTGTGAAGATGCAGCTTCATGTTGTGGCCTCGGCACTGGCTTCTGTCTCGTGCCAAGCCGCGTGGAGTCGCAAACTTGCTCAAAAAGTAGCATCACCTCACAGGATGCTGAAGGATGCAGAAGGACTCAGAAGCTTTCAGACTGAAGCCGCATGTCCAGCACCACACATCTGACGGTTCTGCTGTCCTTTGGCTACTGGGCTTGAGGACTAGCCAGATCCGCTTGACCTCTATCATCACGACTGAGGCCACCGTCAGTGAACCCGCAGTGCAAACCGTGTACTCATGACAGTGAGCCCACCAACAAACTGTCACCAACCAGCTGACCAGCTGTCCTGCCTCCTGAACCTGCCAAGGGCAGCGACTTGGGACTGCGCTGCTGCCGACAAAATAGATCCTTGGCCCGGCGGGCTACTGGCGAGTTTGCAGTGGGACAGAAAAAGAACAGAGCAACGCTCGCCACCAGGACTCCACAGCGATGGCGGGCATCCAACCAGAGGGCCCATGTTTTGGAACTGGAAACCTGCACGCACTCCGAAGCAGCCGGTCCTCGCGAAACCGTGGCCCCGCCCGATGCCTGCATCCCGACCGCGGGGCAAGCCTCGGAAGGGGTCATGCGGGGCACAAGGGGGAGAAAGACGTCATGACTCTATGCAAACTCTTTTGGTGGTGTTCGCATGCATTCGTATAGTGTGCAAGTGTGCGACTCTACGATCCAGAAGATCCAGACAAAGATCCAGAAACCTCAAGATGGGACTCTCAGTCACCGGCCGTCAGTACGCGACCAGCCACTCGACAGAACGGGCAACAGGCGATGTCGCCGTTCAGCTCGTCTGCATCTCAACATCTGACCTGGCTTTTGACAATTTCTTCACAAGAAGTAGCTATAGTATCATGCAGTTGTCTAGAAGGCTACACTTAAGACTTAACCCGCTGCTGCGGACATGCCAAGAGGGGGGCATCTGGCTCTCCTGGCCTGGGCTGACAAAGTCATTTGTGTAGATGTCCTGCCATGGCTTCAACAAGTCCGAGTCTTGGGTTTCTAGTCAGGAGGCTCTCTGTACTTGTGAGTCTCATCCAGGGCCTCCTCACTGTTTATTGCCAGGCAGGCGCGCTGTCTTTTCTGACTGCTCCGCACCGCGAAGCCTCGTCAGCAAACCCCATGATAGTGTTGCTGTGGCATGCCTTGCTATAGTGCACCGGCCCGCTCTGTCTAGATTGCCGCACCTGCAGGCACAGAACACAGCGAGGTCGCCAGCGGCCACCTTTGCAGGGACATCCCGGAAGCATTGCACAAAGCTGAGCTCTCGCACCGAAGACCCGGCCAGGACGCAGGCCGGTCCGACTGAGCGAAAGCAGCACCCACTGTAGCTGGCTTTACGCCCGCCACCGCAGGCACTGCACGCGGTCCTGGCTGCGGAGAACAATTTCAGAAGACGCTTTCGGTCGGCGGGGCGTCTCGTTTTACCGAAAATGTCGAGGAGCCGTGCTTTGGGCTCCGATGCAGAAACTTTCGAGGACTGCTACGGCAGACGGAACTGCCTCAGAAACCTCGCGGACGAGCTATACATAGGCAAGTTTTGTCTTCATTAGCGCTCATTTCATTGGCATCATGATGACTCTATGATGACTCTAGAGTAAGGCAGCGCATCGATCGTCTCCGCTGGATTCCTTCCACGCACTAGGTCGGTGGCAACAGGCAAGTGTTGGTGCTTCAAACCCTCCTCTATTGGGGTGCGATGCAGAAAGCTCCTGTCCTCGCTGTCCTCCTCCTCGTCCCCGTCACTTTCATCGCAGGGCTTGTCCGGCGTCCGTGCAATCATGGCCGTGAGGCGGAGACAACCGAACAGTACTGTCAAGATCAGCCGAAGAAGCAGCACAGTGGCTTCGAAGTTGTCGAAATTCCCCTTGAACTGGCCATCGTCCATGGGCTCAGTTGGCGATTGCCGCCGATCTCAGCATCTGCTATCGCCAGCTAAGCTTTCATGAACAAGCCTTCTACAAGCTGCCAAGATCGAATGCTTGCTTTGCCGAGCCACCTGCTTTGAACAGATTCACCACATCTATGCCAGTGTCTGCGATATTCCACAAGTGTTGAAACGTCGCCTTTGGTTGTGTGACGACTGCCACGGGAACCTTCAGAGAAAAAGGCTCACACGCTTTGCAAGCGTGAACAACATACGTAGCAACAGGACTATACATTATATACCCCTTATTTTTTGCCATATAGTAACCCTTATGTAGCCCTTTAAAGGAACCCTATTCTAGTTATTAAGGCCTTACAGGTGGCCCAAGTCCTGGACATGCACAAGGTCGTTCGGACATGGCACGTCCACAAAGATGCCGTGGAAGCCGTCCGTAATCCCTATAAAGATGGCCTTGAGAACGACCCAGTGGTATACCCAGGATGATGTGGGACCAGCCGGCAACCACGTCAGATCCTTCGAAAAACGGCAACCCGACACGTATGTACACATATATACATATATACATAGACATAGACATATATATGTTGTCCCAACTTCCAAAGAGATCTGCTTGCACACTGCTGGAGCGAAAAGCATGTTCAGTCCAGATATAGACTGAAAGTAGGAGCATGAGGTTAAAAGCCACTGGTTTTCTGCAGACAGGCGTTAAACAAAAGATGGACATCACAGCTGCAGAGCTGCAACCGGAGTAGACTGACAAAAACAGCAAGACCGCATGCCTGGACACATCAGAAAAAGATCGGCACCCACTGCAACACGGAAACAAAGACATATGTGATTTTCGCTACACGGCAACACCAGGCATGCCTTCGCCGACGGTCCACTGCACATGCAGGCATTTCATTGCTGATGGGGAGTGCGAAACGAATATCAAGGAGATGAAAGACGCACACAGACTGTAGGCCCACGCCAGCAAATCCCTGAGCTTCGTGCCGACTCTGCCATGGACTTTGCGAACAAAATCTCGTTGCTTCGCAGAAAAGCCAAGGCCACTGTCGTCATAAGCACCGACGGGATGAAGGTCATGGTATACCTGAGAAGCTAAGCATACCCTGACCCTCAGTATCACGGGAGCCACGCCGGAAAAGGCAATCGGGCCCTGGCCATGCCGGAAACGCATAGTTCAGGAGGTGCATCGGCATTCCCAGGTGATCTTCCCAGATCGTGTAGTCAGAAGACATGTGTGCCTCGCGAGGCTTTTCTATTCTAGACACTACTGGACTGGCTTTTGACCATGGCCATCAGAATTCGGGAGAGCCGCTAGAAACAGAGAAGCCAATTTCTCAGTACTGGCCACCAGCTGAACCATGCTTCGCACCCGGATGCCTACTGTTGATTTTGGTGCCTCCGCACTCTTTCTCAGCCCCGTCTGCTTCTTGTGAGGCATGCATCTCTTTCGCGACCCTTCTCTCAATCGCGTTCCTTCAGGCTTGCCGGATCTCGCTGCTTCTCACCGCCTTCTGGAGTTCCAGGCTAGAAGGCGTGGCAACCGGCTTCTAGACAACGCCTGTGCTTCAGCCTCAATACTTTCACTGAGGATATCCCGGCCGCGACACTCGAACCTGAACCCGAAACGATGCAGGCAACATGGAAGGCATGTCGGGAGCCGGACCACACTTTCTAAGGGCCAGAAGTAAGCAGGCGCAAAAACACACTTTTGTCGACAATGGGAAATGACTGGGAGATGGTACTGGTAAAGTAAAGAAAGCCATAAGGGAATGCGTACAATCGTGCTTTATACATTCACGTGTGCACCTGCATACAAACGCACGAAAGGCATTCTTTCAATGCAAGTACAGGCTTATTTCTCTTTGTACTTATGATTACTTTTGCAGAAAGTACTTGGGTGGACAAGAGGCAACTGCATGCGCACGCGACGACATGCACTAATATACAGAAACGGCAAAGAAAGGAGTGTGGGAATAGCTGCATCGCTCCATGATTTCGAAATGCACTGAAGCGGCAGAGCAGCCTCGTCAACATCGAAGGAGCTCGCAAGTGGTGTCACCTCCCGAAACTCTTTCAGGCCCTCTTAGCTCTTGACCGGCACAAAGCACTCGTGTACAAACTGCTTCGCCCTCACGCACTGCCTCCTGCAGCTTAAGGTCGTGCTGCCGCTCATCTTCGTTCATCGGCTCACGCACCACCATGGCGGTGGTGAAGTATGGAGACCCTGTATCGCATGCAGCTTCGGAGCACTCTAGACACAAAGCACAACCGCAGGCCGCCTGGTGGAAGTGGATGGAGCAACATGACCTGATCCACCCAGGATGCCGGTGGCAGCGGCTTGCAGAAGCAGCACGTCAGGTATGCCAGCACATAGCGGAGGCCCAGGGAAAAACCAACAAGCAATGCGCTGGCACCCGCCAGGAGGATGATGCAGCAGATAGTCGCCCCTGCTGCATGGCAAGGAACATCATGCAGCCAAGCAGGCCAACATGCATCTGTGTGCATGTGTGCGTGTGTGTATACATACATACATACATACATACATACATACATACTTACATACTTACATACTTACATACTTTTTGTCACTCGTGCTCGACAAGTCAGACGAGGGTTTAGCAACTGAAGACTTAACATACTTACATACTTACATACTTACATACAGATTGTTGGCATAAATAAATACATATAAATATGTGCAGTATGTGTGCACATCTGCTTTTCTATACATGTATGTATATCTGTGTATTTATAACTATACATATATATATGTGTGTGTGTGTGTGCTCAGGTGGGCATAGTGAAAACTCCACTCCTGCAATCGATTGGATCATGTGTGTGCACGAATGTCTGCATGTTTGCATGTGTGTGTATACGAACCTATGTTTAGTTTTTGTATCAACTACATACGGTTTGTGTGTAAGTATGTATGTACATACGCAGGTATGTAGGTATGTATGCAGGTATGTACGTATGTAAGTATGTGTGCATGCATGCATTTGTTCTTGCACACGTCTACCTTCGTACGTACGAACGTTTGCATGTATGTCTGGGTGTATGTAGGTACGTAGATAGGAGGTAGGTAGGTAGGCAAGTAAGTAGGTAGGTAGGTGTATATGCATGTTCATACATAACTTTGTACAACACAGTCATACTTGTAGCCGCTTGGCTCTCATGCTTACTTGCTTCGTGGATTCGTCGTTCATGTATTACCTATCTGGGACAAGCCCTTCTTGATGCGATTGCTGTTGTGCCTATGCAATGCCAAGCTTACTCATCTATCTACCCAATCGAACATAAGCATACAACACGTGTTTTGATACAAGACGTGCTTTGATACTAAATATAAGAACCTGCACATGCAAGAGTTGGTGTCTGCACGTTCTTGATAGTTGGAAAGTCAGCATGCTAGATGGCGAGCTAGTTAGGTAGATGCTGATGGCTCCTTACAACGCACGGAACTTACAAGAGCTGTTGCACGAACTTCGACATTCGCTGTGCGGTACCAAGCTGCACTTCGTGAGCTAGCAACATTGACATCTGGCTTGTCAACGGCCAACTAATCAGCTATTCGGTCAAGAGGTACGCCAGGTCAGCAGTCAGGTCTTGACTGTTCTAGTAGCTGGCTCCGTTGTTCTCGCCTTGTCCTCGAAAGACTTAATGCACACTGTACGCACGATTCACAGTACCGTGCAGTATTCTGCATACCTTTGTCTGTACCGCGGCTCCATCTGGTGTAGATGTGGATGCCGATGAACAGTAACCGTTCATGCATTCAGATAAAAGCATCACGATCGATGGAGTGTTGGTACAGAAACACTTTTTCAGGCACCCGAACAGGTGGGCCCGGCCTACAAGGCCCGACACGATATAGAGGAAGAGCAGACCGACTGGTATCAAGCAGCAGATCGCCGATGTGCAGTTGCAGATCATCCAGCCACAAATACCACAACAGCCCTTGCACCAGAAGCCTGCGTGAGCAGCCGACTCGCAGTTTCGTTGCAAAAGAAACTGCGCATGCAGCTCGCACATCTGCATGCTTCTGAGCTCAGCGACAGCAGAGGCATCTGCAGTAGGCGAAGCACGCGATTATGGAGGTCCAGCACAGCCTTGCAGGTAAGATCTTAAGGACGGCGCTGAACAATCCTGGTTGTTCGAATCCTTGAAGCACACCTTCCAGGATTTCTACAGCCGGGTGGCTCAAGAATGCAGACTAGGAGGTCCACGCTCGTGAAAGTCATAAGCACGAGGATGTCAAAGCCTTGGGGGTCCGAGGCTTCTGCACGACCCCTCCAAGAAAGGCATTCTCGAGACATAGAAGAGTGGCAATGTCGGTAAGTCATCCAGCGAAGCTCGAATACGTAGTAGCAAGCGACACTTGGGTGTGGCAAGTGGATTTCGCCTCCACCCTGTAGCGGCCAGGTGCCTGCAACAGCTCCAGAAACAGCAACAGCTGTGACTGCAACATTCCTGCCGGCCTGTATCAACTTCTTCGTGCACCAGCTTTCTGAAAGCATGCAGCTCAGTGAAGAAGCGATATGCCAGACCCACCTGAGGTATTCGTCTTGAATCTTTGCTCAGATCGCGCCCTGATGCGCCGGGGTGCTGCAATCCACACCGCCAGGCCCATCATGACGCAATACAAGGGTCCTGAGCTGGCTTTCCGAAGGCTCAAAGAGACAGGGCGAGAAATGCGCACAACGGCCACATTTTCAACCAGCGCCTTCTCCCCTTCAGCGCCTGGCAGGTGAAACCTAATCTACACCATGGGCACAAAGAAAGCTTTTCCTTCCCTGCATCACAAGTTCACACTCAGGATTCGGTGGTTACCAGAGTCCGCAATGAGAAGCTGCCTGGTGGATCGCAGCAGTTCTACAGCAGTCGGTCGATTCAGCTGGTCGAGCTTCGGGCCGTGGTCACGACCAAAAACGAGCTCACCTGTGCTGGCGCCTTGTCTCCAACGAAGAATCCGATGGTTGAAAGTGTCGGCGACCAGGAGATCCCCGTTGAAATCCAAGGTGATGCCTCTTGGATAATTCAGCTGATTCAGCTCTCTCCCCCGGCCGTTGCCACCGGCCACCAATTCCCCCCTGCTCGATCCGGGCATCCATTTCATGATCCGGTGATTGCCACTGTCAGCGATGAAGACGGCGCCGTCCGCTTGCGTGACAATTCCAAAAGGCCGATGGAGTCGAGACAAGTCCTGCCCGACTGCTGCTTGGTTTGACGCCGCACCGGCCACAATCCTTCTAAGCGCCCCCCCTTTCCAAACACACTGGACTATGCAGTGGTCATAAGCATCTGCAAACAGGAGACTGCCATCCTGCTGCAGGGCTATCCCTGAAGGAAGACAGCCGTCTGCAATTAGCGTCAGTGTCTGGTCCTGGAAGGATCCAAGGTGCACCCCACTGCCGGCAGTCACTATGACGGATCCCATGCCCGCTTCTGAGAAGGTCACGTCAATTGGACTGAACCAAGAATGTGTGCTGGGACCGCCAAGAACCGCAGACACTGTTGCAGGTCCTGAATACTTGAGCAGGCGGCAGTTGCCGCAATCCGCGACAAACACCGATCCATCGTTTGCCACAGTTAGGCCAACTGGCCGACACAGCTGATCCAAGCGTGCGCCACGCCCTCTTCCTCCAGCGAAGACCTCTGCGTTCGAAGCCCTTCGTTTGGCCATCTTGTTACTAATCATGTCAGCCACAAGCGACAGCAAGATTGATCGGGGCAATTTCGGGGCTGGCGGAGGCTGGCCGAGGGCTTTGGCGAGAGCCACGTCATCTTTTGCAGAAGGAGTCAGTGACTCCAGCACATGACTCAGGTCCTCACGTCGGGCTCGCTCTGCTCTCGAAGACGTACGCGCCGATGACCAACCCAATGCACTGAGCAAGGCATCGTCATCGGAAGCTGTCCGCCCCGTCCTGTCGATGCTTTGCAGCAACCTGGTCAAGGCGGCGCTCTTCTGTCCTGACTTTGGCCGTGGCGATGCCAGGATGTGGGAGAGGGCCACATCGTCGCGAGATTCTTGGAACCTTTGAGGGGTCGGTGGATGTCTGGCAATGCTGGATGACGTTCTGCAAGGGCCAGCCCATTGCCCAGGAATAGGGTCTAAGGCATCATCCAAGATAGCCTTCAGAAGCCTGTCGTCCTCAGTGCGAGCCATGTCAGCCTCCTCCTGCACTGAGAAGAGCGTGGGAGAACTGCGTGAACGCAGGTGCCGAGAAGACTCATCCTGGCGCCTCTGGCGGAATGATGGAGCCAAGATTCGCATCGGAGCCCAAAAGTCGGAGGCGGAGGTGGTGTCTGGCGGCAGGGTGCGCAGCGTGTCGAGTGACGGACACGGCGCGCATGGTGCGTATGGTGCGTATGGTGGTGGAGGGCCTGGCGGCAAGCTCACCGCGAAGTTGCTTGGAGGTGGTGGAGGGTTGGGCGGTCCTGGCGGGGCTGGTGGAGCTGTGGTGCTGAAGAATGACTCCAGGACCAGGTCATCACTCGGCGGCGCCTTCGGTTGAGAATCTCCCAAGAAGGACGTCAGCAACGCATCATCTTGCACTTGCTGCACTGGGCTGGGAGCAAGAAAGTCGCGCAGCAACGCGTCATCAGCGGCAGGGGGCGGGGGCGCCGGCGCATACATCGTTCGGAAACATTCACTACATGATATCAGCGTTTCCCGCCTGATGCAGGAAAACCCTCGAACTGCTTAAGCCACACGACTGCCGACTACCGAGATGACACGAGAAACGCGCAAATCGCAACATACCGTGCGCCAGTCCACTGGCTTCAGACTACGCGCTCTGGGATGCCGCAGACAGGCTACGGCTGGCTGTACGTAGGCTTGGGCCAAGGCCCACGAAGCGCTTGTAGCCCATAGAGCCGACTCGAAAGAGCCCCCAGCAACGACGCCCCAGCGGCGCCACGTAAAAGACGCTCATCACCTAAGCCACGCTCTCTGGTGTTCTTTCTCTTCTTGTCTTTGCGCTAGTCGCTCCGACAAAGCAAGTGCTCGGGTGGCAACCCCAACGGCCAAGAAGTTCCCGATTGCGTAGACCTCAGAGAAAAAGGGCGCAATACTAGACCTTGATGCAAGATCGGCGAGGGTTTTGCCCAGGCGCGGCTGCACATTGACGAGCTGAGGTCCAGGCGAAGAAGTTGACGAAAACGCTCTTCATTCCTGCAGATGCACGAAAGCCGCCAAAGCTCTCTTGCAGCATGTGCTTTGGCTTTCCTACTTATTACACCACATCAATGCCGAGTCCTCGCGACAATACCTGTGGAAGCGTAGCGAACTGCGTCTTGAATTCGGCCATGTGCACCCCACATGTCTCAGCCAACATCCACTGGAGGTAGATGTATGGCGGCTCCTGCCACAGCTCTCAGGTGCTGTTTAGATGACTCAGGCCGAGGCCATGGCTCTGGTAGTAATTGCGTCTCCTTGCCCACTTCTCCCACATCCGAGAAATCTCGAATTTCTGGCGGCAGGCAATCAGGATCAAACCCGGACCGCGTCACCTCAAGAAAACCAAAACGGGCGCTGGGCTCAGAAATTTCTCCAGAAAGCCAGTCTAGGCCCTTGACATTTGCACACAACAAAGGCGCCTGGCACAAGGCCAGGCAGCAGCAAAGCGACTTCCTCGCACGGGTTCTGTCACCCACCTCCTGAGCCCTGCCCGGCACCAAAGCTGCGAGGAGCGCTGGCCAGACTGGCCATGCCATCTTTGAGAAATCAGCGACTGATGCCTACGCATTCCCTTGCTCGATCTTGTTCTGTAGTGCCGATACCGCGCTCTGCCCGGTGTGCTTGCCCCGACAATTCGTAACGAGCTTGACTCTGTCATCCAAACTGGGATTGGCTACAACAGCAACTCAAGCCAAAAGGCGCGGCACCACTCAAGCACACTCGAGTCTTCTGAAGCCCTTGTGCACCCACAAGGTCCCGGATAAGAAGCGGCAATGCAAAGTGCAACATGCTCCTGGCGGTCGAAAGGAGCTTGTGGCCACATGCATCAGCTTCGAAGAACGCGCTCCACCGGAAGCAGCACACCGGATTCAGCTACACGGCGCAACAGTTTGCTGCGGTGTGTGTCAATGGCTGAAACCTATGGATTTTTGACATTCGAGATTCGTCGCCATTGAAGGCCATTTACTCGTCCTCGAATCTCAACAAAATCACCAAAAGACAATTGTGCTTCTAGGCTCCAGCCAGGCAAAGCTGAAAATGGCTGGACAGAGCGCGGCACGGAGATGACATGTCCACCAAGATGGACAATTGGACAGATAGACAAGCAGGCAGAGACATGCCCGATATGAGCCACCGACTACGTGAGCAAAAAAGACTGTGCAGAAACCATAAAGCTCCAACGTCTTCCCACTGACACCGACCTCTGTTGCGACAGCGGCATCGTCTTCGAAAACTATGTACTGCGCCTTGCACAGTTGCAATACATCCGAATCTGTCATCAAGATGAGGATGCAATGGTGACAGGACAGAACCAACTATCACCATCTCTGCCTCACCCTCCTGATCCAGCAAGTTGCACACGGTGCGCCCAATCATGTTGTAACCTTGCACGAGGCCCGTCACCCACAACCCCGCCGGCCCATCAACCTCGAAGGGACATGACACATGTAGGATAGTACCAAGTCCCTCACCGCAAATAGCAACGAAGCCGTCTCCGCTCTTTGTGATCTCCTGGACATCGGCAGCTGCTCGCTGATCTTGCCTTGGTCAGCGGGTCCACAGAAAACCGCTCCAGCAAAGGTCTACTCTCAAGCATCCTGCCCCTCTAGGTTTCGCATACCTCGTCGCTGTCGAAGCCTCGAAAAGAACTGCTGCAGGTCACCCAACAGATTCGCAAGGCTTTGCAATGCTCCGCTACCTGCGTGCGACCCCGTCTGCTCCGGCCGCCAGTAGAGGTGTTACCGCCATAGAGATGACGGAAGTTGTGACCTGCCACACTCCGGGCACTTCTTCCACTCAGCTGTTGTCATGGTGGCTGAGCGCTCAGCCAGGATTGTCGCCTGCAAGGGGGGCCGAGCCCAATGTTGCAATTTGCTGAAACTGTAAAGGCTTCGCATTGGCCATCCCCTTCAGCCAAGAGACCGCGTTTGATGGCATGATGCCAACCTTACATGAGGAAGATAAGCCCGTGATGGATCATCAAAGCAGTGAACTCTCACAAGCTCAAAGCCCCGAGGATAGGACGTGCTCTGCAAGCCGAAAGAGCACGAGAGCAAACTCCCCACCCGGAGCCAACAGGGCAGAGGCCTCTCCAGCCCACAAATGAGACTCGCAAATGTTCTTCCATGGCATACATGGCCTGAAGAGAGGAGGCATCGGAGAGGCCATGCCAAAGTCCCAACACGACAACCACCAAAGCCTCCCAAACTGCGACGATATTGAGGACTGATGCCACTTGAGGCTTCCCGAGGAAATCCTTCAGCACGAGCACGGCCAGCAGCAGCGGCACCACGGTAAGCCAGTGGTGAGTCTTAGAAAGTTGGAAACATGTATTTGGTGCTTGTCAGGGTGGATTGTCCGATGCTACCCGCCATCCGCCTGAACCTTTGCCCTTCTTCCAAGCGCTAGTGGGTCGCAGGGCCCGTGCCAGCACAGACAAATCGAAGGAGAAGCCCACAGTGACCTCAGCAAGCCAGAAGCTCTTTCCCCATTGCCAGTAACGGTTCTCACTCAATCGCTCTGGGCATGCATATGACATGGGGCCGGTATGGTTCCTGTGACTTGCTGTCCCTTTAAGAATCTCTCTCTGCCTTCCCAAAATCCAAGCAGCAAAGAACAGGCCCAGCAGCATGCCTCGGAACGGCGCAATGTCCGCCTGCATGACGAACGAGTAAACAGGAGAAGGCGCGAAACGCCGGCTGCACGTTGCTGCACACAGGGACAGTCTTTCTCCACGCGTTCCGTCTCGTCTCTGTGCACCGAGGTGGAGCTGTTTGGGCTGTCGTCGTGGCGACGGCACAGACCCTCTCCCGCTCCTCTGAGCGGTGCGAAGACCAGCCGCGTCGAGTCTTGACTTTGGACTCGCAGGGCCAGGGCGAGCGGGGCAGGAGCGAAGCGGGGAGCGGCGGGTGCAGGTAGGTCTTGCAATGCCTTAGCCGGCACAGGACGTGGAATGGACGGCCCCTCCAGACTTGCTGCATTCACGACAGCAGGTGTCGAAAGGATTTCCACTCCGAGTTCTTCCAGGAGCAACCTTTCGGCCGCAACCGATCTTGCAGAGTCCGGAATCCGGCTTCCCATAGCCCGAAGATACAGAATCCTTTGGCGGAGCCTTCTGACAGAATCGGTCGTGGGCCATTCCTAGGGCACAGCCCTTGCAGCAAGTGGTGAGAGGCCGGCCCCTCGAGTCCACTCCAGGTGCGACCTTCAATCCACAGCCGTTCTTGCAAAGACCCGGGCCCACCTTCGAGGCGTCGATTCGTCCACAACGCAGGTCGTGGCCAAATCCCATGATGCAGCCCCGACAGCAGGTAGTGAAGTGTCGGCCGGCTCGGGTAACGCCGGGAGCCACCCGACGCCCACACCCGACTTTGCAGTAGCCTTCCGGCACCTCGAGCTCGCCGCCGTCTTCTTGAAGCTGTTGCAAACGCTTTTGCCAAGCGGCACCTCCCAGCTGCCCGATGCTTTCTTTCCGCATTCGCTCTTGTTCCTCGTCCATCCAGGAAAAGCCGAAGCCTTTCTGCTTGCACATGGCTTGGATCCGAGTACCCTCACTTGTTCCTCGATGCCGTGTGTGCGCCACCAAGCGCTCGACGTGCCTTCGGAGATCGACCTCTCCATGGATCTGGGCTTCCTTGTACTTCATCTTCCCCACTTTGTCCGAATCTCCCAGGAGGGCTGCATCTTTGGACGTGGCTACCTTGATGGTCTCTGAAAGCTCCGCGACATCGTACTGCAGTAGAACATGAGCATAAAAATCTAGCACCGCCAGCTTGTCCCCCTTGAGATTTGCAGAATCTTCTGGCGAGAAAGTACATCGGAGACGCACGTCCTTTAGAATGAGATACGAGTCACCATATTGTGCACACCTAAGCACTCCCCGATGGTCGTTCATGACGTTCTGCACTCCATATTTCGGACGGTCTTTTCCAGCACTCCCATCCTCAGAATGTTAGCACCCAAAGACTACAACAGGACAAGTGTCTAAGATTCAAGCACACAGGCACACAGCGAGCATCGCAAATGAACACACCGAGTCTCGTAGGAACCACCGAACAAGTCCCTCTCCCATTTTTCGCGTGTGGCCGGCTTCAACAGCCCACCAGACGTGTTTGTCTCGAACTGGTTTCGGTAGTGAGTATCCTTTCACAGACGGCTGCAAGTAATGAGAGCCTCACAAGTGGTACAGTTTTTAGCAGTCTTGGGTGGCCTGTCAGAAAGTACCTCCCTGTCTTTGCAGGGAAATGTTTCACAGCCTTTCCTTCTCCATGAACTGAAGCATCTTATCCAGATTGACGTGAATGATGACCTGATGCTCCATATGACCCAACATGCCGACAGGTAATGGGAAGGGGTATGCATGATGCAGCGACAGTCCTAATGAAGGACAGAGTGGGCTTTGTGTGGGGAGGTACTGTGCTGTCGATCGACAGTAACCGTGCTTCACCCGGCATGCTGCTCTGCCAAAGGAAGCAAAACGGCCAGGTGGCTGGGGCCAGCTCGCGAATCCAGGCCAAAGTTAGCCAGAGATCGTCTTCCTGAAAACGAAGACCTTGCTTCATGAACTTACACGACACTTATATGAACGTGAGCATGCACCAGGACTACACTTACACTACCCTGCCTTTGACTGCACCACTACACAACTCTACCCACACTACATTGCGCTGCTCTGCACTACGTCACATTCTACATTACAACACCTTCCACACAGCCCAATGCAATACAGTAGTTACTGTTACTGTTACATTTCACAGGTACCGCGACAATGACACCATTCCACCACATGACAATACAAAACATTACACGATGCTAGTATTGCCCCCGATGTGTCCTTACCTAGGTGCCTACGCAAAGAATGCCGTATCTGTGTATGTTCTGTGCATAATTATGTACATATATACATAAATACATGTATACATGTAAGAGCAGAGCATGTAGACATATAGGCTCGCATTGATGCATGTGTACATACTTTTCTACGCACATTGGGGCTTGCCGCGCTTAGTGCTGTCCAGCAGCTGGCCACCCTCTTCTGCAGCTCTGGCAGAGCCTCTTGGTGGTTCCTCAACTGTGTAAATCACTTGAAGCCACCCAGGACCTTGCAGCTGGTCGAGTCAAGCAACTTCTTTGCAAGGGCACGGATGTGCTTCACGGCCTTCTGTTGACAGTCGCCTGTTTGGGATGCGGGTTTACCCCTCTCAGCCCTCTTGCTCTCGTGCATGCAGCGCCATAACGTTAATGTTGTTTGCATGCGGTGCCGAGTCACGAAGCTTGGCCGCCTGTCAGGGCGAGCGAAATACATAACCCTAGTGGCCATACCAAGCCCAGAGCTAGCAGTCACTTAGAAGCTAGCCTCCTGGAATTCAGATTGCTGCCTCAAGGTCGTGGCAAGAAGACACATCAATGCAAGAAGTGAAGTAGTTCACGCGCCAAGACACACGACCATTTTCCAGTAGGCTTGAGCTTCCCTGTCGATGCCTGCCAAGCATTAACGGATGTCGACAACCATGTCAGGTATGAATGGCAAAGACTGGCACAGGCAACGGTAATCGAAATGCCTGCAGAAGTCAACTGGGCAGAGATCGCTTCCGTGTCTGCACTCTCATGGAGGTCATAGCCCAGCCTTATCTTCCCGAGATTTCGGAAACCTGTCCAGTTCTAGCTTCGGCTGCCTGCCTGCCGGTGAAAGGAGCACGCAACCGCACCACCAATCATGCTACCCACCATCCGACCCGGAAAGTCTGAAAAGGCACCTTTATATCTCCCCCCTGCTGTGCCGAAAACTTAAATCTCTCGGGCGACTTTTGCTTGATGCGCTTCTGCCGCTCCTCGAAGAGTTTCCCGCTCCCACCCATCTTTCCGACCTGGCATTCATTGGCTGAAAAGCTGTGACAGGACTCTAACGACGACGTACCCGGCAGGAATACTAAGAAACCCAATTTGAACTGGTTTGAACTAGGCACATAGTCCTGAAACTCGTCGAAGGATATCTTTCCGCTGCCGTCCTCGCATGGAAAAGAACAGCAACTGAACAAAAGCGAAAGGAGCGAACCAAGCTATCTGCAAGGAAAGGCCGCATTCATGCCTCTAAAACTGCTTCGGATCCAGCCTTCCGGACTTGCCTCCAGCTGGGGTTAGTCACAGGAGCGAATGCTCAACCAACTGGACTGTGGTTTGTGGGTTCTACCAGGGAGCTCGGATGATTGAATCCAGGGCTGTTGAGAACCTTCGAAGGATCTGTTGGAGCTACGATTTCGAAGACCCTCGGCAAACGCAGAATGGCCCAACCCAACAACTATTGCTTGTATGATTCCCACTCTGCTTTCTTCGGCATCGAAGCACTGCAGCAAACATTAGCCAGCACAAGAGCTGGGGGTGATGTCCGTATCGATCATCTTCAGCAGTCTGCGGATGTCTTCGTCTTCCGAGGGAAACCCGAGGTAGCCTCCGTCGTGAAAACAAGACTCCATAATGCGACTAGTCCGAGATGCTGTCGGGCTGAAGGTGCCCGAATCATGGATGAAATAATGATCTGGGTTCAACCCATATGCGTCCTACCGGTCAGAACCTGAGCTTCTCACTAAGTAAACAGGAGCCCCCATCAGCTTCACTGCTGCCAAGGCACGATTCATGCTCTTTAGATCATTTTTCCTCAGCTGCAATGCCACGAAACCGAATCTGAAGCGACGAAGACAATTTTGAATACGATCGTGCTTGTACAACCGGTGCAGATCCTCCTTGGCCCCACATCCCCTCCCGCTTCAGGGCTAAAGGTTGGTGACGGTTGGCGGCTGCTTGAGATAACTGCATCCGCTTGTCGGCATCATCAATTTGGAGCTTCCAGTGTTCGGGCTGATTTCGATCCATGGGATGTTAGCTGAAGAGTGAACGGAGCGGGTATCTCTTGAGCTTGTAGCTGTTCAGAAAAGGTTAACTTTCCTCGCTATGTTCGAAGAGTGCACAACCGATGCATTCGCAATGGCTTCGGAAAAGCAGACAAAATAAATCCGCACTTTTGCAACAAAGCTTAACACACACACACACACATGAAACAAGGCTCCGACAGACTATGTTGGCTGGTCGCTGTGCCATTGATTGGTGCTCATGGTGTCAACAGCACTGCCATTGCGCAGTAGCACGTGTGCATTTTCAGAGTACGTGTTCTTGCTCCTGGTGCGTTTTTGTGATGATTGCTACCAGCAATTCGCCAAAGCAGCTCTAGCTCGCCTGTCTTCTGATTGTCGAAGAGGTTGAATGCCCGAGCCAGAGTCTCCTCCTCAGCCTTCACTTCCTCCAAGAACTACGCAAACGGCTTAGAAGGGCTCCCTTGCAAGTAGCGACAAGGGTGATTATTGCAACAAGTCTCCTGCTCCAGACGGTCCAACAAGTCCTCGACATCTCCAGCCGAGGGGTCCTCACTCGCTTGACGTATTTGCCTCACCTTGGCTCCGAAGGCTGCTGCGACGATGTTATGAAACGCTTCGTAATTTCAAGCTCAACGTCGGAAACGCCATGAGAGGTCGCGAGCGAAGGTTGGAAGTCTGTTCATTCATCCACTCCCTATAACTTCCAGGAGTAGCTCGTGTCGGGGAAATCTGGCACCCTGAAATAGCAAGCTAGCCTGCATTAACTGTGGACTGCTTCTCCACCAGCGGCGCTGCTCATGCTGTGTCGCCCACGTGACTCCAGAGTTTGCATCCCCGCAAGGCGTGTTCTCAGATTTATGCTGCTGCAGACAGGCCCGCAACCCCTCCCTAGCGGCCCTAGCGTGAACCTGAAGGACATGCCTCTCTTGCAAACAGCTCCCTCCACTCTCGACGCTCGCTCCCCTCACGCTGAACTCATGTTCAGGACTTCTTGAACTCAGCTCTGAACATAATCATTCAGCGCATGATGTGCGGCGTCCAAATAGCGGTGTTGCGCCAGAGTCTCCTCAGTTCTCCAGAAACCTTTCCTGCTCTCGGCAGAGTGTCCCCCCCCCCCCACATCAGCCAAGCTTCATACAGCCTGTCTGTCGCTGCTTTCCCGGGCATGCTACTGGAGCCGATACGCTGCAGATACACGGGAGAGACCAGACCTTACACGATAGCACTGACGGGCCACGGGCCTCGATCTGGTGCTTGTAATCGGTCTCCGCCACGAGGACGCCTCCGACAAAAGCGCCCAGGGTCTCCGAGAGCCCGAAGGCCTGGGCGCCAAGAGCTGTGAGAGGTGTCGCCATCTAACGCCCTGCACCTGCGTCAGGCTGGAGGACAGCAACACCGTCCCCAAGGTGACAGCCAGGAAGGCCTCCCAGCTCAGAAATGCACAGAAGCGCCTTATCTTCGCTCCTCCCATCCCCTATTTGTGGGCCTCCGAGGAGTCTGAGCGCTTCACGAATGCCAAGAGCGGCCGAAGGAAGAAACTCGGGCGGCTTGGCTTTGCACAAGCATCCAAAACTGCATCCCCAGCTCTCGTCTGTAGGTTTTGAACGGTAAGCTTCAAAAACATACCAACGCTGTAGTTTGACCGTCTTACGAGTCTTGCCATGTTTTGCCGGTCAATGTGGTTGACAATGCATCAGAACGCGACGTTGGAAACAACTGAGCATGTGCTGCATAGAACAAGATGACCGGGTTCACTCGAAAGCCGGTGAAGCATTGCTCTCATCTGCGGTGTGCACAGAAGAGACATGCGGAATCGAAGAAGCCGGTGACGGACATCTTACAGTGGTCGTCGTCTCTTGCAGTTGCATTCTCTCGCCCTCGCTCGCTCTTTCATTCACTCCATGCCATTTCCTTTCCTACCAGCTTGCTCTGACATCTTGCCTACATCCAGGCAGCAGGGCCCTCTGCGGTGTGCTGAGCAAAGGCTGAGCACCCAGTCTCGGGTGTCGAAGACTTCTGTCACGTCTCACGCTGCGGCTGGGAGCCGTGCTGGCCGGTTGCTACGACTATGCCGAGAGCTAGCACGGCCTGCGCCGCCAATGCGATCATCCGATGAAGCTAGTTCCACCAACAACATTTCACTCTCGAGCCTTGCCGAATGACTCGGCTATGGCCACCTGCCACATGAAGTGGCATGCTCGCACATGTCGGCAAGACTCAAGCACGTTCGCAGTCACGGCCCACCGGCAATGCAGCGCCACCGGGGTCACCCAACAATGGTGCCAGCACCAGCAGTGGCACGACCTCGCAACTGCAGGTTCCAGTGAAAGAGACAATGCATTTTGCAAGCCGCTGCCTCACACAAACTCAGGGTGTCACTGCCATGTCCTGAAACAGAAGCACACCCAAGGACCTGGAATGCACCAGTGAAGCGAGGCGTTTAACGCTGGGCAGTTCTCGAGACAAAGATCCCGGCGCGCGTCCGAAGCGAGTGCCCAGTTGGCGCTTGTCACGCAGGAGCTGGAGAGCAAAGGCCTCGCCCAAGACGCTACATTCGCTACATTCGCTGCACGCACGCTCATCTTGTTGCTCTGCTTTCTATTGGATGCGGAACTCCTGTGGTTGGGTACGCATCACCCCATTGAGGGACGAAAACAACGAAGCTGAGAACTGCGCCGATGATGACAGCGCCAGGCCGCCCCCCATCAGCAAGGAGGCTCCGGTTGACAGCTGAGACGAGATCAAAGGCCTCATCAAACTGAACGCTTGAATCCTGCATAAGCCGCGTCCCTCTCATATGATTCAGCCGGTTACAAGCATCTTCAAGCGCGGGTCGATCTGCACTTGGCATGTCGGCGGAACTAACGATTGGCCGAGTGGCGAGAGGAGGGACAACAGGCCACCGGTGATCAGAAACTGGGCCATGCCGAGACCAAAGACCTGAGAATGCAACAGGCCACTTAGATAAGCATGAATGTAGAGAGAGAGAGAGAGGGGAGCGGAGAGAGAGAGAGAGAGAGAAAAAAAAACAAAAAAACATGTATAGACTCTGTACAGGAAAAGGAGTGGAAAGTAATTTTCCTACAGCAAAAAGGTATGCAGGTCGACGAAGGGGTTTGCTTTTTTTGAGTTTAGCTGGTAGGCACATAGACAACATAACGAACCTAGCAGCACCGATAGATAGATTCATTTTAAATTCATGCTCCAAAGCACCTGCTGTTCACCCTCCTTCCGCTGCATATCGTGTTTCTGCCTGCTCACATGAAAACCTATACATGAGTCCATGAGTAATTGCATACATACATGCATGCATACAGACGCACTTACCTACATGTATCTACGTGCATGCATTGTAATATGCACATAGACCTGTATGTGTATATGTATATGTATATGTCCTAGCTTCTCAACATGCGTGATTGCTTACAGCAAATCATCAATGCAAGACGGCCCTCTTTTTGCGTGCACTTCGGGCCATGGAATCTTCTCTGTGGACAGGTGGCGCATGCCATCCTGGTACAGTGATGCGCGCTCCGGGCGCGCAGCATTAACAAATCTGGCACTGCAGAGTGGAGCAGATTGGTATGCAAAAGAATGCCTTTCAGGGCATCACACCACAGGCAAATGCTTTGCCGGAATGGCGGCGGGGTGGCGGCGGTCCAGCTTTACTCTGAGCCCCTGTGTTTCGGCGCCGGACATCAAGGTGCATGTCCTAGCTTCTCAACATGCGTGATTGCTTACAGCAAATCATCAATGCAAGACGGCCCTCTTTTTGCGTGCACTTCGGGCCATGGAATCTTCTCTGTGGACAGGTGGCGCATGCCATCCTGGTACAGTGATGCGCGCTCCGGGCGCGCAGCATTAACAAATCTGGCACTGCAGAGTGGAGCAGATTGGTATGCAAAAGAATGCCTTTCAGGGCATCACACCACAGGCAAATGCTTTGCCGGAATGGCACCACTCCCTCAGGCACAGGCGGCGAAGGGGAAGGTGGCGGGCAGGTCTAAAGACGAAGCACCGGGCGCCCTGCCCTGCTGGGCAGCTGCAAGCGCTGGGCGAGATGGGTCACCAGAGCACCCATAAGCACAGAGGTACAACTGAGCAGGACTTGGCCTAGAGGCCCCAAGCCGATGCAGCGGGGACACGTGGCATCAGAAAAGTCAGCTAAGGGCGCCTCGGAAGGTTCATCACGGAGCCATGCGATGAGTGCATACAGCAGAGCATCGACGAACTGAAAGACGACACCAAATGCCTGCTGCACAGCCCAGCGAAGGCAGAAGGCAAAGAAACGCCCCACCACGAAGTGTGCTTGCGGGCGAGAGAACACAGTCACCAGGCCGGCGACAAGAAACAAGGTGGGAGCCGACAACTGGGCAAAACAGGACGTCACACGGCAGACGGTTGCCTTGCAACGCGCCCACCAGGTGCTAGGCTGCGAAGTGCCAAGTCTTGAGGGTGCTGCCACCGCTTCAGGCGGTGGGCGCACAGGGCGGCACGGTTGCAAATCTGACGGTTCTAAAGAACGTGCACCAACAGCGGCACGGGCGTAGTTACGTAGCTCAGGCTCAGCGCAGCGCTTGGAGAAACGCTCGAGCTGCGCCCAGGTGAGCTCGCGAAAAGGAGTGCCTTTCAGCGGACCCTGGCGCACGCGCTTCGAACCATGCAGAGCTTTCAAGTGCTCCATACTGGGCAAGTACCGCCGGCAACACGGCCATGGGGCACGGGAACTCCCAGCTTGAGCCATCAGGCAGCAACAAAAACTCACCGCCGTACCGCACAAGCGTGGTGATTGAACGTTTGGCCTGAGGACCTAAGGACAACTGAACCTGACGACTAAGAGCCAACTGCACGTAGTGGGCCAAGGTGCGCTCACTAGCCCATCTGCCTCGGAACTTCAACCGAGAGATTTCCATCCCGGTGATGTGTAGGTGGGAAGCGCCACCGGCACGCAGCGACGCAGGACTGAAGCCTAGATCAACAACACCTAACCTCGAAGCCACCTCACGGAACAGTGCACGAAACCGCGAAGGGCCCCACGGCCAGAATCTGTCAGAGTCACGCAAGGCTGGGAGCACCGAAGCCAAAGCACTGCAACACGGTTCATGCTCAATTAAAACGAACTGGTGACGACTGAGGTCCCGCCGATTCTTGGGTGCTTCTATGCGTAACACAGCACCTCGGGCAGCAAACACCCATGAGTCAGGAAGTGCGATGTCCGCTGCGAGCAAGCCACATATTTCGCCAGGGCGCAACAACCCGAAGAACCCTAACTCAAGGCCTATAGCAAAACGAAGCCAAAGCTGACTAGTCCGACGGCGCAAGGTTGCTTGAGCGCGTGCGTAGACAACAAAGGCTGCCAGCACCGACAAGGGAAGGGGCGGCCGCACTCGGATGACCGAGGCCTCCTCCCATGCGGCCAGGGTTTGCCAAGCCAAGTGAAGCCTTCTTCGAAAGTGCGGGTACAGCTGCTGCACGGCCAACACTGCGTGCTTTGCCACGCCTAGCGACTTCGGCCCTCGCGTTTCATACATCCAGTTGACAAAGTTTTCCAAAGCAGTGTCCAGAGAGCGTCTCCGCTTGGCAAGTTGTCTGAGAGAGGCACCTTCATGAGACAAGTACGTGCAGAGCGCACGGTAGCCAACCAGAAGACGTCTCTTGTATGGCACTGACAGCTGGCTGCCGCGCAGCGGCATGCGGGGCACGACTCTCGGCTGGACTAAACCAAAAAACTACTGAATTAGAGACCGCTTGAAGGAATTCAGAGCACAATCATCTACTTGGAAGCCTGAAAGGTTCTTCCACGAAGCTCATGTTACTGTCCGTGCAGTTGCAAAACAGTTTTGAAACGATTCGTTACGAGGCAGCTCAGCAACACGCACAAGAGCAGTCAACGCAGCACTGCCGCTGTTTTACACTGAGTCGCTCGCAGTTGCCTGCGCACGGGCTTCGCCTGCAAGGCTTGCAACTCGGTCTGGGAAAGGAAGGCTTTCAAGCCTGCAGGCGGTGCTTGGGGCTCGGGCATAGGAGCATTACGTGATGGATGGTCAGCAGGGTTTTTGCTAGTACCTACCCAAACATGGACCAGGCACTTACGACCTGCAACAGAGTGGCTAAGAACCCTACGCAACAAAGCGTTTAGCTTTCTAGACGAACTTCTTCCCTTCGCCCAGGCACCGCAGACAACACGCGAATCGCAAAGGTTCACTAAGCGCAGACCAGCATCACTCTGTTTGATGGAGGCTTTAAGCTGCTTGACAGCAACTTTCATTTCTTGCACGTTGATGTGGGAAACCACTTTGAACTTCGACCTTTCAGTGACGCGCCAGCGTGCGCAAAGCAAGGCATCCTCTAGGTCTTCTGGTGCTTGCACCATACTAGTCAACGGCTGAAGGCGCCCTAAGGCCCAATCAAGCCGCACTGCTTCGCCCTTGTGCACCGCAAACCTATAGCAAAGGTCAGCTAGCTTACGAGGAACTTGCGCTACAGCTCGGCCAGCATGGGTCGGGGTTGCGTCGGTGGCGCTGATGACGGTCGATACTGGCCATCGCACACAAGAGTGCGCAAAGGGGAGAAGCAGCGTGGCCCACAACACTTCCTCTTGACACTTCTGAGGAAGGGGAGACAGCTTGGACTTTGGCAGCTTTTCTATGGCTTTGTAAGTTTCTTGGAAAACAGCCATACACTCTCGCCTATGCATGAAAGGATGCACGAACAAGCCAACAAGTCGTTGCAACAGCTTGCGGTTGACACCACGCAACTCCAGGAGCTGCTGGCTTGCAACGACAAGGTGTCGCAATTTCTCAACGGGTGCCCCGACTCTTCCTGAACTGCTGTCAACATGAGTACCCCATGCCTGGAACTCATATGCTTTCGTGACTGCCTTCTTTGACGATATCGGGATCTTCAAGTCGCTATAATGTTGTCGCGAAGCCGTGATGATTTCATCATCGCGCTCTAAGTTGAAACCGCCTGATCCTCCTTTCAAGCATTTTTGCACAGTGATGTGGTCATCAATGTACAAGCCTTCCCATGTGTGCCCTACTGGGGTGGGGTATCCGTATTGCAAGGTTTCAGAAGCCCTTAGACAACCAACTTCTCTTAAGATCGCTTCATGCGTAGCCTGTGCGATGCAAACACCGTTAAGGTCACCCATGGGAACGGTTCGTAGGGCAATGTAATACCTACCCGCAGGGTCGGCGCCATACTTCTTAAGCCTACGCCCAGGGATGGGCCTGCCTACAGCATTTCTAGGAATCCAAGCTTCTAAGTGCTTTAAAAGATGGAAATAATTTGAAATGTCGTCGGCACTGCCACGGACGGACTCCCAAGGCTCAAGAATGAGTTGTGTCAACAGAGTGCCTTGCGGTAATGATGCCCAGTGAAGACGTTGCTCAGTAGCGTTCTGCGGCCGTCTGTCTGTAATTAGCCTATCCTGCTCGGGCTTATGGGGAACAGTGAAAAACCCCGCTACAACTGGGGCACCCTTACTGTCCTTGAGGACATCACCCTCGTGCACAAGCAATGCCAGATCGCTATCCAGCAGTTTGCAGGCAATCACAATTTCGTCTGACAATGCAACCTTATGGCATGGCTTCGGTCTGCGAAAAGAAGCTTCGTTCGGCTCGGGGAGCCACTCGGCCATTGAAAGGAATTGTGACAGCCTCTCGCCTTGCAAGTGATTCGCAGGATCAATCACTGCCCCTGTTGGCGGAATTGCGATCCGGTTCGGATCAACATCTCCGGCATGCAGCAATAGACTATCAATATCTAAAAAACTGTTGCGGTCATAGGAGCGCGCACGTGCAAGTTCCAGCTGTTTGAGCAGGGCAGCTATGCCTCGATTTGGGCCCTCTGGGACTTTCACTCGACAAAGCTTCCAACAGTCATCAAACAAATTCTTAGCATGGTCGCTATGCCTCGCTGTCAACACGTAGAAGCACACCCTATAGCAGCAGCAGAGATTGAGGGTTCACTAACAGGACACCCTACCTCGAAATAATTAAACAATCCCCAAACAACAATAACCCATTCCTCTGCTGTCCTCATGCCTCGCCTCCTCTTGCGGTTACGCGTGCTACCGAAGTGCATGCCCAGAGTCGTGGGCAGGGGCAGTGGAGACGGAAACAAACTAAAGTCAAAACTGGGAGCCGTACCTTGGCTCCGTGGCCCTAGCTCCGTGGACAGAGCTTTCAACTTTCTGAGGAACCTTGAAAAGGCTCCTTTCCCGTACCAAGCCCGCTTCAGAGTCCACTCAAGCGAGGACTCAGCAGGCGCGGTGTTCTGCGAGCTCGTTTTCAAGCTGGGCTGGACTGCTTGTCGCCCTTGTCCTTGTCCTTTCCTTTGCCGGGTCCTTTCGTAGGCTTCCACACTTTGTCGCCTTCGGGCGTGTCCGCAGTCTCGTTCTGGTTTTGGTCCTGGTTGCCCCAAGCCACTTGCCTGGTTCGCTTTTCCAGCTCCTGGACTGCACGGAGGTAGTCCGCAGCTGACTCCAGGTGAGCCGGTTCGCCTCCCCAGCGCCGGCGGCCCAGCGGATCTTTGAGCGTGGTGAGCATCCATCCCACCTCCCAATTTCCTGAGTCGAGGGCAACTTGGTGCAAGCAGCGTAGCGTCAGTACAGCCATCAGGGCGGCTGACTCTTTGTCGTCGTCCAGCAGATGCTTCAGGATGTGGGACACTAGGAAGTGGCAACGAAAAAGGCCCTTCTGCTTGCCAAAAGGGATTTTCTTCGTGTAGTCCCAAAGGTTGTAGGGCATGTCTCCTCCTTCCACACCGAGTTCTGTCTCGATCTCCCTTATGTAGATCCGAACGTGCTTCATCGGCTTGCGCCACATGGCTTCCTTGCTCTTGCGGTAGCGGTTGAAGGCACGAGCGGCTCCTCGTAGCTTCTTGTCTTCCTGCGAAGAGCTCTCGTCGTCTGAGTCGGAGTCCTTCTGAGGTGGGCGGTGACTGCGGCGATCGCTTCTCTTGGCTTCGGATGCATCTGTCAGCATCTTCACCATCAACAGCGTCTGCAGAGTTTGAAGGTCCGGCTTTCCCCCAGCACTGTTCTCCAAGAGCTTCGCCACGGCAGTGTCCATGTCGAGGTCTTTGCCGCTGGTTGCCCGACTGCGCGAAGTGGTGCTTTTGAACAACGGGAACCGTTCCTGAGCGGGAGGCTTTACTTTGCGCTCCTTTGAGGAGCTGTCGCCTTTTCCACCAAGCACGGGCTGCTTCTTTTTCGCTGCTTGCAGGAGCTTCAGAATGTCGCCGTCGACGTCCTCGTCGTCCTGCTCTCCACCTTCTGACTCCTCCTCCGACGCTGAGCTGCTCGAAGGTGGTGGCTTGCGAGGCTTCTCGGGGACTTCTGGCTCGTCTGACGCTGTTGCAGTGTGCAGCTCGCCGCTGGTGGATGCAACCCACTCCTTTCCTTGCTTTAGCAACACTGTCGCCTTCACTTCGAGGCTGCTGAAGGGCTCGTCTGGTAGCGCTTGCCTGAGCTGCGCTGCGCTGCCTTCGACTAGCATGAACCGGCGGTGCTCTAACGGGAAAAGCGTCACTTCCCCTTCCTCGGTCTTCGCGCCGTGATCCGCAACTCGGACCATGATCAACAACCTTGCAGCTGAATGCCGTTTCACAACTAGGCCTTGTCTCCATGCTGGGTCACCAAACTCCGGTCCCACTTTCAAGAAGACTACTTCGCCTGGCCGAGCATCTCGCATGTCTCTCAGCTTGCAAGATCACATCAGCAGGCGCACCATGGCATCTACTTTCCAGCTTTACTCTGAGCCCCTGTGTTTCGGCGCCGGACATCAAGGTGCATGTATACATGTAACTGTTTGAAATTTGTGTGCGGATTCACATGTGGGTATATGATACGCATTTGTGTTTGTGTGTGCAGGTGTGAGCGCCTGTGCAGCCATTCCTTCGTTAATCACTCCTGCAACCTGACCGTTCTGAAGAGCTTTCTCCTTGGCAGACACAACCGGAGACACAGTTGATGACAGATACATACACACAACGGCCTGTCACCTTATGTGTAAGTGTGCTTGCCTGTTATATGTATCCACGAATGCATGCACGCAAGCATTGCATGCATGTATGTGGGTAGGTGTGCAGGTGTGCATGTGCGCACATGCGCACCTGTGTATGCACATATGCATGTTCACGTACAGTCAGTATGTATGTATGCATGTATGTATGTACGCATGTATGTATGTAAAAACATGTGTATCTACATCTGAACTTTTAACTATCTAATTATAAGCTATCTGGCAGCTGTCTAGTTATTTCAGTATTGAATTATTTCCTTGCCAATATACGTTTGCATTTATGCATATTTCAAACTCCGGAGTCTCTGTCAGGCGTCTGCAGGCCTTCTTCTCCTCGCTTCACTGAGGGCGCAGCATCACCTCTCATGGAAACGACCTTCTTGACTGAAAGCTCTAGCCCAGTCCTGACATGTTCCGCAAAGATGCGTCCTCCGTTTTTCCGTCGTTGCAATCGAAACCTTCGTATCCGCTGAGAAGCTGGCTCGAAGAGGAAGAAGATGATGCCGAAGTCGGCAATTCGATGGCTCACCTCCTGGGAGGTGGGGGGGGGGCGGCGCAGGGCTTGCCCCGACTTTCGAATCTGATCCGAAGGCCCGACGATATGCCGGATCACATCTGCGCCAGCCGGCCCCAGGATCAGGCCAATGAGCAGGAACCCGATGATTGGCCTCAAAGGCAAACGATGCATCAGATTCTGCACAGATTCTGTTCAGCTTGCATGGCACGCATCCAGGAAGCTTCTCGCTTTTTGCGGCATGCAGACATGCGCGGGCGCGGGTCCTCCATGCTTCGGGTTTTCGCACATGGAGGAAAGAGGCTGAATTTCCAGCTGCACCTGGTAGTGGCTGCTGGGACTGGCTGGAAAGGTGTCAGCTGGATATGCAGCACGCACATTGCAAGCTTGCTTTTGCAAGCTGCAACAGCTGTGCAAGACGGCCTCGAAGAAAGCAGCCCACTTGTGTGGGCAGCCGGCAGAGGCTAACCGAGGAGGAAGTGCACACAAACTAGGAAGGAAGAGAACAGAGAGAGAGGGAAGCGGAAGAAAACACTCACAGACACAGAAAGACAGAACAGGGTCAAGTTGAACGACCAAAGATTTCAGTCACTGCTAAACTAGGCTCGGACGTGCACGCATCGAAAAGGATTCGCATCGCTCAGAAACAACAATGGCAGGATGAGACAAACAGCTCGCATGTGCGAAGAAGCCTTCGTGAGCTCATCTACGGCATGCCGCCCGAGCGAGATGCATCCAACCGAAACAAGACAGGCGACAGCGATTTAAGCATCGACGTGGAAACAACCACTCTACAGCACGGGACTTCCGAATGCTCGCAATGTTCAGTCTTCTAGCAGTAAGGCTTCGCATTCCATCATAGTAGGCGACCTGAGTGACTGGAACATCGCATCTACGAGAGGATGGGTCTCTGGGCCTCATCTATTCGAGCCTACCCGCCTGCCTGCTCTCAGTCCTGGTACTTCCCCCAAACCTTGTCATCCCAAATGTTGGGAGAGCGCTTGACATCCTTGGCCGCATCTAACCAGGGCTTGTCTTGCAGCTGCTCGGCTTGAAAAGTCTCCTATTTAGCTGACTCCCCACACATGCATCCCCCCAGTATCCTCCCATCTCGACAAATGCGACGGTGACAGCGACAGCGACTGCGAATTCCACTGCCACTGCCGCTGCCGCTGCTACTACTGCGAGGACATACTGTTACTGCTTCTGCTACTGTTACTGCTGCTACTCCTCCTCCTCCTGCTGCTGCTTGTTGTGACGGCTACGACTACGACGACTGCTCCGCTCTTACTCCAATCACCACCAAAGCCACCACCGCCACCACTACCACTACTGCCACTGCCACTGCCACGACCAACATCGCAACTCCAATCACTTCCTCCTACTCCTCCACCTGACCTACCGCCTGTGCTGCTGGTGCTACTGGTACTGCTTCCACTACAGGGAATACTGTTGGTGAACACCGCCATGGTCCACCTCGTCGGCGAATACTATAGCATTCTTACAACTATGTGACTGTGTGTCACTGTTGTCATTACTCTCTGACTATCTTAAGCGTCGTTGGTGTTAGCACCAATAATCAATAGTCGATTGTTTTACTGTCCGGCTATTGACTACTGTCACTGTGCTTGATATTGTGGGAAACTGGGTGTTATTCTTGTTGTTGCTTGTACTGCTAGCAGCCTTTCAGATGTTGCACTTTGATACTATCACTATGATGCAACTCCTAAACCCTAACCGATTGTTCCTGCTGCTTGCCGCCGTAGGGTGTTCTGGTTGTTGCTGTTGCTATGCATACGATGGCCACTCGCAATGGGAACGTCTGTGTTTGCCTGACCCCTGGCCGAGATGGGGGTTTCCGAAAATAGGTGACCCTAATATACAAATTACCCTTGATAGTAGGGTCTTTTGTGGCACGGACCTCAAAATAAGGCAGGTCCCCCTGATTTTCGGAAACTCCCAGATAGCTTGCAACCGGATTTCCTTCGTCTCACGCTTGGGGGGCTCGGCTTGCGCTTCCGAAGGGTTCTTCGGCACCGGCACCTCGCTACCCGTCGGAGCTTGGAGTCAGCATAAGAGGATCTGTGAAATCCATATAAGTAACAGGGCTTGGCATTCGGAGACCCCACCAAAAACACTGAAAGCAACGTGGCCTTGGCTTCGCGTTGAGCTGTCTTGAACCCATTGGAACCTCAGGGGTAACTCTTGCTGGGACACTGTAAAAGCGCCCTGCCACCTCTGGGGCCACGGCTGAGTGGAACCAACTTCGGTTGGTTTCCGAGGATCAGACCTCACTGTGCCACCCCTATTTCTGCAGAAGTTGCGCCAGCTGATGACGCTTAACGCTTCTCGAAGCTCTACCGCCGAGACACCGTGAGAGGTCGTCTCGCTAAAATGGTGGCCGTAGGTTTCCTGCGGCAGCCTCGCGGAGAGAAGAACGGAAGAGAAGGCGACCGATCCGTTCGACCCCGTCCACCTGGGCGCAGCTTTCTCCACAGCCGGCAGCGCATCGTCCTTCAAGCGAGTCCTGCTCCGAGGCCAGGCGTCCCATTCAAGGGACAAGTAGGGGAGCTTTATAGCGGCTTTACCTGTACCAGAAGGAAATTTGTCGGTGATAGCTTCCGTCCTCTGGAGCAAGGCAACTTGACAATGCCGAGGCCAAGCGTGGCACACCTCAGGTAGCTTTGACTTACGTTTGTCATGCCAAATGCACCTGGAAAACGGCGCTGGCCAGGACAATGCCGACGGCACTAGCAACGTCATGCTCAAGACAAGACAATAGATCATCAAAGCCACCACGAAAAACAGCGGCAACAGCAACAGCAGCAGCAGCAGCAGCAGCAGCAGCAGCAGCAGCAGCCGCCACTGCAATCGCCACCACAACCACAACAGCAACAGCAATAAACAATAAACAACAAGCAACAAAAACACACAAAAGCAAGCAACAACAAACAACAAGAGACAGCAGCAGACAAGAACAACCCACGTCAACCCACAACAATCAACAAAGACCAACGAGCAAAACCAACAACCACCAGCAACAACCGACAACAACCAAAAAAACACACCACCGCTTCCACCACCAGCAGCAGCAGCAGCAACAGCGGCAGCAGTAGTAACAACAGCCACCACATCAGTTGCAGCAGCAGCAGCACCAACAGCAATAGCGGCGATAGCAACAGTTACGGCTGGGATCTGTCAGAACTCCAGGGCGGCACACAAACCTTCTGCCCAACACGAGCTTGAGGAATCTGAGACCGGTCAACTCGGAGAGGCCTCCACTTACATCGAACCCTCGCGTTCCTCATGATCCTGGAGGCTACCGGTCATTACTAGTCTGAGACTCATTAGTAACAAACTGAGAGGCTGCTGGCTGGGCGTCTCTGTGAAGCACCACTTGTTGCGCGAGATATGAGCACTAATCGAGTCTTTGGTGAAACTCTGCTACTGGCCTTCGACGAAGGAAGACTGGAACCAGAAGCTGCCAGTCCATCGGGAAAAAAGACCGGGAAAGCTCTCTCCAGTCGCCCTTGGAACGGGCCTAAGGCCCCCAAAGGCAAGGCTATCTGTGCATCCGACGTACAAACCGCTCACGGCACATTGGACATTGCTTCGTGCCACTTTCAACAACGCCCGCACAGTCTTCGCACAAAGCGACATGACCACAAAGCATTGAAGGCACAGTAGGTTCTGCATCTAGGCAGATGCAGCACTTGGACTCCGTGAAAAGCTCGGAAGAAGTTGTCCGGTGGACAACCTGACATGATCTGAGCAGCTTGTCTTCAACTGAAGGCTTCTCCCGGCCCGGCCTCGGGCCCCAAGCGGATCGCTGCTCGAAGCTTCGCTTCCGCGATCTGGCGTCGCTGTGCAGTGGAGGTGTCCAGTCGGAGTCGCTCGCGGGCCACGCGGATGAAGTCGATCCTATCCTGGTCGACGCTATCGACTGCACCTGCCAGGATGATGCTTGCAAGGAAACATGTTTCCGCCCCGGCAGCTATGCCACTATGCACCTTGGATATCGCAAATGAAGCAGGCTTTGCCCCACTTCCGCAGCATCCCCGTCAAGTCTTCTTTGTCAGCACCTTTCTCCTTCACAGCTCAAGATCCACACTCACGACACTCTCACAACGAATGCGCACAGGCTCGTGATGGCTCGTGGAGAGTCTCGGCCTGCTCGGCTGAAAGGGTCACCTCCACGAAGGGTACGAAAACCACAGGCGAGAGAAATCCTGATCCCAGTTTGGCCAAGAATGATGCAAACAAAAATCGAGGGCAGCAACAGTTACTCATGCGATCCGGGCGTCTCAATCCCATGACGCGCGGTCTCAATGATTCGGGCAGAGCCCTTCCACTAGATCCTGTGACCTCGGACATCACCGCCTGAGCAAAGGAGATCTCGAAGCGCGCATTCCGACTATTCCCAGCCGCCCGCCTCTTGAATCTTTTTCAGCGGAATGGAAAGTGTGTTCGTGGCCAGAATAGCACCAGGACGAGCAGTCGACACCGCCTCTGCAAAGACCTTGCTCTTGATCTCGAGCTTGTCCGGGACAGCTTCCAACACAATGTGAGCCCTGGTTGCTGCCTCCGCAACGGATTGACAAGCCTCGGATTCACACCCATTGATGGGGGTCGGGAACCCTAAACCCTAAAACTAAGCCTCCTTTGTCCCGACCGCCTGCTCTATAAGACGAGCGGCCTTAGCCTGGCGAGCAGGCTCCTTGGCATAGGGTGTCCACTTACCTCCTTTCGGCGATGCCATTTCCGCAAGGCCCAACAAGCCTTGCCTGCGCACATGCTCACAGTCACAGTAAGATTATGCTGTTCTCTCCAAGAGCCATGCTTCTTTCGGGGTTGTGGGGATTGGAGCAAGAAAGGGGCCTGTCGCACTCCAGGAGAAGGCCGCCCACCGTTTCGTTCAAGGCAGTCTGCGGGTCTCTTTGCTTGGCGATGTTTGCATCGTAAACTGCCTCGCATGAGCACCGGTCAAAGTGCCTAGCTGGCATTCGGTGTCACTGGGCTGGGCTCGGCGCGACATTGTTTCCCAGAAGCAACATTTCCGCGATGATGCGAGCACCCAGGAATCCAGCACCGATGACCGCCACGTTTATTGTGTCTTCCGCCTGCCATGCACGAGCCACACTTCCCGTGACGACAAAGTGGGCCGCAAGCACGAACCACCCTCTGCAGCCAAGCAGCTTCCGCCATGGCGAAACCTGAAGCAGGTGACACAGGGACAATGCAAACACGTCTGAGCCTAAGCCAACGAAATCGTCACGCCTGGGCCTGCGCCTCGGAGCGGCACGATCCCACCCCAGCGTTTGGCTGGAGCCAAACACAGCTGCGCCCGAAGCTAGTGCACAGTTTCGGGCTTCGGGTGCGGAGGCGAACAGCTTGTGCTGCGCATGCTACAACTTGCAACGCTGTCTGCAACTCAGGTGCATTCATGCCATGAATGCTTTCCACCGTCCGAACAGCCACGTCTTTCTTGACCACGGCTTTCCTCAAGAAGTTCTCAGCTGCCTGCTAGTGGTGATTTACGCGCAAAATTCATCTCTGCATAACAAGGCTCCAGAAATCATCCGCCCGGACTGTTCCACTCCGATCGTCCGGCAGTGACATTGCGAGGCACACAAACACAGGGCTATGAGTGTGTATTGGGAGTCCTGTGTGTTAGCGATGAGTGCATTACACCCGGAGCTACTTCGGAGCGTTTGCTTCGCGTGCTTGGCAATTGGATGCGCAGCCGGAATGTCAGAAGTATGGTCAAGGCAAGGGACGCCAATAATTAACTGCAGGCTCCGGTGAGAACCGAAGTCGCGAGTCATCGGCGATCATGCATTCCCCGACGCAAGCTCAACGCCCAGAACTTTTGAGTTTGGGCAACGGCGAAGTCCGCAGCTTCTTCATCAGGGGCACAATCAGGGTCGTGGCAAAGAGAAGTATAAGCCTCGTGGGCACGAAAGAATTTACGAAGACACTCGTGTAGCCTGAAACCGAGGAGAGCACAAGTCATCTATGGAAGAGTTGACGAAGTGTCTTCCTGCCTCCGCAAAGACAGGATCTCGCAAAGGCTCGGGGCCAGGCCGCCAGGCCACCAGGCCACCAGGCCATGCCAGGCCTTGAGCCAGTTCAGGAGGCAGGTTTTCGTCAAGGCGGCCGCTCCTGACGCTTTGCACAGAAGTCGAAGCGTGGAAGCGTTGCTCTCGCCGCTTTCGCCTGTTGCCACGGCTGCCTTCTGCCCTGAGAAATGTCAGATTCTGATTCTGGAACGAATTGTTTAGCGCAGCAATTTCTGGGCGCTTCACGAAAGCAGAAGGCGGCGAGGAAGGCTAAAGACGACCAGACTGCACGTCGAAGCCATTTCCTCGTGCTCCACCGAAGCCAAAATCCAAAGGTTAAGAAAGGCATTCAGGAAACTCACGACCCCTGCCTGGCAGGTGGTCTGGCCAGCAAGGCGTCATTTGGAACATGGCTTCTGCAGACCAGCCTTGGCGGTTTCGAGACGGTGCTGGGTGACAGGAAACCGAGTGTAAAGCACTTGCGGGGGGCCTCCTGACTATGCATCCACCGCAGGTTGCGGCAGCCAACACCTTCCAGACGCAGGCTCAGATGCACGGAACAAGACCAGAACTGATGGAAGCCAAGGCACTCCGGACGACACGCCCCATTTCGGTGCTTCTGAGGACGTGGGCTGCGGTTGTGCTCCGTGGCCCCAAGGAGGGTGCAGGGGCACCGCCCGGGGCACCGCTGGCACCAGCCCCCGGCCATGGCACCTGCAGAACTTGGCGTAAGCGGCGTAAGCAGGAACGACAGGAACGATTGGAGCTTCCAAGCCTAACGACGGCCGCAGGTCCATGCATGGAGGTCCCGATGGTGCTTGCCCTATCTAATCCATCATGCGCTGATTCTATCCAAGAATGAAACCACTACGTCACTGCATGAACGTCTGCTTGTGATCAGCGGGCTCCGGAAAAGGACGTTCGAAGACCACTGTACCAGTGAGCGAGGACTAGAAGCGGATATTCATTTCTGCGAATTTTGTGAAGCACCCCTCCGAGCCGAAAGAAGCTGACCTGGCGGGTTTGTGGGATCAGACGCGCGCGCTGGCAATGCTCAGAGCCGGTGGTGGGACCTGGCCGTGCCAAAGACGAACCGACCAAGGCGCTGCCTTGAAGCCAAGACCCCGCTGGACCTCAGCTAGGATTGCTACGGCTGCTAGGGTGAAAAAGGAGCAAATCTACAAGATGCCAGGGAAAGGGCAACTGGATCGCTTAGCTGGGCCTTTACCACCTGGTCCGGCTGCGGACAGCGACGGCCAGGTGTCCAAGTCCAAAGTGCAAGCCCGAAACGTCAGCCAAACCGGCACAGCACCGGCAAAGCTGGCCTTGCACGGCTCGGGTAGCTCCCGCCTGCAGGGTCGGACTTTATACTCGTACATGTTAGCGAGAAGGAGGCGCCCGCCAGATGTGGGGCGCCTGAGTTCGGCGAGGGCCAAACAGCCGCCGGCCACGGCGACAGAGCCACCGGCCAAGAGTGGCCTCAGGTCTCCAGGAAACGTCGGACGTCGGCAAGGCTCCACATTCCCGTGGCGGGGGCACGATGCGTGGTGCAGAGAGCTGTGCTGTCATGGCTCTTGGCTCTCGCTAGAAGGCCCAGCTTTGCTCCGCACATTGCTGTTGCGTCATGTGCTCTAGACTCTAGCCTTTTCGCTGTGGTAGCTGTAGCTGCTAGCTGTGCTGCGGGCGTCAAATGCTCATGCGACACACTGTGAAGCACCAGCCGATGAGCAATGTCAACAGCTCCAGCTTAGTCGCGTAGCCATATGCAAGCTTGGAAGATGGAGAAACAAATGGAGAAGCAGCTTTTTCAGTGTTTCTTGCCCAGCGCGGCATTGCTGCGAGCGCTCGCAAGCTGCGGGATGCGGAAGATCTTCACCAATACTCTGGCTTGCCATCCTGCACATGTCTCCCATCATGCAGTTTCAAACATTGCCGAGACAAGTCGCTCATCAACTACTTTAAGGTGCTCGCATACACGATGCCGAAACAGGACCGTTCACCAACAAATGCTGCAGCAAACCTCCTCGCGCTCGGGCATGAACTCCAACCCAACTGTCTTGAGGCCAGCCTGCATTGTGCAACGCGGGGCCTTCGATAAATTGCCTAGTAACCTAGTTGCCCTGGAACGAAGGTGGCGTGCCTTGGTGTTCTCGGCAAAGTATTCGGGGTGCGTCTGCTCTGTGATTTCCGGCGCGGTCCACCCCATCTGCAGCGTGCAACAGCAATCCGTTGCACAACGCTTGAAAGAAACCCCGATAAGCCTTCCGCAAGCGCTCAGAGAACCAGTTCAGCCGCTTTGCATTGAGCAGGCTGTCTGGTGGAGTTTGCACGTTGCCGAGCCTAGTCAACCCAACAAGCTTCGTCTGTTCACTCCGCCATGCCGAACTTCTGACCATGTCGAGGCACGCATCTGGCGCCATGGAACGCAAGGCAGAGCGAACTTGGACATCGCCGTTCTCCATCACAGCAAATTCAACGTCAGAAATCAGTCCTCCGACACCAGAGAGGCCAGGACGGGAGTGTAACGACAGCGCATGCATAGTGGAGTCCAAGGGTCCAATAAAGCTCGCGAATTGCCTCAACAATTACCAACTTGAAAGCTTCAAATACTCTTCGGATGAGCTCAACGGATTGTAAGACATCAGCAAGCCACTGAGAAATACATCGCTCAAGCAGATGCACGCCGAGGTTCCCATATAAATAAGTCGGAAAAGTTTGCAAAAGCCGGAATCCTCCAGCATCAACTCCTTAGACAAAGGGCATTGCAAACGTCCGCGACGCAACGACGATCCACGACAACGAACATGATGCTCCTTTTTTTGTTCCTTCTTGCTCTGGAAGCGGCCATCATGGCCAGGTGGGTACGACTCGATCAGCTGGATGAGCTGCTTAGTTGCCTAAACCGTCCCGGAATGACGTCCGTGCCCTCTTGCCCCACCTTGCCACCCACCTCTTCAGGCGACACTCCAGCTGGAATCTTCCAGGGTTCCAACTTTGTCTGGATCTTCCTCGCCGAGCATCAAAAGCTTGTGGTCTGCATCATATCAGCACTGAGTTTTCGTAACACTGCCGAGCTGCTTCTCTCTGAAGAAATCCTCCGTGGTGGAAAAACATCTCGGAATCACCTTCTGACAAGATTCGCTTTCACTGCTGGCAGGCTGTATAAGCTTCACTTGAAAGGCTTCCAATAATACTCAACCAAAGATGCGTGACTCCCCGTTGCCGCTTCCCAGCAACCAAACACAGGTCAAGGCAACACAACCACCATGTACTGTGGCGGATTGTTGTGGTGGTGGTGGTGGTCGTCGCGGTCGCGGTCGCGGTCGCGGTCGCAGTCGCGGTCGTGGTCGTGGTCGTAGTCGTGGTCGTCGTGGTGGTCGTGGTCGTGGTGGTCGTGGTCGTGGTGGTCGCGGTCGTGGTGGTCGTGGTCGTGGTGGTGGTGGTCGTGGGGGTGGTCGTAGTGGTGGTCGTGGTGGTGGTGGTGGCGCCGGCGGCGTCGGAGGTGGTGGTGGTGCTGCTGCTGCTCCGGCGGTGCCGGTGGCGGCTGCTGCAACTTGCTTGGTTGAACACATTGGTCATGCTCATGGCACAGCTGTACGTGCCAAACGGTAAGCCTGAACATCGGGACATCAGTGAAAGTCTGGTGAAAGTTACCTACCCCACGTCACCCCACGACAACTAAACATGAGACATGCAACTGGCAGCTGCAGCACATGCTTGCAGCCATCAAGCCTGCTCTTGACATGACCGAAGGACGGGGCCGTCGGACTTTCTGCCCTTCCTGTCCAATTTCCTGCGCGATTTCTGTTTAGCATACAATCTGGACAACTGGTTCTAACCCCGGCTTGGAGACAACAACCCTCGGTCCCCGCGCCTCACTTGCAAACCGATGTTGGGCTTCAGGCCGAAATTCCTCGCAGGTTTCAATTTGGAAAGATATCTCACATCGCCTGCTGGCGCACAAGCAGTTACAACATGACAAGACATACAAGTGGCACGACACAATATCTGCAGATACTGATAGACGAGCTGGCCCCTTTCGTCACTCCTGATTTTCGGACACGGCTGCGAGATGCTGCGACAGCGTTTCTCATCCGGCGCAGACAACTGAAAACGAACACACTTTCTCGGTCGGGTTTGGCGCTCGCCGAGGCCGAACGACCCTCCGCGTTGTCCCTGCGTGCATGAAATGCATACGAAAGACGCGAACGCTGCGTGGAAAAAATCTGATGATAAAAAACCGTTGTCCACCATCGGTGTTTTTTTGTGGACGAGCTTGCATCGGGCAGACTGTCGGAGCTCAGGGTAGGTGCGCTCCTTGGCTTTGCGCGCGAGTGCAAGTGCAACGCGGCAGTGCGACCAGCAGCCCTGCAGGGGGCACCAGCAGAGGTCAAAGGGGACACGAGCGTAGTGTCGGCTGCGAGCTGCGCGAAGCCGGGCGTTGAGCGCAACAGTGGCTCCGGCTTCCCGGCAGATAACGGGCGGAAGCGCGCTCAAGAGGCCCGCCCCTGGCGCGGGGGACACCCGACCGAGGACAGTGGTCCCCGAAACGGTCATGCAGTTGCCGGCAGCGGCAGCGTGCTGAAGTCAAGGCCAGGGCAGGTGCAAACCCAAGGCAAAAAATGCCGGCATGAGTGCATCACCTTGTTCGCCGCCTTCAGCATCTTTCAGCTTGGGTGATGCGGTGAGCCTGCGAGCCAGCCGCCCAGACATACACAGACTCGTGGGCATACCACAAGCGCACAAACGGCGACAAACCTGAGGCCTGCGGCATCCTGCGGCACCTCGCGTAGTGCAGACACCATGGCCTCCCGGCTGACAGTGTCGAAAGCTGCCGAGATGTCAACGGATAATTAGTACCGTGAGGAGGTTAGGGTCAGCTTGAGTTTTGGCTTGCAGGGTGTGGAAGAGCGCCTCCGCTCCTGTCCTCGTCGACAACACATACTGGTGCAGGTGGCAAGCTGCGTCAAGCTGTTTTGAGAATTGCGAGCGACAAGTCTCTGCAGCAGATCGCCGACGACTAGCCCGCGGGCGTCCCCATCGGTGTTCACAGTGGGCAGGAAGCGATCCGAGCGCGTCAACTGGAAATACTTCTTTGGTTCCACGGTTTTTTTTTTTCGCGCACCTTTTCCGGAAGTTCGAAGCGGTCCCAGTGCAGGCTGCGAGCTACGGAGAGGGCACGCCGCGGCTCGAGGTTCACGCGAGCCGTGCAGGGAAGCCCCTGTGATCTGGGGCGGCAAGCCAGCGCGCATCAGCGAGCACTTCGTGCAAAGCCGGCGGGTTGTCGGCAGCACCGGGCTCGCAGTCAGCTGGGAGGTCGAGGAGCGACGCCGCGAAGGCTCGCTGAGCGGCAACCTCCAGCATTCCGCTCCAGCGCTGCACCCAAGCCGTGCGCATTGCCTGGCGCAGGGAGGCCGGTGCACTGAGAGCCTTCGCTCGCGCAAGGAGGCGGATGAAGTCAGCGGCCTCAGCGCTCCATCGCCCGCCGGTCTCGATGCCAAACACGACGAGACGACAACGGCGGGAGCGCAGGAGCTCAAGGTACGTCTCGCGCCGTTTCCTTCGCTCAGCTCGGGCGAGCGCGACGCCTGGTCGAGCGTCAGCGCATGGGTGAGGAAGCCCATCGCGTGAGAGTGGCGAGACGATCGTGGCATCGACTGCGAGCTGCGCTTTTTTTTGCCACAAAGCAAGGCCGTTGCAGACGACCTCGATGCTTGTTCGAGAGGGCCCGAAGCTGCTTGAGGGCTAGCGTTTGAAGGGAGGCAAGGTGAGCGGTAGTGAGACCACAAGCCCCCAGGCCATAGAGAAGGCAGGGCCACACAGTAGTGCGCCAGAGGAGGACGCGCTGGGTGAGAAGCAACCCCTTTCCGGGCATTGAGCACCTTGCGCAGCTGAACTTGTGCAGTCCGGCCCTGGGCCAGACGCTTTTCCAAAGTCTGCGCAGAAAAGCAATCGTACGAGATTACGGCTCCAAGGTAATCCGCGCTACGCGCGAGGGGTATGAGGACATCCTCACCGGAAGCACGGAGTCGCGGACCCTTTCCCGCAGCCGGCGCAGGCAGGGGCTTCACAAAGCGTTGGCGGGTCTGCTTGACCTGTGAACCGGTGCACGTCAGAAGGGCCTGAGCTTTCGAGGGGTGAATAATTAGCCCATGTTGACGCAGAACAGTGATCGCAGCCCCCAGGCGCTGGCACTCCAGATCAAACTCCGCAACCGAATGTAACAGCGAGGCAAGGTGTAGATCGTCTGCAAACATGGTTAAGTGTTCAGACACCCACGACGATCCTAAGCGAAGGTCGATACGACGGGTTAGGAGAACAGTACAGGCAGCGAACAACAAGGGCGACGCAGGGCAGCCCTGCTTAACGCCACGCCTGGCTATGATGTTGGTGTGGAGACCCGAAAGGTGAAGGTCGTAGGAGCAAGAGCTAAGCCAAGACATGAGGAGGGAGGCGGGCCCCGCCTCAACTCCAGCTTCCAGAAGGGCTTCGCGAACCAGGGAATGGGGTACGGTATCAAACGCGGAAGCAAGGTCCAAGCAGATCTGGACACCGCCCTGAAAGGCGGGGATCTTGAGACCCGCGAATCGCTGGTGTGGATTGCGTGCATGGGATGTACGCAAACGGCCCTCTGCGCAGTGACTGAAGACGCGTCGAAGCGCGTCTTCCGTCGACCTCCCGGCTATGTAGGAAAACTGGGGAGCGCTCCGTACGAAGGTCTCCAAGTCAAATCCATCGCTATGCTCGCTTTATACCTAGTGCGTCAAGTAGTCCGATGGGCCGAAAGTGTTCGGGTTCAGACCCATTTTTGCCAGCCTTAAGCAGGAGGGCCAGGGTAGCCGTTGTCCACAAGTGGGGCACTGATTTAGAGTCCGAGCCCCAACGGTCGGAAAGTTGCTGTGCTATGAAAGGCGATACAAGATCAGAGCACAAGCGTCACACCGCACCCGGTGAGGTCGATGGGGCTCCGGCTTTCCGCGCCGGCAGTCGGTCCAGATGCCACTGAACCTCAGCAACCGTCACAGAGACGGGATCATCACAGTCCCAAGTGGCAGGAGAGTCAGAGGGTTCGGAGTGCGATGCGAATTGCTGCTCAAAGTGGTGTTGCATGACTTCCAGCTCCCGCTCAGGCGCTAACGGAACCCCACCCTGGCAAAGCTGAAAGCGCTTCCGTGAGCCCTGGGGCGCAAGCAGGCGAACCACCTTATAGAATTCCCGAAGGTTGCCACCGGAGGCAGCAGCCCTGGCGGTGTCAAAGAGACGGTCGCGTTTCTGCTTGCGCACCCAGTGCCCGGAGTTTGCGAAAAGCCCGAAAGTGAGCCCACATGCGAACTGCATACCCCTCCTGCAATTGACTGTCTTGGCACGGCTGGGCGGCCTCAGGAGGCCTCTGGGCAGGAAAGGCTGCCATAGCAAGGGTGTGCACCTGATCTTGCAAAGTGTCCAGGGTAAGGGACGGGTTCTGCAGGAGACTCTGTACCGCACATCGAAAGGATGAGATTCGGTCGTCCGGTGTGCCGCACAGTGCATCTGCAATGGCGTGGCGGTCAATCTGAGGAAGTGGCGGGCGCCCTCCCGAACGCCCACTAAGGGAAAGGAGTAGTGCACCCTAGCCTGCTTAGTGAGTGGTGCCCGTGGCGTGGGCACGCCGTAAGAGCAGGTAGTCCAGCTGAGATTTTTGGGAACCCCACGCAACCAAATCATTGCCCTCGATGAACGACTGGAATTCCCCCGAGTCCTCAGACCAGTGTTTGTGCGGCATGACCGTTGGACCGACATGGGGCAGACTGGTGTCGCACTGGGCATTAAAGTCGCCTGCCACCACCAGAACGCTGCATAGCGAGACGGCCTGGACAGATTTGGTGAGCACATCCAGGGCACGGTGCCGGAGTTGGGCTACCCTAACTGATCCACGCCATGTGTGTTGATACATGTTGAGAATGTCTATCGGTCGCCCGCGGTGTGTAAAGGGTGTCCACAAAATGCGCCCCGGCAGCGGCTCAACAGATCGGACAGATCCCGGGTCAACAATCCGCTTGGACACCATGGTGAGGACCCCACCTTGCTTGAAATCACGGTCTGTCGAACCTGAGTGCAGGAAGAACCATCGAGAATCTTCCCACGTATTGCTAAACGTCCACTTGGACTCCTGTATGAGCAGCACATCAAAGGGGATGCGTGTTGGCGAACACTTGCAACTCATCAAAGAGTGCACCCTCCTTCCCTCCAAGACCACCGGCATTCCAGGTCAGAATTTTAAGATGGCGGGGCTTCGGCTTTGCGTCGGGAGGTGCCGCCCCTTGTAGTAGGCTCCACCTGCACACGTGGCGCGTGCAATTGCATGCTTCAGTGTGCGTTTGCAAATTCTCGATGTCTGGTCTGAAAGAAAGCGCGACACGCCCGTCGCTACTGTACTGCCCGATGGCTTTGCGGCATCACGTGTGTGCCAGCCTGAAGCGGAGGCCGCTCCACCTGCATCCCGGGCTGATGCAGGAACCCTCGCGTCTATCACAGCACGACTTGGCATTACCAGAAGGCTCAGGATGAGGCGGCGCAGCCCGCATCCCATCGGTGTGCTGTGATCCCTGGACTTGGGACCAGGGGGGCCACTAAATTTTGGGGTGTTTGGGAGGAATCACAAGAAGGAGCAATCCTACCCTCATGTGTGTGTGTGTGCATGGGGTGCAAGTGCGTGTCCCTGCGACAGCTTGCCAACACAACGAGATGAACTTGCCTTTTTTTTGGGCGGCATCAGCAACGAGACCAAGGATGCGTGTGTTAAGGACCGGCCTCCAGATTGCCATCAGGCGGTGGTGCACGGCTGGACCTATGCCACGCACTATGGCGACCCACAGAGCGTAAGGACCCAGGGCTTGGTGGCAGTGCATCACGGTTCGGTGCCGAGTCAGGGCGAGCTGGCCTGCATGGCACCGGCGCAGCCGGCCCTGGTGGCGGATCCTGCGCAGCCACACCCACGGGTGACGTTGAAAAATGCGGTTGCGCATAAGGGTGGGGATGTGCCAGTGCGCACGGGAGCAAGTGAAGAGGTGGGCACATTCAGTGGTGGTGTTAGTCCTACAGGTACACCCGGCTCTAGTCGGGATCAGAAGGAAGCAGGGAAGGGCAACACAGACATCGGGAAGAAGGAGGCAGAATGGGCTGCTAGAACCATAGGGGTCAGGAGGAATGTAAGGTCGGCGGTCATTGAAGCTCCCTTCAATCCTCCTATCGAAACCCCTCCACTTTAAACCCGTCATGGCAACCCCCGAACCCTGCAGCATATATACCCTCTCCTCACATCGCCTGCGGATCTCACATAACTCCGGCGTGAGCAGGAACGCACCCGGTGGCGTTCCCGAGCCGTCTGCAGCAGAGACTTCGCCGCTCCTGTGACGCTCAGCAGCTTGTTCCACAAGTGCCACGCGCATGATGAGATCCACTTCTGCCAGTCGTGGCGTCTTTGGCGCCCCAGGCTGGCGCTCCTGTGCTGACCTCGCAGAGCTGAGTGATGCCAGATACTTGTCCAAGTCCTCCACGTCGGAGCCTGAATCAGAGCTGAGGTCGATGGTGCCTACATACCGGTCTCTGCCGGCCTCGATGGCAAGATTTTCCTCGGCAGAAATCAGCGGCGGAAGCTCTGTATCCCTTTGCTGCACAGGTGTTGGCCCAGGTGGTCGAGGCTGCAGATCGATCACCGGCTCCAGCACGACAGGGGCAGAGGTCTCCTCCTCCACAACGACGACCGGCACTGTGGCCTCGCCGGTCTGCACCGGCAAAGGTCTGAGTTTGGGCTTTGGTTTCAAGTACGGCACGGAGTTGAAGATGAGCCGTCGATGACGATCGTCGGATTGCCATGCCCAGACCCAGTGGCCGTTGCTATGCCAGTGGCTGCAGGTCTGTTTTCCACACGTGTGGACCGCGAGACCTCAACCGCGGACCAGGCAGTATGGGAGCGATCCTGCAGAGGAAAAGCATCTGATGGCCGCGTGGCATATGAGCGTTCCGGCGCGGGGAGAGCACCAGCCAACCAAGTGCGGTGGCGCGACCCAGTAGCCAGTCGGCTCTTCGACTGCGCCCGGCGATCGCCAACAGTGGCTGCCCGATCAGCCAAATCCGGACCTCGTGAGGAGGAGCTCGCCGAGCCCATTGTGTGGCGGCCATCCTGGCGAGTCTGCATGTAAGGCCTCTGGAGACGCGAAGCCAGGGCAATGAACACGTCCGGCGCCATGTCGTGCTGCAAGACCTCATGTGCAGCCCGACTGTGTGCAGAGGGACTGGATTCCCCAGCGTACAGCGTAAGGGGTCGCGAAGTGACTTGTCCACATCCACCAAGCCTCGTCCGACCTTCTGACAGCACCGGATGAGATCCCCCACTCACAGCAGGCTCCTCCGACTCTTCAGCCGAGCCCGCCACATCCACCACTGAGGACTCAGAGCTCTCTTCAGCAGTACCCGTGCGGCGGGATTTCGGAAGGCGAGCTCTCTCACGAGTCTAATCTCGGTCACGTTTCCTCCTGTTCTTGCCTCCACGACTTCCGCGAGGGCGCGGCATGATACGCAAACACGACTTAGAAGGCTCTGGTGGGCTGAACGCTAGATGTTCGGGGGCTGATGCTGGTGACGTGCACCATGGACTGAAAGTGACCGGTGTCTGGGGGCTAAGGGATAGGCCAGCTTCATGCAACCCAAAATGGGCCAAGGTCGTCGCTCGGCCAGAGGTGCTGCAGAGAAACTCTCGACGCACTTGCGAACAATGAAGGCTGTGGCAGGCTATGATAAGGCTGAAACCACTCCAAAAGCGCCAATTTCCGGGGACTTACTAAGGCAGAACGACCAACAGGGCACAGGGACCCACTAATCCTATGAACCCGAGCGTCTCCTGGGCGAGTGAAGGGCGGCGGGCGCCGCGACAGCCAGAGTACCTGTGCTCGAGGCTCAGGGGGAGGAGGACGTGCAACAGGAAAGTGCAGAGAGTGGGGGGAGTCGCACAGTGCCGTGAGGTGGCTGTTGCACTGAAGGCCATGGCACAGGACAGCTCTCCAACTCCAACAGCGACGTGGCAGGTGCGGCATGGCATGTGAACATGCATGAGCAGCCAGGCCGCAGGCGGAGGCGGACCTCCAGCACCGCGCCGGCAAACGCACCTCAGTACTGCGCAGCAGGAACCTGACATCCTTAGTCCATGGTCTCCAGATCCAGGGCAGCTTGTCGCTTAAGACCACCTGGCTCCGGAAAAGGTCCCTGGGCCACCAGAATACGAGCGGCACGCTTAGCGTCTGCTTGTGTCGGCGCACCACTGGCTGCTGGAGCAAAGGAGGTACCGAAGCGCAGGCCACGAAGTCGAATAGTGCAGGCAAGCGACGAAGGCTCTCCAGTGGTTGCGCGTTGGTTATCAGCTCCCGCTTCAAGCCACTCGCGAGCAGACAAGGAGAATCCCACTGAAGCAGTCTGACCAGAAGTAGCGCGAAGTGCAGCAGAGTCCATACTAGCATCCCAGGGCAGCAGCGATGGTATACCAGATGCAGCACCGCGGAGCAACGCGCAATGGCAGGCAGCACTTGAACACCCTGAACGGGGGGCAGACCAGGGAGCCCAGAGGAACACACACAATAAAGCCGGGGCACACAACACGGCTTGGGCCCAGACGCTTTGGTGGTGGTGGTGGTGGTGGTGGTGGTGGTGGTGGTGGTGGTGGTGGTGGTGGTGGTGGTGGTGGTGGTGGTGGTGGTGGTGGTGGTGGTGGTGGTGGTGGTGGTGGTGGTGGTGGTGGTGGTGGTGGTGGTGGTGGTGGTGGTGGTGGTGGTGGTGGTGGTGGTGGTGGTGGTGGTGGTGGTGGTGGTGGTGGTGGTGGTGGTGGTGGTGGTGGTGGTGGTGGTGGTGGTGGTGGTGGTGGTGGTGGTGGTGGTGGTGGTGGTGGTGGTGGTGGCGGTGGTGGTGGTGGTGGTGGTGGTGGTGGTGGTGGTGGTGGTGTGGGGTCTGGTGGGGGGCTGGTGGGGGGCTAGCTGGTGGGGGTTGGTGGGGTTGTGGCTGGTGGGATGTTGGAGTGGTGGGGCAGGGCCCGGTTGTGCCCAGCGCCAAATTTCGGCTGCTGGACGGCTGCCAGGCAAGCCGCCAGCAGCCGAAAATTCGTACAAAAAATACGAATTCGTACTTTTGAAATTCGTGCTTTTTTGTACGAATCCTTTTTAAAAGTGTTAGAATCTTTCGTACTTTTTGTACGAATTTTCAATAAGTACGAATTCGTACTTTTTTGTACGAATCTGCTTTGGTAGAGGCCCGGAAGGGAAAATCGGCGCATTGGTCGTGGGTGGTGGTGGGTGGTGGATGGCGGATGGGGGTGGTGGGTGGTGGTGGTGGGTGGCGGGTAGTGGGGATGGTGGCAGGTGTGGTGGTGGGTGGTGGGGTGGTGGGGTGGTGGGTGGCGGGTGGTGGGGATGGTGGTAGGAGTGGTGGTGGGTGGTGGGTGCATGGGGTGATGGTATACGGTCGGTGGTGGGTGGCAGGTGAGGGTGGTGGGGGTGGTGGGTGGTGAGTGGTGAGTGCTGGTAGGGGGTTTAGGGGTTTAGGGGTTTCGGGTTAAGGGGTTTATGGGTTTAGGGGACAGGGGTCTAGGTAAAAGGTCTTTAAAGTTGTGGTCTTGGGTTCTAAGGTTAGGGGCTGAAAGGTTTACGGGTACCGGGTTCTGGGTTTAGGGGCTGAGGTTTCTGTTTAGGATTGGGGGTTTAAGGTTTAAGTGTTATAAGGTTTAAACCACTAAACCCCAAACCCTTAACCCCTAAACCCTAAAGCCCGAACCATTAGACCCTAAACCATTAGCACCCAAAACCCGAAACCCCTAAACCCCTAAACCCGAAGCCCCTAAACTTACCCCTAAACCCGAAGCCCCCTAAGCCACTAAACCCCACACCCTTAAGCCCTAAACCCTAAAGCCCGGACCATTAACCATTAAACCATTAACCCCTAAACAAACCCGAAGCCCCTAAACCCCTAAACCCGAAACCCTCTAAGCCACTAAACCCCAAACCCTTAACCCCTAAACCCTAAAGCCCGAACCATTAACCCCTAAACCAATAAACATTAAACCCGAAGCCCCTAAACCCCTAAACCCGAAACCCCCTAAGCCACTAAACCCCAAACCCTTAACCCTTAAACCCTAAAGCCCGAACCATTAACACCTAAACCATTAACCCCTAAACCCCAAACCACCGAAACCTAGGCTCGCCCAGCTTTTTTTGCTGGGTGCGAGCAGCCGTCAGCAGGGTTCATTGACCCTTTGCCCTGTTCGGGCTTATGCTGCCCTGCTCGGGCTTCAGTTGTAGTCGGGCTCTTCTTTCACCCTCGTCCTGCCCTGTTCGGGCTTGTCGTCGTCATTGTCGTTTTGGCCCTGCTCGGGCTGTGGTTCGTTGCAAGTGTCGTCGTCGCCTTGTTCAGGCTTCTCCTCTTTTTCATCATCCTCTTCTTTTTCTTCTCCCTTTGCGGCTGAGCCGCTAGCGGTTGGATCTGAGCCTTGTCCAGGCTGATCTGAGCCTTGTGCAGGCTGATCTGAGCCTTGTGCAGGCTTCCCGGAACCCTTGGCCGCCTTGGTCGCCGCTTTGCTGATGGCCGGCGGATCCCGGGTAGCAGCCTTTGCTGCCGCCTTGCCTTTTGCAGGCTGTGGAGGGGATTTGCCCTTGCCTTTTGCAGGCTCTGGAGGGGGCTGTTTGCCCTTGCCTTTTGCAGGCTCTGGAGGGGGCTGGCTGCCAGCTGCAGCCGAAGAACTGGAGGCACTGCCTTCTGCAGGCTGCCCCAGCCCTATGTCCACATAGAGCTGTTTCAGCTCTTTCTTTTTCTGCATGATCGTGCTCCAGAGTTCGGCCCTTTGGGTCTTGGACCTGCTCTTTTCGAGCTCCTCCTCCAAAAAGTTGAGTTGTATTTGGAGGTAACGACGAATATCGTTTTTCCTCTGCGACATTGCTGTCTGTCGGGGCTGGAGCTCCGGAGGCACTTCCCGGCCTTCTCGTTGCAACTTCCGTCGCTCCAGCCGCCGACACTGGGACAGGTAGCCCCTGCTGACCTTGAAGGTCGAGCTTTCCTCGTCCGTGTCGATCTCGTCGGGGTCCTTTTCGGACTTGTCCTTTTCGGACTTCAGTTTTCCTTTATAATAGTCCTGTTCGGACTTGTGCTGGCTGGGCAAAGGACCAATCTCCCCATGTGCTCTGGTCCTGCCATGGACTCGGCTGAGTCCATTCTTGCCATTCCGTCCAGCCCCAACTTTGCCATTCCTGGCTCCCGCCCCAGCCCTGCCAGCTGCCTTGTGCAGGCTCCCAGGAACTGCTGCTGGCTTGCCAGCCATGGCTCCCCCACTGATCGTGGGTCAAGTATCGGACGGGATCACCGTCGTCGTCGGTGTCGTCCTGCCATCGCTGGCTTCTGCACTCGAACTTGACTTCTTGGCCTGTTCGGCCTTTTTTGCCTTGTTCAGGCTCTGCCTCCTCCGTCGGTGTATAGTTCGTATACGTGTAGGAATATTCTTTCTTCGCCTCTTTTTTCGGAGGCTGGCTAGTTGCTCTGTTCGGGCTTTTTGCTTTGTTCCTGCTCTTGGCTCTTTGCGAGCTGCCCCGCTTGTTGGCTTTCGGCTTCGGCTTGGCGCCGAGGACGATCTCTTTTGCCGCATACGGGGTTTCGAACTCCCGTTCCCAGCATGCCCTCCCCGGTCTCCAGAAAGGCCTTTGCAGGCTATCCCCATTCCATCCGGACTCTAACAAGTACCGGAGGATCTCAGGGGATGTTTTCATCACCCTCTCCAAAGCGACCAACTCATCCTCCGTGAGTTCTCGCCAGGAGGCCAAGTCCTCTCGGACTAGCACATAGCACTTGTTGACCTGGTGGTAACGGACCCTCCACCAGGGAAGGCCCGCACCACCGGTCGCCTTCTTCAGGCTCAGCACCAGGAACACCAAGAAAAAAAACGCATTATTCAGGCTTGCCATGGCTCACGAGGGCGCCTAGACCTTCTAGCTAGGCTTCAAGTTTCCTACAGTACTAGCTTTCTTCAAGCTACACTACTCACTACTATAGGAGCTCCGACCAGAGGCCTCGGCTCTTTAAAGGGTTTAGGTACGAGGCCTTAACCAAGAGCTACGACCAACCCGGGCTACTGCTTTAAGTACCCTACAGGGCTACTGCTGTCTACAAGCTTCTAGTGTGGTGCAGAACTACCCTACAGGGCTACAGCTGCTTTCTACAAGCTCCAAGTGTGGGGCAGAAATACCCTATACAGGGCTACTGCTTTCTACAAGCTCCTAGTGTGGGCCAGAACTACCTACTCTAGAGCTAGCTCTTAAAGTGCGGGGCACCCTACAGGGCTACTGCTTTCTACAAGCTCCTAGAGTACTCTACCAGTGCTGTCTGCGAGCTGTGTGTGTACGTGTGTGTGTGTGTGTGTGTGCTGTCTGCCAGCTAGCTCCTGCAGTGCTAGGTTGCTTCTGCTGCTGCTGCTGCTGCATGCTCGAGCCACAAATTAAGAGTGCAGAGAAGCCGTTAGCTTGCCATTGCAGGCTAGGCTCAGCAAAAACTTCAACATCGCTCATGCCTTTCTCGTTTTGTTTTTCACTTTAAAAGCTTCAGTCCTTAAGCCTTTTGCAGGCTGCCCTAAACCTCTCCTCTTAGCTTCGCCTTCTGCAGGCTGTGCTTTTCAGACCTCCCTTCAGTCCTTGCCTTCTGCAGGCTTTCCTTCTCAAACCTCCCTTCAGTCCTTCGCCTTCTGCAGGCTCTCCTCTTCCGGTTCTCCTTCTGCCGCCTCTGCCTTTGCAGGCTCTCCCTTTGCCGCCTCTGCCTTTGCAGGCTCTTCTTTTGCCGCCTCTGCCTTTGCAGGCTCTCCTTCTGCTGCTTCTGCATTTGCAGGCTCTCCTCTCTCTCTGCTAAGCAGATCCTCCTTGAACTTTAGCAAGGAGTCTCTGTCGACCTCTTCGGTCTGGAGCTTCTGCAGCAGCAAGTCCATGACTCTGGACTGCTTCTCGCCTTTTTCAAGGTTCACGTTGACCAAGGATTTTTCTTTGCCATCGCTGGCTTTGAACGTGATGTAAGCCTTGGCCGAGGCTTTAGTCACTTTCACGAGACCGTGAGAAACTGTTTCGTGCCATACCTTCTTCGTGCCATCTGCCGGCACAGCCTTCTTCAGGCTCGGCTTCTTCAGCACCTTGTCTTTGCCTTTTGCAGGCTGCTTGGCTTTTGCAGCCTTCTTTGCCATCGCTGGCTTCTTGTGGAGCAGCACAGCTACCGGCAGCACACCCTTGCTGGATGCTGTGATAGCCGTGCTCGAGACACTGACTACATCGGCATCTACGGCATCTGCTGCCTGCTCCACAAAGATTATGGGGCTCTTTGTGTTAAGCCTTCGCAGGCTGGCCATGCTGGCCTTAGTGCTTGTCTGCGAATCCTCTGCGGACTCCATGGGCTCAGGCCTCGACGGACTGCTCTTGCTCTTGTCGGCTGGTCCTCTCGGACTGGTACTCCTTCGGGAAGTACTCGTTTGTCCTTTCGGACTGCTGCCACCGGACCCAAAAAGAGAAACCATGAGATCCCGAATGATCGGGTGAGTTCTGTCACCGGTCTTTTGGTTCCGGTGCTTGCGATTCAGCCATTTTCTGGCTTCCGCAACACCATTTATCCTGGCATTCATGTCGCCGTCGGGTAAGCGAGGAAAAGCGCCTTTCCAGGCTGCCCTGGACTGCGGTTTGCTAAAGCCCATCGGGCACCACAGCTTCAAGAACGAAGCATGCTTTATGCAAGCTTCCTCCGGATCTGACGGCCAATCTGCCTTTGCAGGCTGCCTGGTGAAGAACCCTTTCAAAACGGCTCTTCCTTGCTCTTTGCTATCGCTAGCTGCCTTTCCTTGCAATGATCCATCGCTCGCTGCCATATCCTAAAACTATTGTTTGCTATCGCTAGCTATAGCTGCCGGCTGGCTATGCTATAGCCGGGCCACGGACTGGCCGCTACAAGTAGTGGTTTTCTCAGCTTCCTGCTGTGCATGTGATGCAGCCTATAGCCTGCTGTCAGAAGTTCGTGCTTCCTATACCTTGAACCTGTACAGCTAGCAGCTCAAACTATACGTAAATTTCAAAGGATATATAGATATATATGATGGTTTATATGATCAAATATATATATATATATATATATATATATATATATATTGATATTGTAAACGAGCTTCTAGGATATGGTAGAAGCTCCAAAATAGAGCTTCCAAAACGAGCTTCTAGGAAAGTAGAAGCTCCAAAATGGAGCTTCCAGAATAAGCTTCCAGGAAGCGCTTCTTGAAATTCCTAGAAGCGCGCTTCTAGAAGAGCTAAAGCCATAAAATCCTAGAAGCTCGGTTTTGGGCTAGAAGCTTCAAAATGAAGCTGGCAGCTCCTTTCTAGAAGCTCCAAAACGAAGCTGCCAGCTTGAAAACGAAGCTGCCAGCTGCAAAACGGAGCTTCCAAACGGAGCTTCTAAAACACAGAAGCTCCGTTTTGGAGCTGGCAGCTGCAAAACGAAGCTTCTCGGAAGCCTTATAGGGAAGGCCGCCGCGGACTTACCTTCACGAGGTGGCGGCGAGGCGGTTGCTTGGCCATGCAACCGTTGCTGAAAGTCCCAAGTGCGAACCCCTCCCCTGGGGTCCAAAAAGAAGTCAAGAAAGCTTTCAAGGAGCTCCGAAATAAGAAAGCGATCAAAGAAGATCAAGATTCGAAAAGATGCAAGACGCCCGTCTGGGGCCGGAGCCTGTCCCCCGGTCCCCGCTTCCCTCTCTTGCTTTGCTGCTTCTGCTGCTTGCTCAGCTCTGCCGCTGCTGAACCGTGCTCTTTCAGTACTGGCACCTTGGATGCAATTAAACCTTGCCCCCCCCCGGGCCCCTTAATTAGTTTCGACCGCGCGGATACTGCCATGGCCGTGGTGTACAACGCGGAGTCTTCTGTGGTGGTGGAGCCTCTTGAGTTCCTTCACCCTCGAGTTGTACAAGTGGGGCTGCCTACTTGCACTTGTGCTTTTGACTCAGACCTGGGTAATAGGTCCTTTTTACTTGGTCTACTCAGACCTTGTTTTGCTGACAACCAAAGCAACGTTCCTGCACTTTTCGGTGCGCTTTCTGTTGCGCAAGCCAGAGACTTAGTTTTTCAGTTTCGGTGGAGCTGCCTTGCTTGGGCCTTCCTGGGTGGAGGGCTCTGTTGCAGTGGGGTTGCTTGTAGCGGGATGTGGTTTCCGTCCCGTAGGCGTAAGTTGAGGGCCAAGGGTCGCCACTGCGAAAGTCGTGACCGTCCTCTCGTTCCGTCGTGGTGTCACAAGAGCACCGTGTGCAAGCAATGCAGGTGGTTAGGTGGTGGAACCGGCCGCCGTCGCAGGGTGGGCAGGGGCAGGGTGTCCTTTAGACGCCGATGCCGTGTCCGCCGAGTGATCCGATTAAGCCGGCTCTGTGCCGGGAGACATGCAAGCTCGAAAGCGCTCAGGGTTTGCTCACGTCTGCTCAGATCAGTTGATGAGCCTCAGACCATTGAGATCAGGACGACTCCCTTGTGGGAGGGACCGTGGTGTCACAGACTTGACCGTGGTCTAGATTGTAACGCTTTGCGCATGCTCATGCGTGCCAGTGACAGTGCTGTACGCGACGAGTACCGATTAGGTCATGAAATGGTCAGGGCCTCAGATCCCAGCGACTTTCTTTACTTCAGGCGCAGTCGGACGTGTTGCGTGCTTCTGCTCGTCACTCTCGTCTCCTTTCTTGTCTTTTCGCAAGCAGACCAGTGGAGCAGCTCCTCTGACTGGAACCCTCTGCTTGGACAGAGGATTGGCGAGGCAAGTAACCCAGGGCCTAAAGGCCCGCCGGAAGACACGCTTCGACTCGCACTCTTGCAAGTTCTTCAGCAGTTCGCTTCCGCCTCCGTGAGCCCACCGGGCCAGCCGCCTAAGCCCCCTGCGGGTACCAAGGGTAAGGGCAAAGAAAGGACTGCGAACAAAGACGCCCACACCCGTCCCAACCCTCAGTCTGCCTCGGGTCCCACGCCTCAGGTTGGGTTGGACCCCTACAAACCCAAAGGGCTGGGGAAAGGCAACGGTCAAGGTAAAGGTAAAGGCAAGGAAACCCCTGACTCTGGTGCTCCCACCCGCTCGCCCCTGGTGGACTCCCTGCTGCAGGTGCTCAACAAAGCCCAAAGGGAAGGGTGGTCTGACCAAGTCTTAGCTAACACCATGCTCAACGCCCTCGGCCAAGAGCCTGCGGTTACTTCAAGAAGAGTCACGTTTCAGCCTGAGCCCAACAAACCGGAGCGTCAGGCTAACCGGCCTCGAGGAGGCCCAAACAAGGACACTGCCGAGCCTAAAGGCTCAGGCAAAGGCCCCAAGCAGGACCCTAAGCCGGGCGGTTTCAGGTTCGCTTCGCGAGTTGTCTCCACGGAATGGGATGAGGATGTGTCACTCCTCACCATTCATCAGCTCCGCAAGGCGCTGGAGAATGGCCAGCCCATGCCTGGGAATTTGATCGTTGCTAAGGACACTGCAGTGTTTGACGAAGTTCAGACACTTCTGAACGCTTTTACGCCGTCGGGGCCACTCACGGTCGCGGCGGTGACAGAACAGACAGTTCTCTCCCCTGCAGCCGCTCTGTGGTGGGGCCCTAGTCCGTCGGAGCACGTGAGACCTACGAGGTCCAAGTTGGTGGTTCGACAGATGGGTGATGAGCCGGGACCTGAGCTCAAGGCTCCCACTACTGTGACGATCAAGCAAGACTCGCGTACTCCCCTTACTACAGTCCGAGTGTCCGCTCCTTCCGCCTATAGGGCACTGAGCTTAGACAAAAAAGTGGAGGACAGTCCAGACAGAGTGGTCGCTGAGCTCTGTCGGCTCGCAGGTTGCAAGGCGACGGCCTTAACTGGAGGCCGCTGGCAAAGAGTGTCGTGTAAAAGCGGAAGCACGCTGGTCGGATACCTTAGAATTCCAGACTCCCTCTACTTGAAGCTTCGGCCCTTGAGTGGAAACAGGGGAATTTTCTGTTCACCGGCAGGCAAGGATAGTGATAACTCGCAGGTTGCCTGGCTTCCCAAAGAAGCTGGGTTCTCGGCTGAGGACTATCACATGTATGCTCTCGCTCAGGCACAGAACCACAAGCTCCCACTTGCCTTCAGACAAGGCGGAGGAGCCAACCTGGGCCTGGTGGGCGCGGACCCTCTTGACTTCTCCCCGCCCAGACCTGCGGTGTGGTGGGTTTACGACTCTCCGCGCTCGTGGCTCCAAGAAGACCTTGAAGAGTTCCTCTCTGAACAACAGTGGCGCCAAACTAAGGTGCTATCCAGGCGAAGGGTGGGCTCCCGAAAGAAAGCTTCTCACATTTGGGTGGTCAAAGCTCTCCCTCCTGAAGGTATCTCTCTCGATCCTCCGTACACATATGCGGACGACACAACTTGCATCACTGTAGCGCCGGAAGCGGGTCCTCGGCGACAAGCGACCAGAACCTCAGAACCGCTCCGGGCCCCACGACGCAAGGGTGGAGCTCCTTCTGGGGACTGGGCTGCTGAGGACGATGATACTGCTCCTACTCAACTTGATGCTGAGGTCATCGATGCTGACGAAGAGGAAGAAGAGATGCTCACTGAAGAGACATTTGCCAAGGCCAGATCTTTTGGAGCCGAGCCAAAAGCCAAGGCTTCTGATGATAAATCCAAAGGACGACCACACCCGTACTCTAAGGAGCGTGCCAGACCTGACAGGAAAGTGCAAACCGGGGCTCACGCCCCACCTGCGGTAGAGGACCATGACCAGCTGCTTCTCAGTCAGAACCCTGGTTGGACGCTTCACGACAACCAAGGATCGGGCGACTGCGGGTTCAGATCCTTCGCTCAGGCCCTGGCCTTCGCTAAGGCTAAGCAGTTGTCGGAGGTTGAGCTAGGGTGTGAAGCCTCGAAGCTTAGACTCCTGGCTTGCGCGCACTTGAACAAACATCATAGCAAATTCGCCTCGCAATGGGCGCAGGATCCGGAGGAAAAACCGGAGCACAGAGGCTTTCAACCGGAGGCCACTACGTTCAAGGAGTACACTCAGCTTGCCACCCGCCGAGACTTCTGGCTAGATGGCATGCTCTTGGCCGCGTTATGCGAGAGGGTGGGCACGCCGTGCGTGGTGTGGTCGCTCAAGGCTGGCTCGAGCACATGGCAACGTTCAGTCATAGCACCCTGGATTGAGAATGGGCAGGCTCAGGCCGCCAGGCAGGCAGTCAAGGGTGTCGTTCTGGTGCTTAGAGACGGACACTACCGCACGTTCAAGCCTCCTGACAGTGAGGCTGTTCCCACTCAATGGCTCACGGAAACAGAGTTGCGAGAGCGCGGCATGTTGAGAGGTGGTGGCAAAACGGCTTGCAGCGTCGCCTCGAGGACGCCTTCCCGGACCGGTGGTGGTGCGCGTGGCGTCGTACGGAAGCCAAAAGGCACCAGCCTCAGCCTGCTCAGTCTCCCAAGCAGTACCCCGAGGAAAGGTGCGGTGAGTGGCTCCCCCCTTAGCATTCTGAGTCAGACGCCCGGAAAATCAGAAATGCGAGGCCCTAAGGGCCCCAGTTCGGGCTCAAGAGGGCCAAAGGGGACCGGGACTGTGGTCTCTACGGGGACTCCGAGGAAAGGTGCGGTGAGTGGCTCCCTCCTTAGCATTCCGAGTCAGACGCCCGGAAAATCAGAAATGCGAGCCCTTAAGGGCCCCAGCTCGGGCTCAAGAGGGCCAAAGGGGACCGGGACTGAGGTCTCTACGGGGACTGAGGTTCCCAGAGCTCTCTCCTTCCCTCCTGCTACTCCGTCCCGCTGTTCTTGTGTCTCCTCAAGGTGCTGCTCAGCAAACAGTGCTAAGGATCAGACTCAGCCGGGCAGCAAAGGCTCTAGCCTCAGCCTGCTTAGCCTCCCCAGTGGCACTCCGAGGAAGGGTGCAGCCCTGAGCCTCTGTTCTGCTTACTCCAAAGGGGCTTTGTCTGCCTCTAGCAAGGGCGTTACTCCGGATCCCGTGCCTGCTCCTAAGGGCCCTTCTAGCAGCAAATCGGCAAGGCCTCTTCGGGTTGATGAGTCTGCTGATGGTAAAAACCATGCCAACCGCGTGGCTCTTGATGCTTTGATCGACCCTAGTGGGCCTCCCAAACGACGCAGACTTGTTGGGAAGTGCAAAGGGTTTAGGTGCCTTGGTAGTACCTGCAGGGCTCCTACTGACTGCACGGGCTCGGGCTCCAGCAATGGCGATATTGCTGACTTAAATGACTTTAACGACATTGAGGCCCCTCCTGAGGCCCCGGTTGTCGCTAGCAATAAATGGCCGTGCCCGGTGTGTCACGCCGTGATCCCTCTCGGATCCAAGAAATACCACATCCGAACGAGGCATGCGGAATGCCCTTTGAAACTGTTTCAGGTCGACAGGCCAACCCCTGTGACTTTTTCTAGCGCGCTCCCTGCTGCTCAGGCTGGATTTGAATGTCCGCTGTGTCATCTTCGCATACCGTTGCTTCCGTCACAGGCGAGGAAGCTTGCTAAAAAGGAGCACCTTAAGCAATGTCATCCGGACTTTGCTGGAGGACTCAAGAAACTTCACGCTTTGTCCCTCAAGGGTAAGCCGAAGTCGAGCCGAGGCGTGTCCAGGCAACAAACCACGAAGCATGCGGAGAATAGGGCTGCGATGTTTCCTACGCACAAGCTTGTTCGTGTGGTGCCGTGGGAGAGGAAGGAGCGAGGGGAGCGAGGTGACCTTTTCTACTGTAAGGATTGTTTCTCTCTGCTAGGCAAAGCCCTCCCTCACACCCAAAAGCCTTGCGATGAACGATTGAAAGACTTGCGCGAGAACTTTCATGTTCAACGAGTGAAACGGCAGTGGTGGCTCAGGCTTTGGGCCCATGAACCGCGCCATGCACAAGCTTTTGTTGATGCTGTCCAGCGCACTAAGAGTGAACTTGAAGCTTTGTTTTGCGTGCGCCAGGAGCACACACAGCGATCGCTTGACATCGCCAGACACCACAGCCTCACGGACACTAAGGCGGTTCCTCGCTGCCGTAAAAGGGGCAAACAGCCGCTCACGCGAGCCGAGGTTGTGCTTCGCTCCGATGGTAACAGAGCCCCTAAACCTAAGGCGAGGCCCAAAAAGGCTTGACAAATGCTGCTGGACTCGGAAACGAGTCTGGCAGAAACAGTGCATCACTCAGGCCTTCTTGAAGGCCACTCGACTGACATGAGTGATCGTCGCCGTCTGCTGGGTCTCCGAGGGGTCAAAGTCGGTGAGGCCGCCAACCCTGGGCCTCAGCTTACCAGCCTCAACACAGGTGGGGCTCCTGGCACATGGGCTTTTCTGAAGGCGTCGAATGCAAGCGAGGCTCACATTTTGGCGCTGCAGGAAGTCAAGTTGCTCCCCACTGAGGCTTGCACCTTCCAGGCCTCAGCCAGTCGCGCTGGCTACTCGCTCTACCACCAAGGAGGGCCAGAAACCAAGGGTCGATGGGGCAACCCTGTTGCTTGTGGCGGTGTTGCTTTGTTGGTGCCCAAGCTGTGGCCTCAGAAACCAGCTGGCAAGGGGGTCTATGGACGCTGCCAATGGGTAGCTGCTTGGGTCAAAGACTTGTGCCTTTGCTCGGTTTACATTCCTCCTGGTGAGGATGAAGCAGGAGCCCACATGTGTGCTCTCATGCACCGTCAACTAGGCCTCACTCGCTGTCGTTGGGCTGTGACTGGCGACTTTAATGAGATTCCCTCCGATTCTGCTGCTGCTGCGGTTCTCGAGTCGTTAGGGGGCTCCTTGACTTATAGCAATCGCCCCACACGGTGGCAAGGACAACGGTGTATTGACTGGGCTTTTGTCAGTCATCAAGCCTCCCTTTCTTGGCTCCACCAAGACACCCTTGCCGTAAGTGATCACGTTCCCCAAGTGTTTTCTTTAGAGATTGGCACTCCCCTCACTCACCAAGGACGTCTCAAACCTACTCCGTCCTGGTCCAAGCCGCCAGGAGTCACTACCGAGGACTGGAAGCTGGCACTCCATGTGAGCTGGGAGAAGCTCGCAGGTTCCTCCCTGCTTCAGGAACTGCAAGGACGCATTGGCTCCGGCCATAGGCAGGCACAACCTGAGTGGGACCTCTTCATGTCTCTCCTGGCAATGTGCTACAAAGACGCCGTGGCTTCTTTTGCTAATTGTACTAATCCTGAGGTCTGTGCCTTTGTTAAGACTGCTATGTCTCGTCCAGGGGCCGCGCGCAACTGGAAGGGCCAAGTGTCTAAGCATCAGGTGGTGCCGCTCGCTTTGCGCAGAGCGGGCAGACAAGCCAAGCCTATGGCAGAACTCAAGGCTGCCAATCGCTTGGGCCGTCTCTCAGAACTTAGGACCCTCCTTCGCAGGAAAGCTCAGCATGGCCTCAGACCTGACGAGGCTAAGGTGCTCAGAACCCTGCAGCGCCGCCTAGACGCCCCAGCTTGCTGGAGCTCTCAAGGAGGCTTGCAGAGCCTTGAAACTGAAATCAAGAACCAGCAGGCTGCTCTTCACAGCAGTCAAGAGCAGGAGAAAACTGCTAGGCTCTACGTTTGGAGATCTCAGTTGCTTCAGGGAGGTGCTAAGGCTCTCAGTCGTTGGTTCAAAGGCAAGGAAGGCAACCAATGGTGCTTAACTGTGGCTCATGAGGGCGTGAACACCTCTACGCCTCAAGCTGCCGTTCAGGCCATCTCTAAACACTGGCTTTCGGTGGCCAAGGAGCAACGAGAGTTTTGGGACCTGCACAGTCCCGAAGAAGCCGCTGCTGTGCTGGTTACTGGTTTCCAAAACAGAGGTGGAGCCTTTAGGCCTGAGGACGAAACAACTCAGGATGCTGCCGGGGAGCCTTGGGAGGCACCCAGCCTCGAGATGCTCCAGGAGGCCCTTTCGGCCGCAAAGGGCTCACCAGGGCCTGATGGCTGGACAAGCGACGAGCTTAAGAGTCTCCCTACGGGGGCGGTGCGCACCTTTCATGCCTTGGCCTCAGTTTGGCATCGGGGAGCTGGACTCCCGAGTCAAATCACTGACGCTGTCCAAGTATGCTTGCCTAAACCGTCTAAGGTAGTTGACTCGGTGCTTAACGCTTGCGATGCTAGACCCATCACTGTTTGTTCGGTGTTTTGGAGAGTCTGGGCCGGGGCTTGGCTGAAAACCCCTCAAATCAAAACGTGGCGTAAGCGCATCCCTAAGAACCTCCTCGGAGGACTTGAACCTCTTGGCGCTGAGGAGGCGGCCATGTTGTTGCAAGACAGGTTGGCCAGGTCTGGCATTGTCTGCACGCTTGACTACGCACAATGCTATGATCGCCTTTCCCATCACGTAAACCGCCTTTTCCTTGAAGGCCTTGGATGGGACCATGGGTTTGCGCGCATGCTCGAAACGGCCTGGGGCAAACAACGCAAATGGGTCAAGTGGCAGGGTGAGGTGGGGGACTCACAACTCACCAACCTGCATGCCACTCCACAAGGCTGCCCGTTAGCCCCCTTCATGCTTTGCCTGTGGATTGCTTCTGGCTATAAAGCTGTCCATGAGCGCATGCGAGAAACAGGCCCCTGTGAGGACCTTGATGTTTGCTACATGGATGACCGTAGTTGGTGTAGCAAGAACGCTTCTGATGTCGTGCGAAAGCAAGGCTTCTGGGCCCAGTGGACTGCTACCGTTGGATTACGAGAAAATCTCAGCAAGATTCAAGCTACCTCTAAAGGCGCTGGTTTTCGTAGAGACCTTTTTCTGCAGGCCCCTAGGGCTTGGTGTAAGACGGAGATCAAGGTCCTTGGGACCAACACAGTGTCCTGTCGAAGGAAGCACTCTGATCTCGAGGCTAACCGCATCATCGAAGCCACGCGGCGTGTGCGGCTAATCAGGTCAGTCGGGCTCCCTTGGTGGGAAGCTCTTAAGGCCACTTCGACTTGGGGTCTCTCTAAAGCCTCCTATGGTTGGAATGCCCGTGTTCCGCCGTTCAGGGACTGTGAAAAGCTGTTCGCTGAAGTCTCGCGTACGCTGGGTACTTGCTACCTAGCCAACAGATGGCTGAGATGTTTCGTGTATGGTGCTAAGTACCACTTGGACGCTGTGGCTGGCTGCAGGCTCCTCGCTAAGGTATGGCACCTGAAGCAGCTTGAGTACCAAGGACGCATTCCGAACCAAGGTGACCGCAGATGGGGAGCAGGGCCAGGCTCTTCGGTGCACGCCTTGCGTGTGTGGCTCCGCAAACGCGGATGGCAGGTCTCCAGACCCTTTGTTTGGCAGGGCGCTACGGCCCAGACTTGCCTTGACCTTTCCGCTGCTTCTTCGCAGTCCAAGGGCCAGATGCAGCATCACTGCCGTCAGCAGTGGAGGCTTTGGTGCCTCAGGAAGTTCCTGTTGGGCAAGAGACACGAAGCGCGTGAGTTTCGCAACCTCTATGCTCTCCCCGCGCTTATGCGCCAAGCTGAGGATATCGACCTTGAAAGACTCCGTGAGTTCGCCAGAGAGTCCGCTGAGGGTCGCTCTGTTCTGCTTGGAGCGGCTGTGTCTCCGGCATGGCTTGCTCATTGTACTCAGGCTGATCCAGCTCATTTCGTGTGTCCGTGCTGTGGCACGCCGAGGGCGAGTTGGTACCACATGGCGTGGCTTTGCCCCGCTCGTCCTAAGGTTCAGATGCCGGCCAACGTCTTCCAGCGAAGGTTTGGGTGGCCGCTTACGTCACAGACTAAGGATGCCGCACGCGCTGTGTTGGAGCACATGGCTGCTGCGGTTCGCCTTCTTTGGCGACAGCGTCATGGGCGACCTCCTGAGTGAGCTCGCCGTTCTTGTGCTCGTGGGGACGCTCCTGTGGGTGATCTCCTATGGCACGCTCAACAACTATATAGCCTTATAGGGAAGTGGCTTGGCTCGCCGGGCTAAACGTCGACCGCGGCGCCGCAGCCGGGTCCATGGGCCCCACATCTGCCTGGCGCGACGGGCAGCGGCAGGCGCAACCGTCGCCGCAAAGCGATAAGCATGCGGTCTGGCGGCATTGTGATGCCGGCCTCGCTGGGGACGGTGCCGAGCGAGGCGGCAGCGCGCGGCCCAGACTGCGAACGCAGCAGCGCCTGTGCAGGCGGCGCGAGGGCCAGCAGCAACTCGGTGTCGCGAAAACGGGTTGAACAAGCGCGAGAGCCGTGATGTTGCCAGCCCTGGCACCGCTCGCCATCGCATTGGGCCGGTCGCAGGCTGTCATGGATAGCGCTCCACTCGGGCCGACACTCCCATCCTGCGTGGGACGCCAGCGGCAGCGGCGGCGCGCAGGCAAAGCGCGAAAAAGGCCGGTCCCGCTTCGAGTTCGGCCAGAAGACAACGCGCAGCAGCCTCGGGGCGACGCAGCCGCAGAACAGGCAAAGCGTCGGCCCACGCGGCCCAGTACGCGGCAGGAGCGACGCGCTCCGCGCATTGGAGTCCGAGTCCGCCGAGGCGTGCCGGCAGGTGTCGCGCGGCAGCGACTTCAGGATCTTGGTCGTCCGAGTCACCAAGAAGCTCGCGCAAACACTGCCAAACGGGGATTCGTATAGCGCGCAAACGGACGAACTGAGTTACGAGTCGGAGCGACTCGTCGTGCCGGCTGCACCGAACACACACAGCCTCTGTGGTTCTCGCCGGAGGAGCTCAGGGCAGGCAGCGAGCTCCGTCGTGTGGACTGCTATGGTTACATCCCCGCACTTGCCCAAGCCGCGCTGCTAGAAGCGTGCGGCAGCCACACTGTCGCAATTGAAGCTGCAACCCTAGCGGATGCATTTCGTGCCCACACGTCGGAACAGCCCGTCCCCAACCAAACCCAGCCCCTGCGACCACACCGTCCCCGGCATGAGCCTGATTCCCCGGCCTCCACGGTGCCCCGCGTCGTTACCTTCGCGGGGCAATCCGAGGCTTCCCACCCATAATGCCATGGACGACATCGACATCCTTGACGAGCTTCGCCATCATCCCATGCCGACGCTGCCCGTGTTTGTACGAGCCGGCACGCGCCGCACGCTCACATCCAGCCTCCAACACTTCCTAGATGCCTGAAGCGGACCGCCCGATGATAGCATCCGATCACGCGCATGGAAGCTGGTTTTGCTAACGCCCCGCATGCTCCGTGTGCGGCCGGCCGAGCGGGGTGGTGCTGGACGCCGCCTCCTTTTGATGCGACTGCAGCATTATAAAACTGGATGTTTCTCAAGCTCGGTGTCTCCGTCAGATTCTTTTTTTTTAATACACTCACACTGAGACTCACACCTTTTTCCAGCTGCCTGCTGTCCGGGATGCCAGTGGCAGTATCCTTTCACACCGCCTGGCTACCCCAAACAAAAACCTACGGCCGGAGCGGCAGACGACTCGCCCCGGCGCCTTCGGCAAGGTCCAGCACCCTGTCCAAGCTGGGCCCCGCAGTCGGTCCCCCATTGGAGGTGGCCCCATACACGACCAAATCGAGGCGTCGGCGGTCGTCAAATCGCACGCCTGGGGCCGTTGTGTGGGCGAGCCACTGCTGTGGCACGACCTGGCCTTCCGCGCCTACTGCTTCTCTCGCCACGCGCAGCCAAGCGCGTTCGACCACTTTGGCCCGCCTACCCAGCAATCCTGTCCGTGGACAGGCGAACGCGTGGTCTCCCAATGCATCGACGGTTTGACCACACCCTGGATTGGGGCCGCACCGGTGGGGGCTCAAGGGCAGGGGTAGTCGCAAGCGACGGCGCAGTGCCAGATGCATGGCCTCTGGAGTCAAGGTTGTGCTTGGCTCGCTGGGTATGGCGGCAAGCCATGCCCCTGCGTGCGGTCCAGCTTGTGAGCGGAGCATGGCTCGAGAGGTCGGCGGCAGGGCCGGCAACAGCACGCGATTGCGATAATTTTGGTTGCGAGTCCGCATCGCGTGAAATTGCCAGCCATGTGGCCAGTCTCCAGGTCTTGCATCCGTCGGGCGGGCGGGCCGCTCGCCTTCCAAGATGGCTCGCCAAGAGGGGCAATCGTTCCACCCCTCGTCTTGTAGGATCCTGCGGGCGTCGGCCGCTTCGTGAAAACACGGAGCAGCGTCTTCTCCTCGTTGTAGCGGTTGGCGTACTCCGGGAGTCGCGTGTGGATTGCAAGCCGAGGCCACCGACTGCGGCAAAGAGTGTCGCAAGTTCGCGGGCCTGTTCTGCTTCCTGTTCGGGAACCCCACCCAGACATGCATGCAACGTCTGCCAGATTGCCTCGTCGTGGGCCGTGGCGTATGCGGCTGACAAGGACGGAGGCATGGTGCGGATGGCGTGGGTTGCCCGCGGTGCCGCACACATGTGCAGGAGCAACCATGCGCATTGGAGGCGGCAGGTGGTCCAGCAGCTTTTGCTCGGTGCGCATGCGTTCGTCGACCCACGCGTGGATGAAGTCCGGATGGCCAATGAGTGAACCCAGAACGACCACTCCTCGCTCACGGAGTGAACCCCGGCGTGGCTTCGTCGGGGGCTGTTGGCGCCACGCACCTTCATTCGTGCGCCATGTTATGAACGAACATGTACTGCGACAGGCGAACGTGCCACAAGTTCTGGGACGTATTGCGCAACCTCCGTCACGCCCCAGCATATATGACAGTATACTCTCTTCGCATGCGCTACAAGCACTAGGTTTAAGTCGCCCCAGCTGGCGTAAAATCGCCCCAAGCCTGCGGCACACGGCGTGGAGTGAAGTCACCCCAGCGGGGTGATGTCAGCCCAACAACAGCTAAACTATAGCCATTCCGCAAGGGCACGCCCATTTCGGCAGTGTTTGCGGCTTGTACTTAAAATGCCGCGTGCCCTGCGCACGGTGGGTTAGGAAGCCTCATTCGTAGCAAGAGTACACATGATTACACTGATCGTACTCTCCAAGTCGCTCCAGTAAAGATCCCACATCAGTGGCATCGCAGCCAACAGCCAACCAAAACCAGCCAATTTCCTCGTACCTCTAGACGCTCGATTCTTTTTTTCCGCTCCATTTTGCGACTGCGAGGTAGGACAGGTCCCCGTGCAACCTGCAAGCTACGTGCAGAGTGGCTGGTCAGACCGCGGGCGACCGCTCAGCGCGCCTCTGAAAGGAGCTCATGCAGCTCAGGCCCCGGTCCGTCCCCGAGGTCGGCGGCGGGGGGCAACTCGAGCAGCGAGGCTGCGAAAGCGCGCTGCGCGGCGACGGATAGAAGGCCGGACCATCGCGCGACCCAGGCCGTGATAGCGGCAGGGAGCAGCTGTCTGGGTACGGCGGCGGCCCGATGCCGCGCCAGGAACTGCACCGCTTCGCTGCCGAAATTGCCGCCAACTTCAGTGCCGAAGACAACGAGGCGGCACCTCCGGGCACGGCCAAGCTCGGGGTATGTGCTCGATTTCGCAAGCAACCATTCAAGGAACGCACCAGTGGCATCGCAGCAGACAGCAAATCAAACCCCGCAATTCCCCTTGTAGATGCTCGATTACTCGAGCACCAACTCGAGACACAAAAGTGGCATCACAACACAGCCAACATCAAGGAAAAACCGCACACAGCACTGGATCGTGCAGAAACTAAAGACTGGATTGGAAACTGGAAGCCTCATCTCGTCGACCAGGCTACCAGGCCCTAGCAGCTCGCAATTCGCCCCCGAGTAACAGTGAATGCGCTGTCGGCCCGACTCCACACAACCCTGGAAAACGATGCTCGAGCCATCGTGGGCGTACTGCTTACAACATGCTTACAACTGTATCTCACAAGCGGCGTTTTTGCGCAAAGTTGTGCGAGGTGGCACCCGCACTCGTGCCCTTCGCACGAGTTTTGTTACGGCCACACGTCGAAATACCAATGTGCCAATGGTGGGACGCGACGGCGCCCGCCACGGCAAACGTCAGGCGGAGGGTTACGAACAGGGCGCCCCCCTTCCGCTGCCCTGTTCGACCTTCGCCTGCACCAGGCATTGTGCCGAGCAGACTCAGCTGCGGCAGGGTGAATCGTTCATGGCTTTCCTCGATGACCTTTACGTTTTCTTGATTGAGCCCACCCTAGCGCATGCCGCCCTGGATCTGGTGACGGGAGCGGTCGAGACGTATGCGGGCATATCTGCCAACTTGGGCAAAACGCGTGTCTTCAACTACGACGGCGGCCCAGCGACGCCAGGGATCGCGGATTTGGATTCTGAAGCCATGGCGTGGGACACCCGCAGCAACATGGCGTCGTCGCACTCGACACCTCCATAGGCATGCCGGAATACGTCTGCGCCTGGGGCGCCGCAAGGCTCCAAGCCGAAGACGCGTTGCTCCGCAAGCTGCTTGTATAAGTTGCCTTACAGTACTAGCTGTGCGCATGTTTCCTCAACTGCCGCGCTAACCGCGCTAACCGCGCTCCGCACCATCGCTGCCCGCCTCACGCGCAGGCGCCTCGACCTGGTCCTCTACGGCGCTGCACCCCTGGGCGGAGCCCCGAGCTGCGATGCGACCCTCGTTTCGCCTCACGCGCGATGGCGAGCCTCACCCCGTCGCGGCCGCACAAGATGGAGCAGTTCTGCGCACCGCTTTGCGACGCAAGCATGCCACCTACCCCGAGCTCATTGCATGCGGTGCGCAAACCCTGTGCGTGTTCGGTTCCGAAGTGTGTGGGCGGTGGAAGTCGAGCCGCCTGCCGTTGCGATGAATCAGTCCTAACCAGGGACCAATTCTTCTAGCTCTTCTTAGGTTGCTTGGAGCTGGACACAGCCGCTAGCGGAAGACGGTGTATCGGAAAAACAAACTTGCCGCGGACGGAGTGGCGAACGGCGAATTCGGTTCGCCTGAGGTTGGCGGGCAGGGCTGTCGCCTCCTTGGGCATGCGGGCCGCTGAACCAGACGAGCAGTTATTGTGGAGGTCCTGCGCTGGACCAGCATCCGGGCAACGGCATCACGCAAGCTGATGCACGCCTCCTGGAGATGTGCACCCGGAACGGTACCGCAGGCGTCTCACTCAAGTGCCCGGCCCTGGCATGGCGCACGGCACGGACAGTATAGACAAACGGAGGTTGTGAAAAGGCGCAGCAACGAAACACATCTGTACCGAGCGTGGCGGAGCTCCCAGGACGTTCGGGCCGTGTTGGTATGTGGGCAGACCCGTGTCGCCTAGATGTGCACACGGTCGGGGCCGGGAACACGGGCTTCGTGGCATTATGTGGAATAGAACAACATGTGCGTGCGGGAAAACAAGTGGTGCCCGGGTGGCCTCACGCGACTGTGCTCACACTTGCACCCTCTGGGTGAGGGCAATGGCCTGGCGGAAGCATCCTGAACAACGAAGCTGGCATAAGCTGGCGATAGCATCGAGGCTGTCAGCCACTTGGTTCGAAACGGTGCCGCATGTGAGGTCGTGAAACTGGCGACGCAACATCCCGGGCCGGGGAGCGAGCGGGCTCGTGGCTGCGAGCTGCAGCAACAACAACATGCATCAGATATGATGCGTCTGACACGCATTCATCGCAAGATCGGCCTTCAGCGAAATGCAAAAAATGTTCCGTGGCAAAAGGTGCATTGGGCCTGGATGGCGGGATGGTGTCGCGATCGTGCTATACATGGCCAATACATGCCAGTACAAAAGCTTCTGCGCGGCGGGGCCCCGGCTCACCCTCCAGATGCGGGTTTTGCATGTCTTGCCAGCATTGATCCGGACGTGGGTTTGTCCATGCTCCTTCCTTCGACTTCAAAAAAGTAGAAGAGCTCCTGGATAGCTGGGTTTCTTCGGCGAGATGCCTATCTTGCAACACAATGCTGGAAGCGATCCAAACATGACTTGGACCATCGTATTCGCAAGAGAGACAACACAATTCCGATCCCGCCAGGCGCCTACAGAACCTGTACATGTAGCTGGTAAACTGGCATTATTGAGTTTACGCTGCACATATGAACACATGAAAATACGTCGAAAACTACATGCGTCCAAATGTACAAATGAGAAAAACGCTGTGTGGTTTCGATTTGTTCGGGCACGCTGCAACACAGCGAACGATTGCATACAACATATGCAAGGGTCAACACACGGCTCATCGACCTAAATGTCGCTTCGGCACGATAAGTTCGAACTTGCACAGCGGTTTTTTATTGATTAAGTTGCACTGTGAACTTGGGTTTTACGCGCCATGCTGCGACAAACCCATTGCGAATTTGTAGCGGCGTTGCGATTGGCGGTTGCTTCGTGATGTCATGCCTTATCTTTCCGCTCTTGGCCCATCCACAGGACCTATAAGAATCTCGGCATGCACGCGTTGGCAAGTTACACACTGTGTATTGCTCCTTTCGCGACATCGCTGCGACCCACCGCTGAGGACGAAGAATGCACACACAGCAGGCGGTGTTAGCGGCAACTTGCACATTTTTGGATGTTTTGTGGTACGCTGCTGGCATCTGTCCCCTTGCCATGCTCAATCATTTTTTGCCACATCTTTTCCTAACAAAATCAGACGAGAACACACTAATATCCTCCGCCGGCTGCCTCCAATGTGAATCTACGTCTTGCCACAAAGAAGTTCCGGCCGACCAATGCGTATCAAGATGTATCAAACGTGGCAAACAGACGTGTCCTGAACGTTTGCGCTTTTGATGCTGCAACCGCATTCGAAAATAGCAAGACACTGTCTCGGCTTTCTGGAGAATAGTCCGCAAATACCGGCTCCTGCACAAACATGCTGCATGTTCATGTTGACCTGCATGCACATTGATTGGACTACTGCAATGGCACTTGACACGCCTCTGCGATCGCAACGCCTGCTCCAAGAACGCCCAGGGCCCCCCGTCGAGAGAAAGGCCTGGCAAGCATAACCAATTGCTGCCCGAGCTATTTTGAAGGACTCATCCTCCGATCGCCTGTTCAGCACGTAAGTCGGACGAACGGCTCCCAGAAAAATGGCAGCAATGGCCACCGCCGGAAACTTTCCTCGCACCATGCAAGACGTCGCAGTTCAGCATTCTTTCCGGATCCGTTTGCATTAGCAATCATGAGCCTTGCTTGGCAGCTATGCGGCGCCATCGGCATGCAAGTAAAGCTTCCATCTTTTGACCCATTTCCGTGGTGTTGTCTTGCTAAAAAAACCCATGCTGTAATGCCCAAGTAGCTGCTATCCGTGTTTGATGCCACGTCACACTGGTTGACGCTTCCTGCTGCCCGTGGTGTTCACCTGGCATGACAACAGTCATGCCAAACACACATTTAACCTGATTTTACACAAGATTCGAATTCCATGAACATTCCTACATGTTCCGCAGGCAACAAGCCGCATGTGGCATGGCAGGCATTTTTCAACAAACATGCCCACATGTGCAAGCACTCTGCATTCTGCATGCATGACGGCCGCGATGTGTCACCACTTTCAAACGGAAGCCACGCTGTGTGTGCCCGTATTTCTTCGCAGAATTATTGCACATGACGCCATTAAGGCTTTGTGCGTGAGTCTGTTTCTTTAGCAAATTATCGCACATAGCGCACAGGCTTGAAGTCAGGTCATTTCCTGAAAATTTGTGCTATATAAATTGATGTCGCACTTCGCAATTCCACTATGCCGACATGTTGCAATAATGCTACCTTCATATTACCACTACCATTGCTACATCATGTTGTCTACAACCACCCCTTGGGATCCAACCAAGACGTCGCACCAAATAAACGAGAGTTCGGGTTTGGCGTGGCCTCGTGGAAACGATTTTGAAACAGTTTGTGAAAGTGAACATGAACAGCACGATGCGAAAACGGGTGAACAAGCGCCGCCAGGAGGATGAGCACAAGGACGAACCACACGAATACAGCCATGATGATGATCTTCACCACTCGGATGAAACTGACAAGAAATCTGGGGATGTTGATAATATTTGTGAGATGATGATGATGATGAACACGGACCCGCTAAAGATGATGATGCTGAACTGGGTCTTGCTAAAGTTTATGCGAAAGTTGACGATGATGATGACAACATTCATGATGTTGATCATGTGCCTCATTCTGACATTCTGACTCTGAAGACATACGAAAACACAATTGTGAAAAGCGGAGGATTCCACTCAACTCTCGGTCACAAAGCCCAAGGCAACCAATTGGATTATCGCAAAGCAAAGCGGTGCAAAGCAAGGACAATCAGAGTTTGATGCCGTCAGTTTGACGCTCAGAGAGACAACACGAGACCCCCCCCCCCCCCCCCCAGGCGCTGCGGATCTTTTGCTGGGACTCGCGCGTGCACGTCCTCTGAGCCCCGATCGCGTACGATGGGCCCGGCCAGGACGGCCAAGGGCAAATTCCGATCTGGATCTGGTATCTGGACAAATCTGACGAAAAATGCGCTGGATCCCTCCGTATGCTTCGCACCAGCCCGAAACTCACGCGCAGCTTCACTTTCCGTCTAGTGACGAAGCATTAGCGCACGATCGGCGAAATGGACAACTCTGGCTCCGAAATTCTGAGGGCTGACCTCAACTCCGGCAAGGAGAGAAGCAGCAAAACGGGAAGGTACTCCGCTGATTGTCGCATCGCTGGTGGCTGGTCGCATCAGGAAGAAGGACTTAGACCATGAACGAAACAGCCAGAGACTATGCTGAAAGAAAACGTGGTTTGAAAAACCAGATGATTTACCACAGCATTTATCGCGCACGGGTGAGTCTGCAGCGGGCCCCGATAGGTGCCCGTATGAATGTTATCGCAACATGGGGAGCGATGGTAAGATGGGCGGAGTATACAGTGCACAAGAATCCATAAAGCAAGCAGAGGGAGAAACTGGGTTCGAGTCACCCAGGACAAAGCGCCGGGTGCTGCCAACCAGCAAATACAATCTGGGTTAGAACCTGGGTTTCAAACCTGGGTTTTCTGTCCTGGGTTATAACCTGGGTTTCAACCTTTGTTTTTTAAACCCGAGTTCCCAATCTGGGTTAGAACCTGGGTTTCAAGCCTGGGTTTGGAACCTGGGTTTCAACCTGGGTTCAAACCTGGGTTATAACCTGGGTTATAACCCAGGTTTGAACCCAGGTTCAAACCCAGGTTCCAAACCCAGGTAAAACCCAGGTTTCAAACCTGGGTTCCCTGGGTTGTTGTTGTTGTTTCCGTTAAAAACCTAGAAGGCACACAGCTCTTCAGGTTTAGGGCAAACAAGTTCCAAGCACCCTTGCAAGCAAAGCAAGCTCACAAAACACTCGGACAGTTCACACTTTTAGCACGCACAGCTCACTGCTGGTCTCACGTGTCTTGAGCCAAACGACAGTAGTCGTGGCACCTCTTTAAAGCTCCCAAGCACTACACAACAAGGAAAAACAGGTTGAAGCTACCGCAAGACCGTCTGGCAAGCTCAAACTACGTTCTACAGGCACTAACCACCTGAACTAGCTAGAGCTGCCATCTTTTATACCGTATTGGATCTGTAAGGGCCAGAGCTGCGATGTGCTACAGATTCACATGTCTTCTAAAACATACGTGAACAAAAAACACGAAACATTCAAAAAAGACTTGCACTACTCGATCACTTGCTGCCATCTTTTAAACCGTATTGGATCTGTAAGGCTCTGCGAAGCCAAAATTGCTAAGCTTCGACCCCACATTTGGAGCCGCGTGTGCTGCAGTTGGTCCGCACCGAAAGTGGACGTCGGCGGCACTGGTGGCCGAACACGTTCCAGACATAGCAGCCAGAACACTTCCACTTTTGAGCTGCAGACGGACTCACGGGACAAACAGGATCTGGTCCAAACAGGTCAAAGTCGATGCTTTCTCAGGCACAGGTACCTTCTGGGAGAACTCTCAAACTCCAATCTTGCACAGGAGGCCGTGGCGCTTCAGGAGTCCTCTAACAAGAAAAACAGAGTGCGCAGCACTCGATCTTTTTCTTGAGCTAAAACATTCGAAGCAAAAAAACGAAACGAGACACAACGAGCGCGGTCACTAACCTGATTCAAAAGCAGTTCTTCCATTTGAGGCAGACCGAAAAAACTGTGTTGCGGGGGCGGCAGCGGCACGGATGTGTGTGTTGCGCAGAGATTGGAGCGCCTGCTGCGAGCGATCTTTTTTTTGTCGGTTTGTGACACTTGCCGACACAAAGTGGCTTGGCCGCCGAATTTCCTTTAGGTAGAAGGCGGCAGGAAACCTATCGGCTCTGGTGTTGCTCTGCAGGTGCGGAATCCATCGGCTTTGGCACTCTTGATGGGAAGTCTGCTGGCTGCTGCTACGGAGGAGGCACGTTAAGAGGCAGAGGGCGAGGTCTCGCCTTTTGCTGAGACGGTTGATGCAAAGACGGGCAGTCCCTCGAAACTGAACTGGAGGACAACCGGAGCAGTCATCAGGACTCCCATCGCAGCACTTTTTCGACTGCTTTTCCCACTTGCAGACATCTTACTGGAGATACAAGCTCAACTGTCTCTGTCGATCTTTTGGATTTGGGTGTGCACGATCGACGGAACAAGATACAGGGGCTGTCCGTTGTCTGGCAAGACTAGAACGGCTGCCGGCTTGGTCTTGGCTCTACCTGTTGTTTCGGGCGGCACAGAGCGACGGTTCTTTGTTGCTCTAGACCGGTCGCTGAAGCTTCGTAGTTTGCTGAACGGCTAACACAGGTTACGCTGCAGCCCATTCGTAGAGCTTCTTTTCTGTTTCACCGCTTTGTTCTGCTTGTTTGTAGGGACTGAGTGCTACAGCTGTAGTCGACGAGGCCCGTTCAAGCCAAAAAAAAAATCAAGAGCAGCTTCTTGGCTGTAGACGTGAAAGTGCAGAAAATCCACGACACGGTCAAGCAACAGCTTTCCGAGGGAAGTCTGGACGGGAGCAGGCAATGGCAGGCTGACCGACTTTTCCTTCTTATAACATTGAAGTCTTACCTTCTGAATGATCCAGGTGCGCAGCTTCGCGACACAATGTGGTAGAGAGGCTGCCGTGACGGTGCACTGGGCAAGGAATCAATGGTAACAAGCTGCTTGATTACCTCCACAGTGACGCAGTGCGGGAAAAGTGCATCCATGACCTTTCAACCTCGCTATCCACAGTGAAAATGAAGAGTGGAGGCCCACTCCAGTTCTTTGTGCAGATTGCGCATGGGGAGGAAGGCGCAGTGTCTGGTCAGTATGCAGGAGCAAGTGGGAGAGTTGTGGCACTGAGACCCGAAAAGCTTGTCGGGCACATTGACCAACCAATGCATACCTTCCGCACAAATACCTGGGGTGACCTGTGTGGTGGCCCAAGCAAAATCAGTGAGCACCCTAAGGGCACAAGAAGTCTTCGCTAGCATGGATGATGCGCAGCCTACAGGGGAGGCACAGGAGTGCCTCTAAACAGTCCGGCATGCCAACGGCCCCAATGTCCACGGCTGCTGGCAGCGAAGCATCGTCCGTCACTCCCCCGGAGGCAGAGGTCGAACCCGCGGAAGGGAAGTGGCTGCTGCCCCACAGCTTGTGAAGGAGCACTCCCACAAGACCCGCCGTGTAGCTGCCTGCAGAGAAGCCACGGACGGCAGGCCGCGCTGGGCCGACACTTGAAAAGGCAATGCACAGGGCCGCCAGACACGCGGAATGTAGATTCTGCAGTTACGGTTCATCAAGAGCATCCTGTCGGAGAACAGCAAGGAGTTACGGGCTGAGCCAAGAGCACCTTGCAAAGTCGGAGAAAAGCGTTGAGTGAAAGACCTTGAGAGTGTTGGAAAGATGCAAGAGCAACAACAAGCACAGCAGCCACTGAACCCAGCTGCACAAACAGAGCCGCGGTGAAAGACCCGTCAAGACAGCAGAATACAGTATGCACCGCAACATGCGACTGGTGCAGTTGTGGAATGTATCCACGATCATGCGGAGACCACCTGGCGAGAGTGGTATAATGTTAACGAAAGCGCAGAAGATGCTCAGCAACCAGAAGACGAAGTGACCAACAGCAACAACAGACCAGAAGACTTACGGAAGAAGAAGCTGAATGATCTTTTCTGAAAGAAGAAATACGCTAGAAGTCACGGGTCAACGTAAGCTGGATGGAACAGCACGTTTAATGTTCGAAGCGTTCGTTGCTGGATCTCAGCAGAGAGCTGAATAGCTAACACAGGAAAAGCAAGAAGATCTCACAGAACAATAGCGACGAGGAAAGATCGAGACTCCGTCGAGTCCCAGCTGTAAGTGCTACAATGTCTCCAGGAATACCAGACAGCACAGAAGCAAGGACCCAAGGGCTCTTGGGATTTGGAGATATGTAAGTGCGGTCGGAAATCGCCCAGCAGCAAGAGTGAGGGCGAAATCGCCCAAGACAAAGATGTTTCACAACGGAAGCTTTAGGAAGAAGCTTGTGACAAGAGTGGGTAAAGCCACAGCAAAAGCCACGAGGACGCGTAAAAGTTCCACGGCAACGTCAAAGCACTACGAGCACAACGATTGTGAAAAGGTCAATGACAGAAGGCTGAAAAGCCGATGCAGAACTGATGAAAGAAGTCCAAAAGCCAAGGCAAGCCAAAATTCCAGATTGCCGAAGAGCAAGAATGGACCTACATCGCGAATCGCGACGTGAAGAAAAAGTGAGTGCGCATTTAGAATCTGAGTGAGTCCATGCCAATCGTGTGTGGAGTGGAAATTCGCAAATCTGCTATAGGACATCTGAAGATTGAGGATGAAGACCAAAGGAAGAAAAGGATAAAGATGTTCAACAAGGGCTCAAAGCGTGCGAGAAGAGAAGAACAAGCTTACAGGAGCATGCGAAAACAGTGGTAGAAGTAAGAAAAGTTTCACAAGGATCACGTTACACGACAAAGCTGTGTACGTGCGCGTAACAGATAGTTCAATTTTCCCTCATGCCCATTTACATACAGGAATCCAGTGTTTCACCGCAGGTCAAACGTAGGCTCAAGCACAGCCCGACAGCGGAGCACAGAGTGAGAAAAGATTCCAAGCTCGCGTTGTGGTTCACTGGTTTAAGGGTTTAAACTTTCACCTTTGCAACATGCTTATTGGCAGTCCCGTGTAGCCAGTAATAGGCAGACTCACACTCAGCCCCGATTCGAGGAATGACATTCAAGCCCTCATCAATGCATGGCGTCTTCCGGCTGGGGTATGAGCTTTCAATGGACGGACTGGGCTTGTAGTATCGCATCTAGTTCGCTGCCGTGATGGCTGTAGCAAGCGTGAAGACTTTGTTGAGCATCAATCCAGAGTAGCTGTCCCTGCCTTCACCAGCTCGCACTCAATGCACACTATGTTGATGTACTACCGGCTGCAAGCTGATGCCTTCTCGCTTCCACAAATCAATCACAGTAGTTATCTTGCTGTCTGTGTACAAGACGACAGCGCTGTCGCGTAGGTTCGGTTATACCCCTCGCTTTGGCTCTCAGGGGCTGCGGCTCGGAGAAGTTGATCTCTTGCGGAGAATGCCAAAGGCATGCCATCATGAGTGGCCGGATGCTCTGCATCTGTCTCGGTAGCTACGCCAATCTTGACGACTCGAGCAGCGACCTCAACGGCAAAATATGTATCGATGTGTCTATGTGAGTACATGTGCTTATGCAAGTATTTATACATGTATATATGTTTGTGTGTATGTATATGTGTTTTTATGGCAATATGTATATATGTATGTTAATATGTAATCAATGGATGAACTTGTTTACCATATGTTACAATGTGTAAAAGCAAGCCGAACCACACGTGGAGGGAACTTAGCCGAGCAGCACCCTGGAAACAAAAACGCACAGTATGGAAGAACAGGCCAAACCAAGCCGCACTCACAAAAAACAAAAAAGAATCGACAAGGAAAAACCGCACCAACAACAACCCAACCAAACCAAACCGGATTGCACCAAGATGGAGCTGCACTTTAACGAAATATCCCGAGCCGTATTTAGGAAAAATCAAGGAAAACACAGCGCAACCAAGCCAAACCGAAGCGGAGCGAATCTTAACAAAAAATCAAAAGGTACCTATGACATATGATTTTCACAAAAAAAAAACAGGCAGCGAAACCATGCTAAAGCGAGCCAAGACAAGCTGCAACAAACAATTACAAAAAAAACATGTTTTGCCTCGGCCCGGTTATTTTTTCACTAAATGCGGCTTGGCTTGTCTCTTCTCGGTTCGTTTGGGCTTGGCTTGGCTTGTAGACGTGGCCCACCAAAAAGACACGGCAAAGCCAAACCGAGCCAACCCCCTCCCCCGCGTGGACGAAATTACATCTTCCTTCGGTCGAAGTTGCTCCAGTTTTGAAAAAAGTCGACAGCGTCTTGCATCGCAGGATTGACCAGGCTAACTCGGCCAGCAAAACAAGCTTGAAACGACCTGCAGGTTCTGTTTCACTTTCGCATGTTCACATGCGCAAGCAGCGAATTCTTAGTTTTGGCATGCTTCACAGATTTTTTCTGCCTGTGGAGAAATCAGCAGCTCAGCCGGATTGCATGGACATGATGCGACGGTGTGGCAAGAGCAAGCAGCTTCATCACGAGGGGCAGACATCATTTGTGCGGAGACGGCTTCATGGCAAACATGGCGTTTAATTGATGATTTGGTCGTGAGAGACTTGGATTTTGTAGCTCGAATGAGATGAAATATATTGCAACCAGCACATGGGTCGGATAACTGTGCTTGGATCAGACAGAACACAGCCACAAACTCTTGCACGTCCATGCTTCACTGCAAATGCGCCCGACTGCATGTGACTTTGATCATTCAGATATGCTAGTTTGTGTGTACATGTCGAAAGTTGTGCAGCGTTCATGATTGACATGCCAATCATTGCGGAATCGGTTGTCATCTGGGTTGATAAGGAAATGGGTGTGATCTCAGATGATGAAAGAAATATCCATCAGGTCATCTGTTCGGTTCGAAAGGTCGGCATTTTGTGGGTGAAGCTGCAGCGATCTTGCACTGGATCGCCCCCTGTTTGTGGACAACGCTAGGTTGGAATGGTAGCACAGTGGTAACATCAACTTTACCTCAAGTTCCCATTTATAGCTAAAGCGTCGATGGTGTTTTCGTTCCAAGGTCGCCGCTGCTCCGCACGTCCCACGGTCACATGGCACATATTGGGAGATGTGTATTGTTCTGTGGGTTATTTAGAGGCAGTCGGGACTTTGTTCCCATTCGGGAGTTCTGGCGGCTGAGCTGCTGGGCTTTTCGGTCGCGGCTTGGTTTCCAGAACTGAGTGACTTCAGATAAAGCCAAGGCAATGTGCTGTGCACCCTCACTGGCGTCGGCTTGGGATTGTTGGTCCTCAGCGGCAACCTGCCCTTCGGAATCACCAGGGTTGTCGCATGTCAGTTGCCATTTGGTCCTTTCGCCTCCAGTATGTGCTGAAGCGAGAGGGCGGATCAGCAGAAAGATCTGTGACTCAGGATGGATCGAGCCTTCTTGGGGCAGAGCTCGGATGCAGAGGATGGATCTCGACTCTCGCCCATGGAGGCCCTGAAGATCTTGAAGGACGGTGGCATAGCGGCTGTGGCCTTCGCTTCTGTGTGCTTGATGGACGATCTTTGAGCATGTATTCGAGCAGACTACCTGCGGCCACATTACACCGAATCCCACCACTCTGTTGCCACTGACCGATAGCGAGGAACATGGCCTGCTCACAGAGGCCGAGTTTGCTGCCAAAGAAGCTGTGCTGGCCGCTTCCGGCACGGTGGTCCACCTCCCCCAATCTCCACAACCAGCGAGTTTCGGGACGAAAGCTTCCGATACTCCAAGCAAACCAAGCCAAGACCAGCTCAACGCCTTCCCGGAAGCCGGCAGCACTGCGGACGAGGTCGAGGCAATTCCTGACCGGAGCCCCACCCCAAGCCACCCCGTCGGGGCAGCGCCCACTGCTGCTCCTGCGTCTTTCGCACCTGCGACGCCAACTCCTCAACTCTCAGCTGCCGTGCGACAACTGCCGCGGCTGCCCAGCCATAGGAGCGCAGGTCCAGGCAACAGCCTGGTGTATCGAGCGCCCCTCGAGCTGCAACCTGGGACCTAGACCTCCGAACTCTGAACTCTAAACCTCAGGAGAGATCTCCAGAAGGAGCAGTTGAGTAGTCTTCAAAGTGACGTTTTCAGAGAGCTTAGGGCGCAAAGAAGAGCGGAGGCCTGAGTTTCACAGCCTGCCGGCCCTCAGCGACGAGGCCCTGCAAGCGAGCCAGGCCTTGGCCAGCGCCTTCGGCTTGGTTGGTTCAGCGTCAAAACGTCTCTGAGGGACACAAAAGCCCTAGAGCCGTGCGAATCTTGGGATGGAAATCCTTGTGCTTGCATTGGCTGTGCCAGAAATGGACTAAATGGACTGTGATAGCCAACACGGCATTGCTTTCGAGCCCCTGCGTGCGCGCACCTTAAACACATCTCAAATCCAGAATTGTGGTCACCAGGTCAGGACTATCCGCAGCTTTATGCCATGCTTCTCCGGCTCGCGAGAAACCAGACGATCAGGCCTGGTCGGGTTGGACAACGACGCCACTCCTCTTTCAACCGTCTATACGGCAGGCTGCAGGTCTATGGGGGGAGCATGACCTACGGCGAAGGCAGCGGATTTTGGGAAGGGAGGGAGAAGGTGTGGTGTGCAGGGCGCTACAGGGTGTTTGGTTTGTGCCCGGGCAACGTTCAGCTAGGCTCAAGTGACAGGGAGCTGCTCAAATTCGCTGCGGCACCGAGGGTGCTCCCCCAACAGAGCCCCCGCATCTCGTACGGACTGGTAGATGAATTTAGAGACTTTCTCATTCACGGTCTCCCGATCCGATGTTTGGAGGGGACCGGATGTTGGGTGAACTAGCGGCCAAGACACCTGGGGTCCGAGCGGAGCCCGTCTGAGTTCTAGGCCTGTAGTAGCTTTGGAAAGTTGACAGGATGTTGCACTTCCTGCGACACCAGAAACAACCATTGAAGCTTGGCAGATGGTATTGCATGCGGAAAGGCTCAATCTGATCAAGGAGTAGTGTGCTGTCATCTTGTATTTTAGCTTGATGCTTGAAGGTATTAAGATCCTTCTCGACAGAGCGGCCGGGTCTTGCTGTCCGGTCCTTCGAGATAGTCGCATGTCGCAGGACCGGCAGTCGGCATACTGCAGCTAGGCAATAGCCAATCAACACTCATGGCACAACGTAGTGACATGCGTGAGGGTATCAGAATGGTTCAGTTGGTCAGGGCAGGGTGCGGCAGAGGGTAAGCTACGGCATGATCGGGTAGGGTACGGTGTCTTATTCCGTATCTACAATGAAGGTAAGTATCTGCATGCATATTGCATTCATGAATCCATGTCGCATTGCAGAGCACTCCTCGATGCCATGTCGTATTGGTGCCTGTGTTAGGGTGTAGATGGCCCTCCTTTTTTTGTCTGGATGTCTTCGAGCATGTACGTTGTGCATTGCATATGTCTCTGTACTGCCTTGTTGATAGGAGCGCAAGAAGTCAGACCAAGGTTCCTGGTCGGCACAATTCGCGGACTACCTCCGCACTGCCTTCCAGGCAAGGGTCGAGTGCCTGTGGCTGGACATGAGGGGACTCGGGAGGTGTTGCGAATGCAGATCACCCTGGTAGCAGCAATTGTAGGGGTAGTGCTGCAAGAAGTGGGGATCCTTCTTGTAATCCAGCTCTACACAGGTAAACGAGAACAATGTGAACTTGGGGATCGCTTGTCGGAGCAATTCCTTCTTAGCCGGTTTTACGATTCAGTGCGTGTGGAAGGTTCAGAGCTTCCAGTTCCGCGCAGATAATCTCAGAAGTACCCTAAAGTCTTTTCTCCAATGGCGTTGCATCCGAAGTCACTAAGGTTGGACAACCGGGGACGCGGGGGCTGCGATATGGCATGCGCGCTGCCTGACATGGTGCTGATCCTGCGCAGCACTGGCAAGCAGTATTAGTTTGTGTCCGGCTGAAATACGAGGGGCGTGCACCAGAAGCGCCCTGATCCAGATGCACAAGCCCCAATTTGCAGAGCGTGGTGAGGTGGAAGAGCCAGGAGCAACTAGCCAGGTTTCGTTAGACCAGTCGCAGCTTACAGATTCTACGACATCGATTCCACAAAAGGGACAACCTTCACACAAGGACCGTCGCGTGCAAAGGTGCAGTCACTTGCCGAAGGTCCAGATGATTGCCACGGATGACGATGGTGTTGATCAGAAGAATCAAAAGGGACTACCAGGAACAAGAAGCCTTAAGCTCGCATCCATCCGTCAACCGAGGAGCGAAACTGCAGCAACAGAGCCGCTTGACATGATGCTGCTGGACTTCAGCCAGAATGGTTGGGGCATCTTGGATGTGGTTTTGCGAATTCAATTATCTGAGTCACAATCCCTCGAGACCTCTCGACCGGATGCCATGAATAGTGTGGCCGTGTTCGCTCTGTCCCCGCTGGGGCACGAGATGCGACCTGCAGTGGAGAACACACACACGCACACACCTTCTGCCTTGGAGTTGCTCTACAAGCGACGGGAGTTGTTGTCGCTCTTTGAGCCTGCTTTGGTGAGGCATCTCCAAGACAGGCAAAGAACTGGAGGAGCTGCGATGCGATATGAGTCAGACATGTGACATGAGCTTCTTCACATTTTCTGCTCGGTTGTTCCTGACTTTGCTCAGCCCACCTCTGGGAGGAGTTTGTCCGTGCTTGTCATCTCTTTCTTCCGAAGACCCTTTTCGTAGTCTTCTGGCAACTCGTTCGCACTGTGGCTGACTCGTAACATCGCCATGCCGGTTACCACTGTGCAGTGTCACAGTCTCAAGCAAGAGCCTTCCTTCGTGGTATTCGCGATCTCAGGAATCGGGACATGATCGACGGCGAGAAAGCTGCAAAAATCGATGCGAGACTGTTTGAAGGAATTCGTGACCTGGCCATGACGCCATCGCAGTGTCTGCAGAAGCCGCAGCAAGTTATCCTGCTCTCTCCGCTGAGCTTTGTTGCAAAAGTGTGAAACAGTTGAGACCGGCCACGAAATCTACTGCGGCACAGGGCATTTGTGAGCGAGATGAACGGACAAGCCGCGACAACATGCGACAACACACAAAAGTTTCATCCACATGAGGTCTGTGTTTGTGGGCGCTATTGCGTCAGGATCTTCTTGAACTGGTGGGGCTCCGGGGAGAGGGTTTCAGCGGAGGGCGCTGAGCTCCCAAAGCGCAGTATCCCGAATCCTTGAAGCATCTGCAGACCCAGGGACCCAAGGCCATCCAAGGCCCTGGAGCCCCTGAACCCTGGCACCAAGGCATCCTGGGCCAGCATTACGGCGTCCCCGTCTTGAACTACGAGGCGATTCTGGAGCTGTCCTTTGGCTGCGTCAGAGAGGCCGTCACAGCTCCGCTGCGGGCGAAGGACAAGTGACCGAGCCTTGAAGTAAATGGCTCCTCAACTGAAAGCAAGTAGCAGACCCCGGCACCTGACACTCAGGGACGCCAAAACCTTAATGCAATACCCGCAATCAAACTTGGTTATTCGCGTTGTTCTTCGATTCATGATTCCGTAACTCTACTCAGACCCAAGGTATGCCAAAGAGGCCCGAGTTGTGGAGGACGTCGAGTCGGCAGCAGTCGCGCTTAGGCTTTGCTAGGCTTCCTGTCTTCGACTCTTGCTTCATCCTTGCCGCAGGAACTCTCTCTGCTTCTCTCTCGCACTCGCGCTTTTCTTTTGTCTCTCTCGCTCTCTTTCTCTCTCTCTGTTTCTTTCTCCCTCTCCCTCTCTCTTCCCTCTCCGTCCGCCTCTTTCTCTCTCGCTCAACTCGCCTCCGAGATGAATCCGCAAGAACGCACTTTCGACCCGTCTTGGACTTCAGGAAGCTCCAGCCAAACGCCACACTCGCAGTCCCGCATTTAGGAGGAAAGCAATACAAAAACCGTGAAGTCTTGCAAGCTACCGCAAGCCCCTGAGGAGCTGTGGCCGGGCTGGAAAACCCGTCATCCGACGTGGCAGGCTTTCGCACGGAGGGTTTACTGTAGGGCCGTTTAGAGTGCGGCAGAGTTCCGAAGGAAGTCTGCAGCCCCATTTTTCCAGACTCCCAGCTTCTTGGCCTCGTGGAGCAACCTTCCATTAAGATGCCCGAAGCCGGGCTTTTCCCTGCGAGGCCCATGCATACTTCGCCGACGTTCTTGCGTACTGGTGTAGCTTGGCTTCGCTGGTGAAGGCCCAACGGCTTGTAGGAGACGAACCTTCCATGCATAGACATGAAAAGGGGGGGTCTTTTCGGCTCTGCCCGCTGGGCCCCGCCAGCGAGCAGCCGAAAATGACGCCGGTCAACTCACCAAGATTCTTCCTTCCCTTGCGATTTTGCCAGTATCATCAGGGTCGTGTTTGTCTTTGAGTGCAGCCTTGATGGCAGAGGTAACAAACAGTTGGAGAAGCTGGAAAGACTTCCCGAAGAGGATGCTGCACATGTGAGTCGCAAAGGTGGTTTTTAGCAGGAGTTCGAATGGCGAGCTGACCGAAACTGCCCGCCTTGGTGCTGTGGTGCGCCTGTTGGTTTGGTTTCCCAGTGCAAGACGCGGGCTTCTTGCGGCCTTTGAGCCGCTTCCAGGAGACAGCGCGACTCCTTGGCGAAGACTTTCTTCCCCAGCATCGGACGCTTGGCTGTTTGGGACTTTTGATGCCGAGTGATCAGTGGGAAGTAATGTAGGTGGAAGCCGCACCAATCCGATCGAAGCATTTTGCCGTTTGGCCAAGGACGCCTTCACCCGATCTGAAGGCAAGAAGATCCGGCGGGAGGGGGGCGGGTTGATGTTTCTAATTATTCTAATTCGTATTCTTCGTACAGTCTTTTCTGCAGGTGATAATGATCGAACATGTGAATCGTGAGGATACTGCGCACTGCAGCATTGCGAAACTCAGCGCTAATAGCAATAAGTGGTGTAGCAGCAGTATTATCAAGGTTCATCGGGTATCACTATGATTTATCATTCGCAATGTATTGAATAGAGCAGCACGGTTTGACAGGCTGCAGGGTCTTCGGAGCTCCTGGGAATGCCACTCCGCTGGTTGCGCATGGTTCCAAGCACCCAAGGTTTCCCACTTCCTATCGATGCTTCCAGGCCCAGCCCCCTCAACCATCACGAATCAGCTGAATCTGGAGCGTGAAGAGTCAAGAGGGTTCCAGGATGCAGATGCTGCAGGTGACAGTCAAGTTCAGTGCGCCGAAACACTCAGCTCTAAGGAAACCCCGAAGCTCGAGAACTTGAGCCCCCGTCCGTCCAAAAGCGAAGCTTGCCTCTCTGCTTCAGGACGACCTTGAGTGGATCAAGCCCGTGCTAAAAGCGGACCTGGCTGCTTTCCAGCACCAGTGCCTTGCAGAGCACTGAGAAGTCCGTTCAGGCTCCCGTGTCAGCTGTTTGTGAGGCGACAGCACCTGTTTGCATCTTTCCGCTGTCGCAGCACATTGCGAGATCTCCGGGTGCCAGTGCCCCTTGCAGACTGGGCTTCAGGGTGCTCTTCTGGCTTCGTTTGTCGCTCTTCTCTAATGCCGTCCTAGCATGTCTTGCCCAACGCACAAGTTTGCCCAAGAAGAGCACGGTTCCACCAATCCATGAGCCACGTATCCGAATCCTCGGACGCAACTCTCTAACCCCAACCTCCGAAATTCGGGCTCTGGCAGGTACGCCCAGGCAGAGCCCCAAGGGCGAATGGAGCCTTTTCGAGGACCGGCGGAACAAGCCAGGCCCGCTGTAGCTCATGAAGGACGCAGAGCTGGGATCGGTGATACGGAGGAACGCTAACACAAGCAGTCTAGACGCCAACATTCCCCTCGACCAAATGGTGATCCAGGACCTCCTGCCCCGAGCTATTCTTCAAACTTGTGCATTCCCAAGCCCATCTCCGGCAGCAGAGCGCTGCAGTGGTCTCCAGTGTCGTGCAGTAGTTTGAGTGGTGAGCATCACGCATGCAGCCGCGAAAGCTTTGTAGGGCGGCCAGGGAAGTTGAAACGTGACGGGAATGTACCGGCAAGTATCGGAAAATGAGTATGCAGCGATCCGGAGCCGTGCCAAACAAGATATGCACACCGAGGAGAAATTGCTTCCTCGCCAGGCTGGATTTCCAACACGACAGACGGCGAGGAACTCGTCTTCGATCTCAAATTCAGCAGCAAGCCCATGTGGCTCTGCCGCAAGTTGGTGGAGTCACAGATTTCACATGGGCGTGGGTAAACCCACCGGGTTTAGGGTTCTGTCCTTGGTCAATTCTATTGAGCTCCGAGACAACCGGGGTTTGGTACTGTCAAGCGCGACATAGTGATTGCAAGTTTCGAGCAGCTTGCCTATATTTTGTCGCCAACATGGGGGAAATTGCTTCATTGCACTGTCGGCAATTTGAGGTGCCTGTTATAGTTCCCTTGCATACCTTTGAGAGGAAACCATTGTAAGCCATCCAGCAGATGTCAAAACGCAACACTTCGGATGCAAGCCAAAGCGGCAGGGGGTCTTGGGCTAGGGACATGCCAAGCCTTGCTGTAACGAACCTGGAAGGGTGGTATATCGTAGTGTGTGCAGATGTTTAGCTGCGGATGTTTCTTGGTTCGGCTTGCAAGCACCATGCTTCCAGCACAGTCCAGGCCAAAACGACACAGAAACCCGGTGCCCCCAATCGGGGGGTAGCCCACACAGCCTGAGGGTCGGAGCCGCGGCGAGCTGGTTGCTTTGCACACTGAGGTTAGCGGTTTTGTGTTTCGTTCTGGTTCCGTTCGCTCTGCTGCCAACGGATCGCTCACACGGGGTGGTGTTCCTCTGCTCCCTTGACTGTGGTGAAGAAGAAGGGAGAGAGTGCCTCCACACGGGGGCTCGCCCCTAGGCCCCAGGCCCCGCGAAAGAAAGGGGTTTCCTGTGGCATCGCGGCATCCTAGGATAATGATCCAGTACCTCCGCTCGTACACGAACGTCGGCGAGGCGGAGGTGACCGTGCAAAGCCCATGGATCTGGAGGTCCACGATGTTCAAGAATCTCCGAGGCCAGCTTGCGGCCCGGGCTGCGAGGAGCTTTCACCTTTTGTGCCGAAGCATGGTGAGCCGATGCCTACCTGGTCCCTGCCCCCCCAGCCCTAAGCCCTAAGCCCCTTAGCCCCTTTACATCGCCGCAGGTTACAAATGGGGACTCTTGGCAAGCAGACTGTCGAACACTGTAACCAACAATAGTCTTTTCCGAGCATTTCCGGTGAATGTTATAAGATCTGAAGCTTGGTGGGAATTGCCCATCAAACTGATATGAGGCCACAAGATTTCAGACTTCTTCATTTCGAGACGGTAGATCTGTAGATTTTACCCTGCCTCCATTGCTATTCCGAGGTCCTTAGCTATGTCTTTACGCGACGCATACTCGGCCCAAGTCCCCATTGGAAAAGGTCCACAGGGTTGACTTACCGGTACCAAGCCGTGTCTAGCTGGTAGCCTGGAAAACTTCAGGTTATCAGCCGTAGTTCGCTCCGTAATGGATCTTGTGCCGTTCATAGCGGCCACGGGCAACAACGTGGACGGTGGTATTGGTGGTAGACAGGAGCAGGAAGCCAACCAGTACTTCTTGCAGTTGTTGCAGGAGAATACTCAGGTGAATGTGTTCTTGAATGACCCCCGCATCCAAAGTGCTTTGGAGCTTCGTGCGGAACAGAGACACCGCTTTGCATTGGACAACGTGTACGCCGAAGCCAACGCATACATTGCACACCTAGAGGCAACTGCGGATGCGAATCATCGTCAACAGCTAGCATTTGTGAGCCAATCAACACACCTGTTGGTGGGGCAACTTCACAATGAAGTCCGAGTGCTAGAGACAATCGCCCGAGCAGAGCGACAATCAGCCAACGAGCTGCAGGCACAGCTGACACGCACACAAAGGGAAAGTCATGATGAAAGGTCTATGGCTATGCAGTTTGATGCACATCGATCCGAGCTGGAAGCAGCAGCACGCACGCTCACTGCGGAAAACAGACAGCATGAACGCCGTTTCGCGGAATTGCGCGCAAGTGTCGAAGAAAACCACAGTGAGCTCATTGCCTTCTTAGGGTTTGAGTTTGAGGAAAAGCTGCAATGGGAAGAAAACGAATGCTACCATAGGCTAACCTCTGAGGCACAGCAGTACGATAGCTTGGTTGACGACCTGCAGGATCGGAATGCGGAGCTTATAGCTGAGGTCGACTCACTCAGGTCTGTCTTGTCGACAGCAGAGAGTAGCCCACCGCAAGGTGGTGCCGTGCCGGTGAAAGTTGATCCCAGTGAGAGCTCCAAGCTTCAACCAAGCCCACCGCAAGGTGGTGCCGCAGCGCCGCTTGTTCAGGGTCCTAGCCATTCATGGATACCGACCCTTCCGAATCCCAGGGAAATTCCTGCGCAGCTTCGGACGGTTTTGGGAAGGACTCAACGGTATGACATTGGTGAGCCTGATAATACCAAGGGCCCCGGTGTAGAGGTATCTACTGCTGAACAGAGTGAGAACAGAAAACCGGCAGACACCACTGAAAACACTCCTTGATGAAGCACTCAAGTCAGTTATCCAGAAGCCTGATGATGACAAACCCAAGGCTAAGGAAGCTGAGACTGTGAAGCTACCCGACTTCCCCAATTCGGAGACTTACAGGAGTTGGAAGATCACCGTTAGAGAGGCAGTTCGGGCGGCATCGGACAGACCCGATGAGGCATTCAAATGGGTTCAAGAAGTTTACTCGAGGGACGCCGATTGAGGGACACGGGTAAATTCCTCACTTTAGACACGAAGATACTTTCGGCACTTTCGAGGGTCGCAAAGGGTGATCTTGGGCGACAGATCATCAACTACAAGGAGTCTGAGGCAGCTGCTGGTAGGGCCGTTCGCGGTAGGCAAGTTCTACTGATGTTCGAACACTACTTTAAGACCAATGAAGAAGCAGGTTCCCTCTACTCTGTGGAAGATCTTCTCAAAGTCCAGTTGAGCGGTGACGACCTGAGCACGTTCATTCACAACTGGGAGTCGGTCATCGCGGGATTGAATCACCAACCCGAGGAGACTACATTGAGAGATATTCTACGTCGTCAGCTTCGCAATTCTAGCAAGCTCAAGTTTGATCTGGAAGTCTACGACAGGGCTAAGGAAGGAACGGAACAGCGCACTTATGACTACTTGGTCAAATGCGTTAAGGAGCTGTTGGCTAGAGATAGGACCCGCAAGAACAGGACTGCAATCGCCAAAGCTCATGGTGCTAGGTTTGGTGCCCCTGCTCCTTCTGACACCCCGAACACCCCTCGCGGCAGAAGCCAGGACAAACCCTGCTTCGCTTTCCAGCGTGGGAAATGCCCACGAGGTGACAAGTGCCCATACAAGCATGTGAAGCCTACTCCAGAACAGACCAGGGGCAGAACACCTCCACGAAGCCCTTCGAGAAAAGGCGGAGGTAAAGGCGGCAAAGGCGGGGATAAGAAAGACACCCCCAAGATTCCATGCATATTCTATCCCAAGGGCACCTGTAAGAACGGGATTCAGTGCTGGGAAGTCCTACGCAGTAGCAGCCCGCAAGGGCCATGCCGTGAAGACAAAGGCCAAAAAGGTTCAGTTCTTGAGGCCAGAAATCATTGACATCCCACTTGAAGGCGAAGGGTGGAAGTTCGTCACAGAGAAGCGCAAGTATGATTTCAGATACAGGACGACGGACAAATGCCCGCCATCTGACCCGGAGGACACCGAAAAAGCCTTGCAGAACGCCCGTCACTTGGAATCCGCAGTGAACGGTATGAGGCTTAAGGTCCGGGTCAAGTGTAGCTACAGGTGTAAGGGTAGAGAAGGATTCTGCAAGCACTGCAAAGAAACAATTCCCCTGCCCCAACTTGCTGCAGCAGCGGTGACAGGTGAGAACCTCGAAATCATCGCAGACACCGGTAGCGAGGAAGACCTGATTAGTCAATTTGATTTGGAGGCCCATTTCAAGGGCAAGGCTAAGAAGGTTGCTTCCAATCCAGTGAGTTTGATCACTGCTAACGGACCAGTAGACGCTGAGACGAAGCACGAAGTCTACATTGAGTCATTGAGGAACCCATTGCAGTTCGTTGAGCTCCCCAACACACCTGCAGTTTGCTCTGTAGGAAAGAAGTGCATGGAACAGGGGTTCTCTTTCCACTGGCCTACGGGTGAGGCGCCATATTTCATTTGCCCAGACGGTCAGAAGATGATTTGCCAACTCCGAGGCAATGTTCCCGTATTTGGCGACCGAGGACCATTGATGGCATGCTTAGCGGCAAAGTCCTCAGAGTCTGATGGCAGCAAGGTTGCACCGACCTCTGTTAAATCTGATTCGGGTTTTCGGTAAACAGCTGCCCGCAAGGGCATGCCGCACCAGCTAGAGGAGAGCACGAACATGAACCTGAAGGTCCAGCTGGCGCGGCGGAAGATCCCATCGAAAAGATGGCGAATTGTATTCCTCCCATTCCTGGGGTGGAAACGAGACAACTGCTAAAGGCAGGTTGGACGGTCATCAACGGCAGCCCCACTGCTAAGGTGGCTCATTTCCCAAAGACGTTTCGAACACCGGCTCCTAAGTTCCCGAGGTATAGAATCCGGACTACTTGGGGATTCAAGGATGACGTGTGGTCTTTGTTGGAGGATTCGGTCAACATTGATGAATTGGATGGAATCTATGGGGAAGTACCTGAAGGGACTATTGCGACTATCACATTGTTTGCTTTGCCCGAAGGGGAAGTTGAGGCGCAAGCCGACAGCGATGCCGAGCCATACACTATGCCAAAGTCTAAGAAGGACGAAGCTTCCTTGAGGGCTGAGGCTGTGTCTTTGGAACATCGACTTACCCATAGACCAAAGAATCCGTTCTGCCCGATTTGTCAAAGGGCCAAGATGTATGCGCCACAGGCGCGGAAATCTGGTGGATCTTCTACAATTTACAGTAAATCGTTCGGTGACCACATCACGGTAGATCACATCGTGACTGCTGATACCAAGGATTACGGGTTCCAAGACGAAACCGTGGCTCATGTTGTTAAGGACGTGTACTCTAAGTTCAGATACGTGTATCCTTCCAAGACAAAGTCTGGTGAGCAGTGTTACGAAGACATGTTGCACTTCCTTGGTACAGATGATGAGGTAAAGGTTATATATTCCGACAATGCGTTGGAGTTTGACTTTGCGGCCAGGCAGCTTCGCGCTCGTCACAACACTTCTAGGGAGTATGTGAACGAAAACAAGGCCGTAATCGAGCGAGAAATCAGAACCATTTTGGAAGGCACACGGGCCAATTTAGTGCAACCAGGACTCCCAGATCGCTACTGGCCTCTTGCATCGCAACATCATGCAATGTGTCTTAACATCACTGCGAGGATTGACAACGGTCAGATTCCGTGGGAAATCAGGTATGGTGAGAAGTTCAACGGCATGCGCATTCCCTTTGGAGTGAAGGTCCTTTACTGGGCCCCGAAGAAGCAACGCAAGCCTGAACGATCCAAGTTTTCTGGCACAGGGATTGAAGGTATATTCCTTGGGTATCACATTCAACCTGGTTTTATCTTCAAGCTTGAGTACGTTGTTGCTCCCCTACACAACATCGAAGCCGGTTGGAAAATGAAGACCTACGTGTGTTTCGCACCAAGAGACTGGAGCTACCCGATGGTGACTTTAAGTTTCCTTTGTTGCAAGAGCCTGCCTTGGACAAACCACCAAGCCTTGATGCACAACATCACAACGTCCTTGACGAGCAAAACCCGCATCCTCCTCTGGAGGAAGGGGGGGGATACGACGAAGCCACAATTCAGGAACAGCTTAGTGAAGACCTGGATGAAATGTTCCCAGAGCTATTTGGTCCTGATCGTGATAAAGATCCTCCGCCGAAGGACGCGAAAGAAGCCACCCGCAAGGGTGAGTCAAAGTTTGTTTCCTGTGTATCATTGCTTGATGATGTTCCGTACTCTGTGAAGCAGAAGCTGAAGTCAAGCGCAGCAGTAGCAGCGCAAGAACCACCGTATGGTTATGTGTGGAGTGGGGAATGTTTGGTCAAAGAGAACAACAGGAACCGCCCCAACGCTATCGATCATACTGCATGGAAGTCCATGTCGAAAAGACAAAGGGCAACAGCAATCGCAGAACATGAGAAGAAGCTACATGAGGAGAATGAGGCACTGTACCGCGAAGCCGTGAAGGTGGTACCTGCAATGCCAGTCCTACATGGGTGTAGCGAGGAACATCGGGAACGACTTAAAGGGCTATACGACAAGAAGCTTTTCCAGATCGCAGATGAGATGTATGCTGTTGTCGCCAAGGTCCTGTCGTCTAAGGAGATCGCATCGAACCCTAAGGCGCAGGCTGCTATGGACAAGGAATGGCAGAAATTGGTTGACAAAGGCTGCTGGGTACAAGGCAAGGTTACGGAGTTCGAATCGGTTGCCAACGAAGCTAAGAAATCTCAGACCAAGGTACATTTTGGCAATGTTTTTGAGATTGGTACCCTAAAGGGAGCCGAGCTGAAAGAAGGTGACCCTAATCGCAAGTATAAGGGACGTTCGGTGTTCCAGGGAAATAGAGTATTTGATGAAAATGCCGATCAGGCGCTCTTCGCGGAGATGTCAAGCAGTCCCGCATCTATGGAAGCGGGGAAAATCCTAGACGTCTTCGGCTCCCAACCTGGCTATGTCATTCAGCAGGCAGACGCCAAGCAAGCATACACTCAAGCATTGTTCCAAGGAGTTGCCACCTGGGTGAGATTGCCTCGCAATCGCTGGCCAAAGGCTTGGCAGGGTATGAATAATCCTGTTGTCCCGCTCAAATTGGCGCTTTATGGACACCCCGATTCAGGGGGTATTTGGGAGCATCACTGCGAGACTGAATTGAAGAAAGTTGGGTTCGAGGCGGTACTGACGGACATTTGGAAGAGTGTATTCTACCACCCGAAGAAGAAGCTGCTTTTAGTGGTTTACGTCGATGACTTTAAGCTCGCTGGACCTAAGGACTCTATCAAGGAGGGATGGGACCTTATCTCGAGTGTCATTGATATGGATCTTCCGGAAGTTATTGGTAGATACTTTGGGTGCATGCACAAGGAAGAACACAACCTCAAGCTGCCCAAGGAAGCACATCCGTTCCATCATGTATTTGAACCCGAAGCTTCAGCTGCAACTCCTGCTAGAAAGGAAGACTATTGGGACATTGACCCCGAGAATCTCCTAGCAATCCGACATCACCGCTACCCTCGCAAGAGACTTTATGTCCCTAACGAGGATGATGCTAGAATGTTCCCGGGGATTGGCCCTCGGCGATACACGGTGGTGGCTAAAGCCACCCGCAAGGGTGAGTCGGAAGAAGTTGTTGTTGATAATTGCAACCAATCGCGCGATCGCTGCCTCCAGGATTGGTGGGATGGCGAAACCTACTTCGACCTCGCAGGCCGGGAACAGTCTGATTTCGAGCTGGCAGTTGCAGCTACCCGCAAGGGTAAGCCGGTTCGTAACAAGTCCGAGGCTAAGAAAGAGGCGAAGCAAAGCAAGTTCATTTCCCTTTCGCAAGATCAGAAATCGAAGCCTGGTGCAATGACGAAACCAGTCACACGCATCACGTATGACATGAAGGACTTCCTTGATTCTTGCGTTGAGCGTTATTGTGAACTTGCCAAAGTTGAGCGCAAAACCCTGAAACCAGCTGCGACTCCCTTCCATGAGCTCCGTGTGGCATTGCCAACGGCATCTGAGGGGGAAAAGGCAGGGCGGTTGCAACCTATCGCAAGCAAGGTGTTGATGAAAATTTTATTTGCTGCTCGCATGGCAAGATGGGATCTATTAAGGGCAACGCAGTCTTTGGCGTCGAGGGTGACCAAGTGGAGTCCAGATTGCGATTTGGGACTTCATAGGTTGGTTTGCTACATCAACTCTTCGCTTGATGTCACAATGAGTGGTTTCATAGGTGACAGCATCATGGATTGCAGGCTTTGGTTGTTCAGTGATTCCGACTTCGCGGGTGAGTTTGACTCAAAGTCAACAACTGGGTGTGCGATGTTCTTGGTTGGTCCAAACACGTACTTCCCACTCAATGCCTTCAGCAAAAAGCAAACTTCGATCACGATGAGTTCTACTGAGTCTGAAGTCGTAGCGGCAAACCATGGTTTACGTGCCGAAGGTCTACCGTGCCTGAGCCTCTGGTATTTCCTCTGGCGTGGAGATGCCGGCCGCAAGGCCGAGCCAAGGGCTGAGAGGGTAGATTCAATTGTTGCACGGATTGACCCTGAACTTGATGAGATTCGGTATGGGTCCAATAGACCAGATGGGTTGTCAATTGCAGACATCAACAGCCTCTGTGTCCAACTTCCCGAAAGCTTTGAGGTTAGACATTTGGAGGACAACCAAGCAACTATCACTCTTCTGTTGCTAGGGCAAGCTGGTGTTCTACGACATACTGATCGGACACAGAGGGTAAGCTTTTCGTGGCTAAAACAGCAGTACGAGAATGGGCATTTCAAGCTACTGAATGTTGGTACAGCCGAACAAGTGGCGGATGTTTTCACGAAGCCGTTCACGGAAAAGAACAAGTGGATGCACGCCCTGAAGCTCATTGGACATACAACCAGCGCGAAAATAGCCGGGTGCAAGCCCGAGTCGAAGATCGAGGTCGACAACAAGGTTTCGGTAGCAGCAGCTCCGGATGCAGCAAAGGCCGTCGAGGACTTCGCTAAGCAATTGTTCGACTCTAACGACTACAGTTACAAGACCTTCGAGAAGCTAGCTGGACTTATACGTACCAATCTCAAAGCTTCATTGGCAAAACCGCGATCGTTTATGTTATGGCTTCTGAGACAGTATCCAAATACCTGGTATTCGGCGCTTGGGTCCATGGTGGATGCTTTGGTATTACCAATCGCACAAAACAATGCCCATGGATTTGCAGGTATGTGAATGAATTTGTGAAGCGATCATCGCCGAAAGGGTTTACATGGACTTCGTTCGTGTTCAACTTCAATGGCAAGGCCCGTATTCACACGGATAAGTACAACCAAAAAGAATCGTACAATCTGACGTTCTCCTTCGGTACTTATACAGAGGGGACACTGTGGATTGAAGGCGCTAGCCAATTGGGACCGCCGGCAAATTATATTGATGATCATGGCAAAGTCCACAAAGGCTACAACTGCAATACATACCGAAAGCCCACTCTGTTACATCCCTCTACAAGACATGGAGTACAACCCTACACTGGTGAAAGACATTCGTTCATCGCCTATTCGTCAGGGGGGTACCAGAAGTTCAACAGAAAGCAAAAGCAAACTCTGCATCAATCAAAATTCCTCTTGCCTCCAGCTCAGTTGAGGCTTCCAGCTCAGAAAGCAATGGTTTGTTTGCAGTTATGTGTTAGTTCCCCTCTCGATGAGGGGGGAAGGCTTTCAAAACCGTGTTCTCGTTTCGAAAATGATTCGTTTGCACACACATCGCTCGAGTGCACAAACACACAACAAGCTGCAAGCCTTGACCCAGTAGTCATGACTTCCTTTGTGTGCACGTCAACTATTGCAACATCAGCTGGCTCTGCCCCATCTGTATTGCCTACAGCATCGATCCCTACCCGCACTATGGCAGCCATCGTTGTGAGCGACGAGTACTGCAGGGTAAACACTGGGGAGGACGACCGCACCGGGGTCGTAAAGGCCATGAAAACCATCCTCCAATCAGCCGCGCTCAACAGCGACATCATTTCCCTCGGCGCCGAGACGGAGTATCGCATGTTGGAGTCGGCTTATGGCTGTGTTTCCACCCAGGTCGCGGCTGGTGTGTCTTTGACGCACGCGGACACGTCGTGTTCGGCGCTTCGCCAGCTGGCAGACCTCAGTGACGAAGGGATGGCCAAACTGAAGCCAACCGCAAGGTTGAGCCCCAAGGTGAAGCGTGCCCTCATCCTCGTTAGCGACAGCTCCACAGCTTTGTGCAAGAAGAACAGAAGAGGAGTTTTCGTCAAAGCTGACTTGGGTGAAGAAGTGGGCCTGACAAGTATGATGCTGGGATGGTCCGAATGCCGCTACACCATGTGTTGGGGCAAAACGTTGGCCTGGATCGTGTGGCAAGTGGAGGAGCGCATCAAAGACCTTCGCACTAACCATCCGGGGCTGCTCATCGACGTGGTGTGTTGGTGGTGCGGTAACGAGATCTCCGGCCAGTGGGGTTGCATCCCCACTCGGCTTGGTCCTGGGTTTGGTTACAGAGACCCAACTGTGACTACGGAGGCGGTTGCTGGGAAGGTTAGGCGAGCTGCGGATGTGTTAGCCGCCCTCACGGGCGAGCCGGACATTGGCTTTGTGAAGGTGATTGGAGTGGAGGCGGATCTCTTCCAGCTCCACTCTGCGTACAACGACTTCAATGCTGCCATGTTTGAGGAATTTCGAAGCCGAAACCTCCAAGTGCAGTCAGCGAGTCCTCTTGTTGAACGGCTGGAGATGTATGACTCATTCCACGCCAGCGAGGATCTCCGCAACCGCGAATTGTTCGTGGGCTTTCTGCACGCAACATTGAATGTCAGCAAAAGTGAGTGGATCGCTCAGAAGCTCAATCCATGCGTGAAGGCACTCCTTGTCAGGTTTGAGCACTATGACACGGGTGTCAACACATCGAATCCCGTTCTCCAGGATGTCTTCAAGCAATGGCAGAGCGAGAAGCAGCAGCTCATGAACCCGAAGATCGCGAAGCCGATGCCGGTGACGGAGGAAGACAAAAGGTGGGAAGCGCCAGACGCAGCCGATGCCACCGATGTCACGAAGAACATGTCTGGGCCTCCCATGGATAAAGCCATCCGCAAGGATGTGCCGGCTATCGGGGCAACAACCGATGTGAGTAAGGTTGCGGAGTGCATCAACGACATTGTCACCCAGGACGCGGATGGCAAGGTGTCCTACAGCGTCCCCGGCACGGTGCAGCTGGTGGATGAGGGCGACAAAGTCGACCCCATCCCATCATCAATGGGCAGAGTCATGGAGCCCGCGGTGCATACAAGGACCAAGAAGTCCGACCGCGATGAGGATGCCATGAGAAGGATGATGTTCATTGATGAAAGCGCCCCGCAAGGGGCAGCCACTGTGCCAGAGAAGCTCCCGAATGAGTACTTCTACAATGGTGCAAAGCACCTGATGAAGCCATTCAACCCGGAGGACATCGTTGGCGACAAGCATGTGACCTTCAAGCATGGTGATTTGAAATTCCTCACCAAGTTGCTTCGTGGCCATGCCATGGAGGATTTTCCTGCACTGATCTTCGATCGATGATGCTGGACAGACGTTGACGCTCTGCTCCAGGTCTTCAACACTGCGCGGGACTCACGATGGGGCGTAAGGCAGCTGCTCCGAGCAGCGAAAGCCGATAACAAGGGAAGAATCAGGTTGCTGGGCATCGATGTCCCCATGAAGGACACTCTGGGGCAGCCGCTATTCCCTGTGCGTGTGAGAATGGCCCAAGGGCACAATCAAAAGCTCATCGGCAACAATCCGGACGCGGACTTCTTCCTCGCTACCCGGTTTTACAGTGGATTGTCCCAGACAGACGCTGAGATGCAAAGCAGCGTCAGGGGTTACCGTACTCTCCCGCGAGGACTCGCCCGCGAAGTTGTACCACCGCACAAACGAACGTGGTATGAAGGGGATCCTCCGCGACGGCATGATTCCTGGCTCCGCCAGATCGGACAGATCCCACAACTATCTGTCGCCGTATCGTCTGGATGATACCAACTACAAAAGTGGTATGCGATCCAATCAGCCCATTGAGCTGGCCATTGATACCCAGCGAGCAATCGCCGCTGGATGTGTCTTCTTTGTGACGGAGACCGATGGCGTTCTCACCCGCGACAATGTTCCCCCGGACTGTATCCTATCTGCCGTCGACACCAGCAAAAAGAACCTCCCGCTCTACGTCGCCGAGCACAAGGAAGCCACCCGCGAGGGTGAGCCAGAGCATGTTTTCCGTGCCAAGCGCGACTACGAGGAGGCGGCAGCAAGCTCATCATCGGCACCGCCTCCCAAGCAGGCCGCTATCGCCCCAAAGGCGATCGCATCGAAAAAGATGCGGAAGGTGGCTTCCAAGCCCACTGCTGTTATCGAAAAGGATGACGCTATGGACCTGGATGAAGCCACCCGCGAGGGTGAGCCTGCCGATGCTGATGGTTTCGCTCCCGAGCCCGAGGCCGAGGCCAAGGAGGAGGAGGGCGATACGACGGATCTCACATCCGTGCAGGCAGTGCCAGGCAGTGGTGGCGAATGGCATGTTGTTTTGTCTACGCTGCAAAGCTCCACAGACGGACGACTCTGCGAAGATCACAAGACGAGCCTTCGAGAATTCGAGGCTCAGGCAGCGCCTCCTCGCGACCGCAGCTACCGGCGCCCAGAAGCCCATTGAGGACCTCCTCGCGAGCGATCATCGTGGACTCGGTGACGGACCCAAGAAGCGTGGTCAGATGAGCGCAGAGGCGGGTGTTATCCGTGATGCCAAAGACCGAAAGCAGAGAGCATCCAAGCTGGGCTTTGATTCGTTGTCCTATCGCTTCGAGAAGGACGAACAGTTCAGCACGCGGATGATGCAGGAGGGTCGCAGCATCGAGGACATGCAGAAGTTCGACCATTTGGCGAACGCTGTGCTGCCCGATCCAGGCCGCAGCGAGGAGCAAAGGTACTTGCGTGCCGACTCCCACTACGGTGGAGGCAGTGTCCCGCCTGCGAAGTTGGTTTACTATGCCCACTGCGAAGTGGAGCCATTGCGGAGCCTGCGTTTCATTGATGATACAGCGGACGTCCCAATCGGCTTGACCTACATGGGTGCATTCCTCCCTCCTCGCCTCTTTGCCGAAGTGGCCGCAGTGAATGAAGCGGCAAAGCGGATCCTGACCTTCGACGGGGAAGTCGTCCTCTCGGCTACCACAACTGATGGGATCACGACTGAGATCGGCCAAATTCTTGCCGATAGCCTCCGTAGCGCCCGAGACCAGACTTACCAAACGGAACGTTTGGCAGATTGCAATCGCCAGACTGCAGCTCAGAACCGCCCATCCCAAAAGGGACGCGGTCGTGGTCGTGTTGCAGACCCTGAGCCAATGTACAGAGGCTATACTCAGGCCCAGTGGGACGAGTACTATCGCCAGCGCCGTGGAGGTTACACTCAGGCCGAGTGGGATGCATGGAACCGCACCCATGGGCGCTGAGTTCTCATTTTGATTTGCTTCGGACCTGCAGGGCTTCCCCGTTGTGCTTTATATATGCTCGCTTTGGCAAGTCTTTCACAAAACGTTGAAGCCCAGGGCAACCTGGAGATCTGGAGCCATGTACTATCCGCCTTAGCTTGAGCAGCACGGCGAGGGGGGTGTAGATTTTACCCTGCCTCCATTGCTATTCCTATGGTCCTTAGCTATGTCTTTACGCGACGCATACTCGGCCCAAGTCCCCATTGGAAAAGGTCCACAGGGTTGACTTACCGGTACCAAGCCGTGTCTAGCTGGTAGCCTGGAAAACTTCAAGATCGTAGCTTCTGCAGCTTCGGGGTCTTTGCTTTCGCCACGACAGAGGCTCTGTTTCCAGATTGTGTTCATCCCCGGTCTTCCCGGCCATCATTCAGGCATGCCTGCGCGCTGGCCGACGAAGATATCTGTCACGCAGAGACTTGGCCACCATCTCTAGCAAAGATGCGCCAGGCGCTGTTGGTGGTCTTAGGGTCCTAGGCGTAGTGACAGGAAGAAGACCCTAACCAGTCCGACACAGTCCTGTCGTATGCGGTGTGCTTTCCAGGGCAGCGCCGGAGTTGTTGTGGTTCCCGATCCGAAGAGGCTGCTTTCTGTTGAAACCTCCAGGCAGTCTCGGTATTCATGCCGTGGGTTCCTGCAACCAGAGCCCTTAGCCGATACTAACAAGACATCTAAGGAACGCGTTCTTCAAGGCAGTTACGCCGACAAGCCAGCTTGAAGGACCCAAAGACAGAGTCTTGCTTCAGTGATTGGGCCTTGCCCCCATTATGTTATTCGGTGGCTGAGCAGTTGCCAAGTCTTTTGCTTGCGGAAGGCGAGGAACCGGCATCAATGTTCCGATGCAGTACTCCATTTGTTGCCCTCGCGGGTCTGCGACGTGAATATCGTCTCAGGCCCTGATCTGAGAATATGGTTCTCCATCTCGACATCGTGTTATCTTGGACATTGTTGTTGTAGTCCAGAGACCGCTCTTCACGACTCAAAAACCAACTCCGTAAGCTGTCGAAGCAGACTTCTGGCAAGAAATCCCAGGGTTTGCAAGGGAGAAAGGGAGAAATCCAAGGTGCGACGATTTCATTCCGACTGGCCGCCTGATGGCACTAAAGCGACAGCCGAAGCCTTTGCCGCCCTTGTTTGGGATCGGGTCCTAAAGCCCCTCCCGAGTCTCCACAGATTGGGAAATGGGTTGGAGTGAGGCTTCCCTTTTGGGCAGGAGGGGCCATGCGCCAGAGTGGGTACTTCTCCATCCCTACCCTAAGCCGCTTTTTTGACAATTTGAGCTTGAAAGTTCTGCACAGAGCCCCTGTTGCCAAGCGTGTGCTATTCTAGCCTGTAACTATAGCAGTCCCGGGCTCCCTTATCCTTGAACTTTCGAGGCACGGGGGCCAAAGTTCAAGCTCCTTACGGTGATCTCATGCTGACGAGATGTGTGCCTGCCGAGTCCGGAAAGACATGTGCCCGCAGTATTCAGGGTGTCGGTGTTCGCTTGCCCAAGCTGACCTCCACAATCACTACAAAGTCTTGGCAATATCAAGGAAAGACTGCACCGTAAGACTACTTGCAGGTGTTCTTATTGTCTTTGCAGTCATGATATGTTCCGAATCCTTCAATGCCTTGTTTGCAGTGTAGTCAGGGCATAAGAGACACTTGCTGTAACCCACACCAACTATTCACGAAGAGCTGCACACCCGAGAGAGCTACGGATGATGTGATTCAATTGGTTGCAGTTCTGCACGTTTCTGCCGCTGCGGCTCCTGGCCGTCTACAGCCGTGTCAGAAGTGACTTCCCAGCTTCGCCAGCTTCGTACAGTCTTCTGCAAGAACCGCCTCTGGAAAGCAGCGCCATGTTGCGGGGACCGTGTCGGAAAAGTCGATGCGCCGCAGACCCAGGCATGTTGGGAATGCCGCACTGAAGCTTCCTTAACATCTATAAGCCATAATCGGCGGTAAATTGAGAGTCGCCGCCTGACCTCCTATCAATTCACGATGCAGAAACCGCAACCGCTGAAAGTCGTTGCTGCCAAATCAACACTCCATCCAAGCCGAAGGCTATAAGATTATACAATGACCTGAGATGCCCTGACATATACAAATGATTTGTATCAATATGTGTGTTACGTGTACGTTATCACCTAATCTCGTATATCATATCATATCCTCATATCATATCATATCGTGTCACTTCATGTCATATGATATCATATCAGACATATCACATCATATCATATCATATCAAATGATGCACACATGTAACATGCATACATGCATTTTTTTTTCAGCAACTGCACCATGTTGTGATGCATCGTGCATGAGTAGCAGCAACAGCGGCTAGTACGACAAGAAGAATGCTTGCGACGACAGGACGTTGCGCCTAAAGAGCACACACAACAATGCCAGTTGCAACCCTGAGTGCAAAGCTCTTTCTCGTATATATTGCTGCAACCCAAGACCTCCGACGCTTGAGAGGCCAATCCCCTAAATCTGAGCCTCATCCTTTCTGACTCAGGTCGTTTGGTTTGCACTTGTCCTTTGCTTGTGCCTGGCACCGCAGGGACGTAGCAGACTCAGTCACGTTCTGGTGGATCGAACTCAGAGGCTTTGACGTTCGACTTGTCGTCTCAAGTCTTTACATCAATTTGATTATCTTTGTGTGGCTGCTAGTATTGTTGCCAGCATTGCCGTCTCTTTCTATTCCGAGGACTTTGATGGTTATGGTAAGTTATGGTTCTGTTCTTACTAGTATGCTGGACCTAGGTGGCAGCAGAAGAAGAGTCGAAAGCAACATGTGGCCGTTACCAAGACTTTGGGACACAGAGCCAGACCGAACAACTCGGCAGTCAGGTCAATCATCTACTTTCATCCCAGCGCCACGTCAGGGTGAACCTGACTTGAGGTCGGTTCCGATGCCCCGCACTTCAGGAAGCTCGCCACAGGGTAGGATGCCACACATGAAGCCGTGAAGGGGTCAGATGTACCAATGCTAAACAGCCTATGGTGATAAGATCGGGTGTGTGCAGGTCGCTATGTGGCACGCCCATCAAAGTCCGGGCGCAATGCATCTTCGTGCCTTGCACGGCAGGCCACAGCTTGAGACTTTCATGCATTTACCATCCTGGCATCCATCTGCAACGCCTTCTTCTAGCCATGCCCTGGGCATGCATGTACCGTGACGTGTCATCCCAAGCGTGCACTGTTTTATATGCACCTTGTGCACAGTGTGACATTGTCGAGACTTGTTGGAGTTGGGCCCGTAGCTCGTTTCTCGCATACCTGAAGCCCGAAGAACGCAGGTGAAGATGACGCGATCGTGGCGGTCAAACAACAGCAGGCTTGCATGAAGATTTGTCAAACTCGGAACCAGTGCCGGTAGAGCCCATCGAAGGCTTCTTTCCCAGAAGCTTCGTCAACAGCCTGACGCGACGAGAGTCCGAGATACTCTGTATCAACTCGCCGATACTGGGCTGTCCCTCCCATACCATGAGGCTGCGACTCCGAACACTTCTCCCCTCCCATGGCCTTTTGCGTCGTAGGCCGTTCCGTCGCAATGGGAGCAGTGGGTGGGCTCCGTCGTGGGATGGCCGGGGCCCCGAAAGGGACAAGATCCGCGCATCCCAACCTCATCTTCATTCTACTTTTGCGCACCTCAGGTTCACAAATGTGCTCCACGTCGGAGGCCCGAAGGACGAAATCGTCCTGAGTCTGGAGGCCGGTGAAAAAGGTTGCTTACTGCTCGCCGTCCGTTCCTGGTCTAGTTGGCCTTAGGGTTCTTGACAAGGCATGTCGTCCTGTTGGAGGATGCTTGACTGCTCCGGACCCCTGTGATCCCCGTGTTACCTCGCGAGGAGTTTACGCAGCTGCGGGACCATCTGCTGCGAATGCAAGGCTACATCAAGGTGCCCCATGCGGTTTAAGCAAGGTCTGAAACTTTTCCTTTCCTTGCCGACAGGGAGCGCGACGGTTATGAGTTTCAGTCAGCACGCAAGGTAAAGCCTCGGGTCTTTTTTAGCAGTTCGCTTTCTAATTCCAACGATTGGCCCTTTGAGGCAGAGCTTGTAGTAGATTCGCTGCGGGTGGAGTTGCCGCAGGAAGCCGAAGACCGGGCAGAGCAGGCGAAGCCCGTTGCGCTTCACGCTTTCAGAGAACTCCTTATTGTGTTTCAGCATGATTCTCACCGTAAGTCTAACTTTCAATGCCGCATGACACCTGAGACTTTCAGTGTAACTCTTGTGGCAAGGATACGAGGCATGCAGCATGCAGTGTACCCTTCTTCGTGCGACTGGTGGGCAACGCCATCACATGGTTCTGATCCTTCGAGGTGTGTAGCTTTTCTGCCGTGCTGCAGGCCGAGGCGCTCCTTGTCCTCACTCGGAGGCGCCACAAGCAGGACACTACACGATTCCGCTTCGACCTGAACGGCGGGTGCTGCCAGTCTTGCCGCTGCCGCTGCCCACCACCACTGTTGCCACCAGCACCGGGACAGCAGCGCCGTTGGTCAAGTTGCTGGTAGTAGCAGTCGCGTTGGCATTTTCGGGTAGGACAGGCGGAGTGCTGCCAATCTTCTGCATGCTTTCCCGAATCCGTTTTCCTTGCCATCACAGTCATGCCGCTCTACAGCTGCTGGCTGAAGCAATTTTTTCCCATCTATGTTTCGCCAGTTGGTTCGCGCCTGTTTGGCGAATGGCCTTCCATGCAAAGAGGGTGGGCACTGGAAGTTCACAGAACCACTACGCCATGTACAAGACAGCAACATGTAGAGGGCTCTCCCTGATCAAAGCAGCACTTCGCACTGCTAGACTGCCAGCCCCTGCCCTTCAACGAATTCCCGCTCCCTCGCGAGCCCCGCCTTGCCCTTGCCGGGGTTGCCGGGCCTGACGCCATGGAGTCGGTCATGGAGATGGACGAGCTCTGCGCCCACCTGGACTTCGTCTCCCAGGAGCTCCCAGAGCCCCAAAAAGCCCTCCAAGAGCGCTCCAGCGCGAGCGCGGCCGGAGGAGCTCTTCCGCCGCCACGGCAGCGAGGCGCGCCACGTGGCGGAAGCGGTCCAGAGCTTAGCCTGTCAGGGGAGCTGGGTGTTTGTGTCGCAGGGGCGTCGTCTCCTCTCTTCTTAGCATTGTGAAGGGAGTGCTGGTGCAATTGTTGGACTTGAAAGATGGATGCTCATGGATGTTCCGTTCAACATGTTCAACCCGCAAGTTTATCGATGACCATGCTCGAATTTTGGGGAGGCTGTCGCCGTTGCATTGTGGTCTGTGGTGTTTAGCTTCAGCACACAGGTTCTGCTTCCGGAGCAGGGCCAAGACCTGAGGTGCAGCTGATCCAGCGTATCGGCGAGGGCCTAGCCTGGGCGTGTCCGGGCTGCAATGTAGTACAAGAGTGTCCGTATGTTTCAGTACTTGGATTTTTTGGGCTGGTTGTCCCCAGCACAAGATCAAAGAGGGCTTCCCCACGGCACCTGAAAGATTTTTGCAAGGTTTTGTCGTGGACCCAAGCCCTCATGCTCTGAATTGCTGCACTCCATATCAGAGAGCCTCGAGGTACGGGCAGCCCCACCGCGAGATTGGCGAGGTGCATCTCCTGCACGTTTCGAGGTTTCGCTGCAATGTCCCGGAAACCCGGCAAGTCCACTCCCAGAGGCGTTCGCCCAGCCCTTCGTTGACCGGCGCATCCGGGATCGGTTGAGAGACCTGCTCTTCACGCAGCATCCTCACCTGCAGGCTCCGCAGAGGGGGCAGTTCAGTCCTACACACGAAGCTTTCCCAGAGCAGAAGCCGCGAAGCCCTAAACTCTCCGTGCTCCAACTCTCTGTTCCTAAAGACTTCGTGGGAACCCAGACTTTATCAGGGCCGCCGAGGAGATGAGGGGGTTGATGATGGGTTTCGCCAATCGGCTCGACAGGCTTCAGGAGGCCAGTGCTCGAACGGATGCCACAAACCTTGCACGTCTTGGCACTCGTGGTAGTAATGCGCCGATTGAAGAAAGGTTGTATGGTCGTGATAGATTATGTTCGAGCGGTGGTTTGGTGATGTTTGGTGAAGAGTCTTGCGAGTAGGTCTAAACCAAGCTTGCAGGATGCTAACATTGGGCACCAGTCTCGTGCACTGCAGATGCCTCTTTCCACGGGGGTGACCGGTGCATTTTCAGGCGCAGGTACTGCAGACCATCCACATCTTGCTGGCAGCAACGCCTCCGAGCTGCATTGGAGATCTGGCCGAGGGGAGCCGGGCCCGTTCCGAGCTCAAGAGTGAAAGCAGGGCTTTGAGGCCGGCGGAGTCGCTTTTCTTCTGCAACCTCACCGCTGGCTTCTACCTGCCCCCTGGCCTGAGACCATCTTAGGACCCGAGGCCACGCCGAAGCCCGAAAAGCTGAGAAGGCATACCAAGGCAGAGCTCAGCCTCGAAAAGCCGAGGCCCCAAAGCACTCAAAGTTTCGAGCCTTGAAACCCTAACACCGGCCCTAACCCCCCCCCAACAGCTCCTGAAAGCTCGCCCCAAGCAGAGGAATGAAGTGGTAACTGCCAGCTTCGACTTCCGAGCCTCGTCTTGTAGGTTTGGGTTTCTCTTGGTGTAGGAATAGTTTTTTTTGTTTTCGAGCTTTTTCGGGTTTATCTCCAGGCTCGGACGACTTTGGGAGTCCCTGCTGGAGCTCGGGCCTGGGATTCACGCACGTTTTGGGGGTTTTGAGCTGTGTTTGGCGGTTTGAGAGCAATTGGTTTTCGCGAGGGTTTGGGGGTGCTCTTCACTCTAAGTCGAGTCCTAGCTTCATTTTTGTTAGCATGACCATCTGTATTTTACCTTTTCCTTCAAGTCGAGCTCAGGGCAGAACGAGGACTTGCTCCCCCTGTGGATCACCGTGGTCAAAGACATCGCTACGATGATGAGAGAGGAGCCGTGTCTGCGCCGGAAGTGAGCGCCAAGGAATTTCTGATGATCTAAACGCCTCAGACGCGGATCGTAGATACAAGGAAGCGGGGCTTTGCTGAAGTCTGCAAGCTGTTGCACTTGAGCATCAAAGGCCATCAGCCCAAAAGCTCATGGACCGCGGAAGCTTTCTGAAGCCAATGTGACCTGAAGCGTTGAGACGCTGGCCGAGCATACCACAGGCCGACACCGAAGACTCCAGTGCCTTGAATCTTGGAAGATCTCTTGCGAGATTCTTCAGGAGAACCTCATGCTGTTCTTCAACCCTTACTCCGAAGTGCCCTTCCCCTTTTTCTCGCAGAGTGCGAAATACTACCACCACCCGTCAGCCCAGGCGCGGATTCCTCAAGGGGTTTCTCACAAAGCCTCCTTCAGAGGAAAGTTGCTGGTCAAGTTGGAGGTGTTGGGGTTTCCCCCCGAATTTAAGGTACTGGGATTCCCAGGGATCCGTTTTGGGTCTGGAGAATGGGCCTTTTGGCTTTTGAGGGCGGAGGCGGCATGCCATGGCAAAGCAGCTGTCAAGGACAGGCCTGCTGTAGGCCTTGTATTCAGGAAGTGGTAACGACGTAGGGGCCTCAATAAGTAGAACAGGGTTTTGGGGCTCATTATACGATACTTATAACAAGGCACCCCCAAAAGTGCGGGTGTTTGACGACTGAATCTGTAACCCCCTGTGAGGTGCGAACTCACGTGCAAGCGACTTCGTTGGAGATCTTCTCGAAGCTGAAACACGTCCTGATCTCGGGGATAATCGAGGATTTGTGACCCCGGAATCGAGGGTCAGCACAGCAAAGCCCTGACCCTCCTCTCTGCGCCTGGCTCCCGAAGACTTGCACGGGTCCATCTCTTTGAATGCTGAACCCCAAACCTGAACCCAAAGTGAGCCCTTAATCCTAAACAAGTCCTTCTCAAAGGAAGATCGCGGACTCTTGGAGCAATTCTCTCTTCGAGTTGGTGGTGGAAGACTCGAAGATCCTCTTCACGCACGTGCCTTCCTCAGGAAGTTAGGTGGGCGCTTTAGGCCCTAGGTCCAGGTTGCCCGGGGCTCTGCTACACAGATTTCTGAGCAAACGCTAACACGTCTTTCCAGCCTGTGCGCGAAATGCCCTTAGGTGTGCTGTCTTCTCAGAGACTTCTGGCGTGGCTTGGCCGCAGCACTTTCGGAAACTGCTTATTGACATCCCACAGGCCTATGAGCAGCCCTCCCCGGTAGGCCCGAAGCTTCTTTGAGCCACAGCCGCAGTGAAGTCGAGTCGAGGCATGGCTGACGAGACAATCCGCTCCACCATCTGGCGAGACATGAAGAATGCCTTCAGCTTACAGCGCCCCGGCTCAGCGTTGTGCAACGCTCAAGCGCGGTCTCACAAGCACTTGTCGTCTTTTTGGTCGGAATTCGTCAGATGTGCAAGGAACGACATCCTGGAGTACATCAACGACGTCTTCGCCTCTGCCAAGGCCTCAGTTGACGACACCCCGCTTTGGCATGATCCGGCGATGAAAATGAAATCTAAGACCCTACAGGCAGGACCCATCCAAGAGCATACCCAAGCTCGGCCGCCTTTCAAGCCAACGTCTTGCAGATCCAGATCCGGCTACCAAGGATGTGAATCAGCTGAGCGCAATTCTTCAGGACAGCACAGGGTCCAGGGATAGTTTGGGCTTCGGAGATTCTTGGGGTGTTTCGTGCCCACAACTTGCAAGTCTAAACCTTGATTCGGTAGTTCTCATTTCAGCATAGAAAGGTCTTACAAGCGTGGACGAGCAGTTTTGGTGCTGTGCATGCAGTATGGTCGCAGGCTTTATCCCAGCTCGAGAGAACCCCACAAGATCTTGGCTCCCTCTCGGCACGGCTCTCGGCGCCTTCTGAGGAGCGGCTGCTCCGCTTCGCGGTGCTTCCGGTGCTGCTGGGATCAGCGCTGCAGGCTGCTTGGAAGCCTGAAAAATGCAAGGCATGGGCGCGGCCCCTGAAGCCTTCAGACATGCTGGCTGTCGAGTTCATTCAAGAGTGCGCTCAGTTCGAAGTACTTCTGAAGCCCCGCGATTTACCGAGTTCAAAACCTCATTCATTCGAAACCCGGTACTCTTCATGGCTTTTCTGACAGCTCGGTCGGCTCTCTCGGCCTTGCCGTGCCTTGAGCATGTTGAGCTGTGTCAGGCGCAACAGCAGCCTCTGCTCACCCAGGCAGGGAGAGCTTTACCTGGATCTTGCAGCAATGTGCGGGTGCAGCGTTGTCGTCCGGCTTTTCGCGAAGGGCCCTGCTCAGCCTTCCTCGCATTTTCAGAGCCGGGTCAGGAGGCGTCGTGGTATCTGCTGGGCGACCTGCTGGCAACCCTCAGGCTCGGGAAACGGCACATCATATCCGAGCAGTTTTAAGCTTCCGGAATTATGATCAGCAGCATGTTGAAGAAGACGTTGATGATGAGGACGGTGATCAGGATGCGGATAAGAGATGAGATGTGATGAGGAAGATGTTCACGACAGTTTCAGTTGCAACGAAGAGAAGATGAGGAGCCACCACGTCCGAACGGTGCTGGCTACCACACTGCTACGGCCCCATGTGACCGAGGAGATCTTGCAGCCCCCTGGCTTCCGGGAGTCTATCTGGGGGCCGCTCAAAAATGGTGCCTTTTTCCTTGTGTGGTGGCTCCTTCATTCAGCTGCTCCCTGATATCCCTTCCGGTGGTTCCGCTTTTTCGGGCAGTTTGAAGTTTCATGTGCTGTGCTTCTGATTCTCTTCTGTTAACTTCATGCTCAGGCCCTGGAGCTTTCGGTCGTGACAGGATCAAGTCGTAACTCCTTTTTTCAACGGGGCTGAAATTTCATCGTGGCGCTTGGGCCGTGGAGGCTGGTGGTGTCCCCGCCGCCCAATACACCAGCGGCCTACTTCCATTTGCAGAGGCGCCTCGGAAAGAAGTCTTCGTTGCGCACCAGGTTGCGGTGTCAAGTTGGCTTGAGAAGGCCGCTTCTTCTGCATAGGTGCTGTGTAGTTGACATGAGATCAGGCTCCTGCGGGCCTTTCTATGTCTCCATGAACTTCAGTCCCCAGTCCTTGAAGGTCCTGGGGAGGAACACCACAGCAGAGCTACTTCGCACGATCCTCAGCCCGGGAGGGCCGGTCACCAAAGCCGAAGCCTTGCCAGCCTGCCAGTGCCCAGTTACCCGAGGATACACAGGAGTCTGCCGCCGACCACCAGACGCTGTACGAGCCGGTGCCTATCCCGGTGGTGGCTCGGACAGGGCAAACGCGGAGGTTTTCGATCCTCCCTTTCGGGGCGCAGGCAAGAAGGCTTGCAGGGTTCAAGCACCCCTTGACCTTCATGCTCTTGTTTGCAGCTCCTCCAAAACCCTCCAAACTCAGCACCCCATGGGAACTTCAAAGAGGTGGCGCCCGGAGAGTCCTCTGGGAAGCCTCTCCACCGGAACAGCCTCCTCGAGGTCCGCAGAGAGACTGTCAGAGGTTGGGCTCTTGTCAATTCCATCTTGCAGTCTTGCTACTTATTGAGGGATTCAGGGCTTGTCAGGTGAAGGTTTGGGATTCACGAGTTTGCGGGTTTAGCCTGGCTTGAAGGATTGGGAAGCTTCTGCTGCAGACAAGAAGCACAGACGGAGGTCACACCAGTGATCAGAATCTCCGATTCCTCGCGTTTCACCGAGGCCCTGGAGCTCCGCCTCCGCCGCCTGGCATTTGACCCGGGCCGGGACGGGGCGCGGGGCGCGGCAGGTTCCGTTCTGGCTTCATCTGGCTGTCTTGCGGCTTTCGTAGGCCAAGCTGGCTTGGCTTTTGGATAAAGACGGTTCCTATCCGTATCTTTGATACCTTGCATCAAGGTTAGGCCGTTAGGGGGTGCATCAGAAGCGAACATGCAAAGAGCAACTAGCATGTTCCGCCGTTCAGATTCCATCAAGCCCCGGTGGTCCCTGCGAGCAAAGGTGAGCTTTGCCGCTCCGGGCGCACGCAGGAGGCGGTTTGCGCCTTCAGCACCCTGGAGATGTCGCTGCAGGCACGGGCCTTGCTGGCCTTGGCCATCGAAATGAGGGTCCCGTCATGTTCTGCTTGCTACGGTACATGAACGACCCTGAGAATTGTGGCAACAGCCGCGAGATTGCAGTTGTAGGGTCCGAGTTTCGGTGTTGGTTTGCCTGTCGATGTCGTGTCGGTAGTACCTGCACTAGACGCGTTGCTTCGCCTATTGAAAGAGCTAGAACAACCATCGCATGGGGTTCTAAGGCCGACTTGAGGCATTTGGACCCATGCTTCAGAGATCAACAATGGCAAAGGCGGTTTCGAGTAGTGCCAGAGTCATAGTACTGGGAACGTCGCGACCCAACCTAACTCGCGGTAGGTTTGCCAATGGCATCTTCCCTTACTGGATCGAAGTCGGCATTGTTCAAGCTCTGGCCCAGGCCCTTCGCTCTGCCGGGGAGCCGTTCCTGCTCTGCAGAAAGGAAACATGGGGTCGTCTCGGGCTTCAAGTTGGCGTTGCGGCACGTCGGGCGCCAGGGTCGATTTTCAAAAAAGAATGCATAGCTGCATAGGTGGCTTCCTCTGAGTTTAGCAGCCGCCTCTGTTTCTTCTAGGCTGGATCTGTCTGTGGCGGAGCGCCTTGGCAACTGCCTCGCCAGCTGCTTGGCGAGGAGCCCTGCGCAGTCGGCTCGGCAGTCTTATGATCGCATTCCGCAGCACTACCCTGCAGGCAAGGCTCGCTGAGTTTCGTCCTCTGCCTGTCTTGCCTCCGGGCTCTCAGCGAACTCTTCGCTGCCGGCGGTGGCAGGGTCAGGCAAGCCCTCAGCCCGATGCTGAGGCCAGGGATTCGCGAGCATGTCGTCACGAGTCACGGACCCGTTATAAAAGGGAATTGTTGGCTATCTTTGAAGCTCTGAATGCTGCGGTGCGAATGTTTTCATTCGAATCTCCTTGTTTGCAACGGCAGAAACAACTAACCGCGCCACGATTACTGCCGCCGCAACCACAACGACATGACCAAAATCACTGCGACGACTACTGCTTGTTGCTACTGTATGATTGCAAGCTGACATAGCTCTGGTGCAGATTGCAGTATAGGGAAGCACGGTGTCGGTCGCCCTCAGGGACAAGCTCTTGGCGCCGTTTGCGGATGAGCTTCTTCATGAGGCTTCTCGATTGCTCGGGGGTGGCGTACCGGTGCCTTCTGATCCTGAGTCACGGGCCGCGAACTGTCGATGATTGGAATCTAGGCTTCGCTGCTGTGAGGTTCATTGTCATCCCAAAGTCTCGTTGCGGGGCAGTCGCCACCGTAAAGCTTCCCAGACACCCCCAGGATCCCCGTACGCTAAACCCTAAAACTCCTAAACGTCCTAAACCGCTAAACCCTAAGCCCCTAAGCCCCTAAACCCCGAAAACCCGTCAACCCCAAACCCTAAACCCCTAAACCGCAAATCTTAACCCCCTAAGCCCTCAACCGCAAACCCTGACGCCCGTTCCCGGAGCTTCGCCCACATGGATGTGCCTCCAAGTGGCGTGGGCGGACCGGGTGTGGGATGAACTTGAGTGTGGGGCGGCGGGACATTGCTTCTACAACTGTGTCACCGCGGGGTTTGTCTTGAAAACCACTAGGTCCACCTTTGATGAAATCAAGGCCGACCTGAATGCAAAAGGGCGCGGGCTCAGGAGCCGAGTGGCCACCTACATCCAAGGTCACGAGGAGCGCTTCAGGCCTTTCTTTGAGCCGAGTGGTGTGCAACCAGACTCGTTGGACCCCACGGCCGAGGCAGCACACGTTCGCATCGTCGAGGACGGGGACCCGCCAGGCACATGGCGAGAATACCTCGAAGCCATTTGGCGGCCGGCCCGTTGGGCCGATGAGATTTGCTTCCGCGCAACGGCAGCACTGCTTGGAATTTCCATTCAGTTGGTGTGCGGTAGTTTGGACAAGCCTGACCAGGTGCTTTCTTACCTCAACCCTAAGTCGGCCACTGTCCTTTACTTGCACTACTCGCTAGGCCATTATACCCTTTTGGTCCCTAAGGGTGATCGGCTGCCTGAGTACCTTCGCCAGGAGACCACGGGGCTTTCACCATCGCAAAGATTTGCACCCCGTGGTGGCGGCAAGCGAGATCGTGGAGGCGGGGCTCGTGCCAAGCTCGGGCCTGGGGAGGTTGACGACTCATGGATTCCGGCCTGTGCAGCATCTGAGGAGGAGGGCAGTGTGTCAAGCCCCGTCCGTGTGGACACCGGCCCACGCAGCAGCAAGCCATCCGAGCATGCCGTAGCTCAGCATGGTGTGAGTCGTGCCAAGGGCCCTGTGTGTCAAGGAGCTCCGGTTAAGACCAAACGGCCGCGGGCCAAACACGCGGCGAGGCCAGGCTCGAGTCGGGACCGGCCGCGTCAGGCCCGTCAAGCTGCTCAGCAAAAGCGACAGCGCATGCAGGCCGTCTCCCGGGCCGTCAGCAAAGCCCGGCAGAAGCACGTCACTGTTGGCAGGCGCAAACAGTGGACCTGCAATGTCTGTGATCAAGGCCAACACCATGAGGGAGCTCTCCATAGCTAGGTGCGGACACATAAAACGTGTCCACCCTCGGCTTCCGTTGGACCGCTTTACGGATATCCGCTCTTACATTGCTGAAGTGCCAACGGTGCTTAATACACCTCGGCCGGCATGGATGTGTGCATGGTGTCACCAGTTTCTCCCGAAATTGGACTCGCAGTACGCGATGAGTAAGTCGGCCAAGGCACACTTGAAAAGGTGCGTGCATGCGCCTAGGGCTGCCGCACTCATACAGAACTTGCGACAGATCTTGGTGGATGAGGGTGTGGCGGTCCCTGCAACCAACGCTGACGTGTGCCAAACCTTCGGACGCAAGGTCCAGCTTGAGACGTATAGGCAGTCGCCACCGTAAAGCTTCCCAGACACCCCCAGGATCCCCGTACGCTAAACCCTAAAACTCCTAAACTTCCTAAACCGCTAAACCCTAAGCCCCAAAGCCCCTAAACCCCGAAAACCCGTCAACCCCAAACCCTAAACCCCTAAACCGCAAATCTTAACCCCCTAAGCCCTCAACCGCAAACCCTGACGCCCGTTCCCGGAGCTTCATCCTCCAAGGCGAAGCTCCAGTGCCTGGATATCCAAGCCCAAGGCTCCTGGCTCCAGGCATGAATGTGCACGAAGCCTCTAGGTGTGAAATGCTCTCCTAGGAATCATCGACCTCACATATTCACATTCATATGATGGTATCATACCGTATCATATCATCATACCATGTTGTGTTATGCGGTTTTTATACCGTAGTGTCTTCTGAAAGATGGTACGATATATGGTATGGTTTCGTTTTATCAGATCTTATCTCAATCTTCTATTCAAGTCCGCTCTATTCTAGTATCTTATGTCATAGTATATTGCATTGTCTTATACTTCTGTAGGTACTATTTATTGCTTTGTTGTTCCTACCCAGTTTTGTTTCCATATGATGTTTTGGGCTGTGTCATGTTACATGACATGACATGACATGACATGACCTGATAAGCTCAGATGCTATACCATACTAGCCTAAACTACATTATATCCAATCGAGTTGTATGGTATGATGTCACAAAGGTTTCTTCATATGTTAGCATTTTAGGAAAATCATCAAAGCAAGGGGTGTTTTGTACTGGATCATGATATTTTGCATTGAAATATGATACATCTCCTAGACTGCATTATGCTATACAGGACTATATTATATATCATCAGATTATGTAATGCGATATTAGTATGGTCTGTACTTTCATTCTATGTTACAGTATGTCAGGTTGTTTTAACTCATATTCGTTCATGCACGGGTTTTCCCACACTATAGATACTCTTACTGTACATCATATCACATCTTACCGTGTCATGTTACATTGTATATTGATATATTACGACTGCTCATATTGGGTTTCGTTCTGTTGTACTATACTGCATCGTTTCATATCTTGTGGCGCTAGATTATTTCGCGTTTTCTTTTGCCACCTGTCTTTGGTTATTTTATTGCAACATATTATCTTGCAACTTAATCTTGTGTTACATTCGTTGTTTTATTTGTTATGTTGCATGTTGCTAGCCATGTTGCATTGCATGCCTTCATACTACAGTTATTACTTCAAAGAGTATAACAAAATAGATGATGGTATGTTGTATTGTGTTTTTACTGGAATGGCCTATACTACACTCTACTCTACTATACTGTACTGTAAGGTACTGCGGTATATGCAACATAGTCGTCATATTATGCCTCACAGTACTCTACTATACTACACCACGCGTTGCTCGACTCTACTGTACTATACCGTACTATGCTAGGCTATACTCGACCATGCACTGCTACTCTCTACTACACCGAACGATACTAGACCATACTGTACCGTAATTTGGACTAGACTATGCTGGACTCTGCTACGCAACATATGTGCCTGAATGTGCAGGGTTGTTTTGGGGCCTGGGGTGTTTGAGGCTCGCAGGATTGAGGGATTTTTCTCCTGGCTTTGACTTCGGCGAAACCTTTGCAGCCAAGCTCGAGCAGAGCTATTCAAAGCAGGACTTCCAGCAGCAGTGGCATACCTCTGCGCAGGACACATTGGGTGGGAGGCTTTCCGGTGAGCCTCATTGCACGGTCTGGGGATGTCTGGGGCTGGACATCAGCGGCTGGCTTTTCCGGGCTTGGTTGAGCTCTGTTTAAAGGCTGTTTTGACAGAAAATCCGGAGATCCGTAGGCGAGCTCTTCAGGTCCAGAATCGCAGGCTAAAGAGCCTGGAACTAATGTCGGCCGCAAAGGGTGCCTAAAGCTTCCAGCTCGCTGGAGACAACTTGAAGCTGTCTAGGGCCTTAAAGGATTGACAATTAGGACCCGACAACCCTGAGCCCTAAATGAAAACACCCGAAGCCAACGCCAACGGCCCGAAGTCTGTACCCCTCGGGATGGCCAGGATCTCTCATCGCTTTCGGAGAAGCCACGGAGTCAGATCCTGCCAGAACCTGGTGCTTCTCCAACAGTTCAGGAAGCCTTTCGCGTGGCGGGGGTTCCTGGGAGTCGGCACCAACAGACCCCCAGCCTTCAAGCCTGCACAACACAGTTCTGATAGTCTTGCTGCTGCTGACCGGTGATTTTGTGGCCACTCCCGTCGTTTTATATTCGGGTCGCCACCATCAGTACTGTGATTGCGATCGTCGCCGCCGTTCTGAATACATCTATGACTTATGATGTGCAGGGTTGTGCTCAAAATTGCCACCGGTGCCTTCGAGGCACCCGAAAGCCAGAAGCCCGAAACCCCAACCCCCAAATTTCAAGCCCAGAACCCTACTTAGAGGCCCAGGGGACTTAGTAAGTAGGCTACAAGTAGGGTGATAACTGGGGTAAGTCCATTTAGGGTACTCACAAACCTACTTATCACCTACTTACTAAGTCGCCTGGGCCTCCAGGTACCCCCCACCCAGTCCCAGGTGCCTCGCCCGAGGCTTCTGCGGCTCTGCCGGCTCGGGCCAAAAGCAGCGGAAACCTATGGAGGCCAAGTGGGGGGATGTCGGCTCCTTTGGGATTGGTGGCATTCTGATCTGGGGCTCGCGAGAGTTGTAAGATGCGTGTTTTGTGTTTTGGGTTTGTGTTTTTTCAGTTATTCAAACAGAGGACATGGTTGTGTGGTTTCATTTGAAGACCCTGCTGTAGGTCTCTAGGTGACAAATTGAGGTCCGAGGTCTGGGATTTGGCACATAAGTTGCATGGTTGGTTTGCATAAGGACTTACCACTTCAACCGTGAGTTGGACTGCAGTAGCTTGTGCCGCTATCGCAAGCAGCACGAATCGGTGTGAAGCTCATGTAAATACTTGCATTAGTTGAGGCGGTACTGTTACGAGTGCGGAACCCTTCGTTTTGCAGCTCATGATGATGGTGGTGTCGCCGCTGGTGCTGATGCTTTCCAACGTCCGACTGCTAGCACATTCACATTCAAGCTTCAGCAGCCCTCGGGTCCTAAACTCCCGCATGCCATCGAGGCTTCTTCTGTCGCTGCACCGACTAGTTGCTGGGCCATCTGTCTCAACAGTTCAGGGTACCCAAGTCCCACAGTAGAGGGTTTGCTTCCGCTTGCAGAGTTGCCCATGACCTTGCGTGCAGCAGCTCTCCATGAGCAGCCAAGGAAGGGCACCATGGAAATGCCGGGCCTGGAGGAGGCTTCCCCGTTTCCCAGAATTAGATTTGTTTTAGCCCTTCCGGTGCCAGGCTGCTGAGTCTTGAGAACCTGTACCATCGAGGGAAATCTTACTGTAGAACAAGCCCTGCATGTGGATGAATTTCACTATTCAAGACGGCCCCAACGAGCCCAGGCCGCAGCCCCTGTAGGCCCGAGCTTGAAATTCTTCGGATATGTCGAGGTTAGGTCTCAAATTCAACGAAAGCTAAGCTGCACACGTGCTGGAGACCGTATTCAGACTGGCCAGGGCGAGCGGGATGAGCTGCTCCGCTATCAGCCGGGTGTTGCAGTCCTCGTTCCACGGTGTGAAGCAGGGATTTGGTTTTCCAGCGTTCGGGCTTGTCGGGTTCGGGGACTACGGAGTTGCAGGTGTCGAGGGCTTCAGGGTTTCCTGTGACGGAACATTGAACGGATTTACAGCGATGCACTTCAGCCCGGTAAACACGTTCTTTCGTCTTGCGGAAGCATCGTTGAGGACAACAGCAGCAGAGGCTCTGACATTTTGGGGGTGTAGGGGTAGGACACACGCATGGTGTAGCAGGAGCGCGCTTCTGTGACTATTCATAGAAAGAAGGGCCAGCTGTAGGACCATCGCCTGGTCTGCTATCAGCTATCAGGTAGGGAAGATGAACCGCGTGAAGTGCACGGTGCAAGGGCTGCTGCTGGAGGATGGGCGCGAGGAGCTTGCATTTAGAAACACATCGATGCCTGACTTGCATAGACGGACATGCGTGGCCCTGACTGCAAATCGGTAAATGGGCAATGAAGTGATGCGACTGCCCTACACAACTTACTCAAACTTCTGGAGAACCAAAGCTCCAAATGCAGCCAGGAGAATCTCTATCTCATGCCCTCAGCGCATACGCTTCTCCTGGCCAGACCCGACACACTGAAGGCCGCGCTTGGAACTTGGAAGCACGGTAGGGCCCGGTAAGGTTCAGAGTTTCGTGCATCAAGGCTTCGATCGGAGCCTGCCGTCCAAAGCCCTTAGAGCCCGGATGTAGCGGGGGCTCCAAGATGGAGCCCAAGGCCCACATCTGCGTCTTCAGATCTCTAGCTGAAACCGGGAGCTTATGAAACCTAGGGTGGCGAGTTTGGGGGTGCGTCCTTCCATAGATTTGCAGTTTTGTATCCGGTGCAGAGGCCTTGAATGCCGAGCCTGTCATCGCCGAACCTTTGCGGCTCGTGGTCCTTCACACGGGCCCTTCGGAGAGACTGGTGAAGGAAGTGTGGGTGGTTGGGAGGATTTCTTTGCGAACTTTCTTCCGCTGAAGCAGCGCAGTTGGGGTGGGTTACTGGCTGCGAGGTTTGGTGTTCTCGGGACTGCTTGTGAAGGTCTGCGAGGCACCCAGAGCTCGGCAATCACAGATTGTGCAGCGGCGATAGAACGATAGAATGCCAAAGACCAAAGGAAAGAGCACTGCTCCTACAAAGGCGACGAGAACGCGAAGGCGCCGGGAAGCTTCTGGGGCAACACGGAGGAGCCCTCCCTGCGCATGAAGGCAGGACTTGAAGACTCGACAGGGTTGCTGATGAGGTCGGATTGAAGCTGTTTTGGGTTACAGCCTCGTGCTGATGGACTGAAGTTACTAAAGCTTCAGAAGGATTTGAAGTCGGACGCTCAGTCAAAAGCTCTGGTGTGAGCATGTGGCTGCAGTGGCTGCAGGTTTTTGCGCCGCGCTCTCCGGCCTTACGGAAGCTGGCAGGTGTCGCACGTGGGATGCGACAACACCGATGCTGGCTGATGCCGGAATATCTCAGCCTTTGAGTGCCTTCTGTCAGCTTTCCTTCGTTGATGTGTTGTCGTACCTCCAGCATTTCGAAGTGGGACTACCACCTTGGCCACCTTGGCCGATTAAGCGTCAACCAGAGGCTGCAGTTCCGCAGAGTTTTCTCAGTCCCGCACCTTCAGACCCAAAACAATTCAGAGTGGCAAGAGATGATGGACAAGATCCGCTTGTTGCAAGATAGGTACGCTCCCTCGAGCCCTGCTTTCCAGGATGCGAAGCGTCTATGTGTCCCGCCGTCTGCGTCAATGTGTTTTGTACACCATGTGTCGTTGTAATCACTCACCTCTTCATGTCAAACATGTTATGTTGTGATGTCTCCCCTTGATGGTTGTCTTCCCTTGATGGTTGTCCTGGTTGTCGGACAAGACGCCGCACCGCGCATATACATCATCCCCGGCATGGAGTGCGAGTACCGGCATTAGCGGTTCGGCAGGATGATGCAAGAAGCGTGCTTGGTGCTTAGGCTTTTCCATTGAGCAGAAGTCGCCCTGGTTTTGTGATGCATTCTGTCATGTGCTCCTTGAGTGCCTGTCAATCTCTTGGCGTTGCTTTTGAAAGCCTGGGCTTGGGCAGGCTTGCGTGGTGCCAAGCCGCATTCGGGTGGCTATCCCCGTGATGGGCCGACCAGCGGGACCTTTTGGGCACTTAACCTTGGTGTGCGTGGTAAACAGATTGAAGATTTCCGACTCTGCCAACATGACACAGCATCACAGCATCCAGAGCTAAGACATCTGCTCTGAAGTCTCGAGGGCGTATTCCCTGCAGTCTCCCGCTGCGAGGACCTTGCCTCCTGCAGAGGCGCAGCGGAAACCAAGGGACGTTCGGGGCCTGGGTTTCAAGCACTTCGAGCCAAGCTTCCGCAGGCCGGGGGATGTGAGAAGTCGAGGGTTTTCTGGCAACGTGGGCAGGAGTCGGTGGAAGTCGTTCTGGTCTTCCCCGATGAGAAGCGGAAGAACATCGCCTGGAAACTCTTGTCCCAGGCGGCATCCCGGGTCGAGCAGAGCAAAGGCAAGATCCCATGTTGACTGGTTGCCAGGCCCATTCGCAGCTGATGCACCGCCTCTTCAACAGCGTTCTAAGTTTCCTGACCACGGTGAGGACGAAGGCTTAAGGGGAAGATAGCCCCACACCGAGAGCCCTCTGAAGCCGAAGGGGACTCTCGGTGACCATGCCCAAAGTGGCGGGGCTTCCCAACGAAAACTGTGTACAGGTCCGGGCATTAGCCTTCGACGCATCCTTTTTCAGAGGCTTAAGTTGTGAGTCTGAGGCCGGAGTAGTTTTGGTTTGACTTTGTGAGGTTTCAGCATTTGGCCATCAACTTTGCAGAGTCCAAGACTGAAGAGCGGAAGCGGATCATGAACGAAGGCATCGAGGAGGGTCAACAAAACGCAAAGGGCCAAAGGGTACGTAGAAGATGCGTCGAGGAATAGCTACGAAGGCTGCATCGTGAGAATAGCCAGCATGGCAACAACTACCGCTACTACCATCACCACTACCACTACGGCACCCCCATGCCCATGCCCCTACCCTGGCCCTCCCCCGTACTGTTGCCACCCCCACCCGCAGCACTAACCGCGGTGCTACCGCTTCGACTACCACTACCACTGCCACTGCCATCGCCACTGCCACTGCCACTGCCAGTGCCGCGACCACTACCACCGCCGCTCCTGCTACTCATGCTGCTACTCATGCTACGGCTACTGCTACTACTGCCACTGCCTACTACCCACTACCTTCTGCCTGCTACCTACTAGCCTACTACCTACCACATCACAATGATTGCTGCTACTGCTGCGCCCACCATCGCTCCCACTCTAGCAGTCTTGGTATGATGCCGCAGAGCAGAGATTGTTTATGGGTAACGCAAGTGTCGCATGAGGAAGTCGGAAGCAACAGGAATGGGTAGTTTAGAAGCAGTACGTATTATCGTCTGCCTTGAGGCTGACGCTCGGACCATGGAGCTACATGATCTTAGGCTCCACGTTAACGACCGCCGTGGGGCACAGGCTGACAGGAAGCATGGAAGGCAGTCCATGGAGCAGATGACCTCCGCCACCGCAGGATCCCGCACGCTGCGCGTTCCCGTTCTGTGCCCCTGGTTGGAGCTAGCGCCCGACCCGTCATCTCTGCGGGAAAAGATGTTTGCACGTGGGGAGCTGTCCTAGCATGAGGCCTTGCGTGCATGCTAGAAGTGCTATACCGTGAAGGCACAGCAGATTCAGGGGAACTGCATATGGGTTCGCAGCAGTTGTAGGCGCAGCTTGGTGCTTCTGTCTGTATTGTCCAGTCGTGCAACCCCGGGCGAGGATCGTATAGAAACAGGCACAACAGGACGATCTTAAGCCTTAAGCCTTCTTAATGCCAGAAGGCGCCACGTCGCCGTCCGCAGTTGGGGGCTCTTGTCCTTCTCGGAACTTCCTTCACCCACCATGGAGCGGCCTTCCTGACCAATTAGCCCCGAAGCAGAGCTTGGAAAGCTTCCTTCCAAAGGACCTGAAGAAAGCCGGTTTTGGGCTTAGTCGAGCAAGCTTGCGGATGTTGGGATTTGGGTTCTCCGCATGAGCTTCTATTAATACGCACGTGCCTGTCTATCAGTATCTGTCCGTTTGTCGGTTGTGATATAGTCACCAAATTGCGGCGCAATGATCACTACTGTAGCGGTAGCACAGACTACAGAAAGCGCAAAGTGAAAGTTTGTCTGTCTGTCTGTCTGTCTGTCCGCATGGATATATCTACGAATGAATATATGTATGTATGTCTGCATGCATGTATGTGTATGTGTGGATAATACTGTTAGGGGGAATTTTGCGTCCGGAGAGTCCCTTCCCAGGCTTCCTGAGTTGAGTCCGCGGGCATTGGCCGCTGGCGTTTGTGGTTTCACGGATGTGGTGGAGTAGTTCGCTTTGGGCTATTTCGTATTTCTGCCATTCATGCAGTATCGTGCCGTGGTGTATTTGGGCCGTGTAATTGACCCCAGGTTCAGTATAGTGTCAATGTGCAGTATTCTTTACGCTGGGTCGTATTGGTGATGTGGGGACGTGGCCATGAAGTAAAGCACACCTCACACCGATTGGCACTTCCCGCACTTGCGTGAGAGCCCAGCCGACTGAGGGAAGAAGATGCAGCTGCTGGTGAAGTATGTCGGCGAAACGGAGAAGGTGCGGGCCGTACTTGCCAAAGTCTGAGTGTCGATGCCTTTGCCTGCATTATCTTGCTAGGAGCGGGATGCTCTGAAGAAGGAGCGGGACGCGCTGAAGAAGGAGTTGGAGGTGGGCGGTACCAAGGGCTCAAGAAAGCATAAGCAGGACTCTTGAGGCACTGCCGCAGCCGTGGGCCAGAAACCGCCTGTTCCATTGTCAGGAGAAAGAGGCGTTGCTTCGCAAATACAAGCAGGCTGCGGAGTCTTTCAAGGCCAGACTATCGGGGTCGGATTTGCTTGCAGGGTGGCTTGGTATAGGCAGCACTGAATAGGAGTAAAACCGCTAACGCACACGACAGGCCACAAATAGTTCTCGAAGTTCAACCCCGGAACCCTTAAGGCTCTAAACACACACTGAACTGACAGGAGGTGCTGCTAGACGAGGAGGCGCGCTATGGAGCATTGGGCTCTTGATTTGAAGCTCATGGGGTAGCCAACCATTGCTCATAGAAGACATGGCCATGACCATAGATCTGATTGTTAGCAAAGTCAGTCGTCAGCTGTAGGATCGTTGTTATCGGTACCATCCATCACTAAAAATACAAGAGACGATACGTTACACGTGCATTTTGGTTGTATCATGCTTGCGGTCATTTCCGGTACTCCTGAGCATGGTCGTTGCTGTGTGCAAAGCTGCCGCTGAAGGTTCAGGTGACCCCGACTACGAAGGTCGAGCCGGAGGCCTCGGCACAGCCTCTGCTAGAATCATCCCGATTCTAGGGCGGTCCTGGTGTCCTAGTCACGACCAGTCAGATTAGCGAGAGGAGCAGTGACCGATCAATACGAGCAGCCTGCGAATTGTTTGCGCAAGTCGGCTGTTAACTCGACAGTTTTGCAAAGCGGAAGGATTTGTCGCTTCACCACTTAGTTTACTCTAAGAGACCGGAGAGGCTTGAACAAATTCCGAAGCTGGATCCTCGCGAGTCAGCAGCTCGTCCTCAGACGACAGGAGGAGCTGGACGAATTCAGCCGGATCATCTTCGAGAACTTCGCCGAAGAGAGGAAGCAGGCCCCCGACCCTGCATGGACTTGCTGACGGTCTCACGGCTTTAATGTTCAGATCTTCAGGATGCATGGTTCCAGGTTTTGCCAAGCATGTGGGATTTTGTTGCAGGGAGCTCAGCAAAGCACGCTTAGCCTCAGCATGAACATGAAGAGCGTGAGTAAGTCTACCTAGACACACACACACACACGCACACACCGCATCAAAGAAGCTTACAGTCAGTAATGTACATGACATCACATGACAAAAAGAATGATGTGCTGACAATCTGCATGTCAATCGGTACTCTTCCGCCGATCTTCCGCCGATGTAGCGCTCATGTTGCATGGTGCCCTTAGAGGTACCAGGTACCATTCGTGTGCTGTTTCCTCTCTTGGCCTGTACTCTTATGTACGTGTGTATGTACCGTACCGACATATGTGTGCAGATACTCTGCACGTGCATACGCACATATCAATGGGCTTTGTACCTCAGACAGTAATCAAGGCAAATTACATATCTCGACAACACTCTGGACTGCTGCGGACTACACTAGGACATACATGAAGTAATCTTTATCAAGGAATGAATATAAAGTGCCCAGCCAACAAATCTTCGTGGAGGTTGTGCGCAATTGTAAGTTGCGGCGTCAAATCGATTGTTGAGGTGTCACTTCCAATGGTTTGCTGGTAATACATACGGCGGTCAATTATCAAAAACGGATGGCCCCCTGCATGCCCAGAAAGATGAGTTCGGTCTCATCAGTCCCTCGTACATGACCCTCGAGGACAGCCAGTCTTAGCCCTAGGGCTCGTCTTCGGAGTTACAGTCTGTGCTGGGGCTTTGGAGGTCGGAGGTTAGCCTTGGGCCGCGTTTCGAAGCTGTGTCTTCATGTTACGTGCAGCTGGGGCTCACTCACTTCAGCATCGTTGCGTTGTAAGGTGAGTTTCGGGAGCACAGTCCCTTGGCTTTCCGATGCCGGACTTGCGCTTCCGAAATCCATGTGATGGGAAGTCGGGTCTCCGATGTGCCGCAGGAATGCCGTCAAGAATGCGAACTGCCCTGGCCTCGGCGTGGGCGCTAGTCGTCTTCTGGGGTATCTATCTCAGAGCTCAACAGCAGCGTCGGTGCTTCTTCCTGGTCTCCCGAGCTGCAGCGGTTGAGATCCTTTCGGGGCTTCGAGGCCTGTGCGATTCGGCCTTGGAGTCCCTTGCCGAAGCAGAAACCCTCAGAGAGAGCCATGCCTGCTGGATGAATCTGAGAGGCCCAAGGACCCTCAAAGTCCTGAGGCCTAAACCTCGCTAAACCCAAAAGATACTAAAATACATCAAAGGATACAGTATACTATAGTGTAGCATACGGTGGAAAGATATATAGATAGACAGATAAAGTGATATAGGTATAGTTATAGATAAGATAGGGAACAGGATAGAGATAGAAAGCTATATAGGTAGGTAAGTAGGTAGGTATGTATGTATACATACACATACACAGCTACACACGCACACAGATTTTTTCGAAAACATATATATATATATATATGTATGTATGTATGTATGTATGTATGTATGTATGTATGTATGTATATGCACATGTATATATGTAGAGAGTCCGTATGGACTCCTGAGCCGCCCCAGGCGTGGCTTGGATCCCGAGGGCGGCCTCGGACATCTCCGCGCGCGGGTGCGCGCCGCGCGGGCCAAAGACCGCCTCAGCGCGGGCGTCCGCAACGGCCACGGAGACTGAAAAGTGAAAGTCCGCTTTGCATCCAGGTCGGAGGGGAGGGGGGTGAGGAAGGAGAGAAGCCGGAGTAGTCTTGGAAACATAGCTTCAGAAACACAGCTTAAGTGCAGAAACCCTCATCTCTGTATTCAGCTTCGGGTATTGACGTCGTCAACCCCAAACCGCAAGCCGGAGGCCAGCAACAACCCTCGCTCCATTTTATGTCGATGCTCCCTTCCCGACCCGCGGCCCGACAGCCGGAATCGGATACATGGCAAGCTGGAGCTGAGCCGGATCTGGAGCCCCGTATCCTTGCCGCAGCCTCTGCGCGTCGAGCTTGCTTCGGCGAGACATAGGTTTCTGGCCCTTCTGGCCGATGGTACACCTGGAGGAGGAGCCGGAGGGGTTAGTCAGACAACTTTCGCGAGTTGGGGCCGGCAGCCTGAGACAACGCCTCCGGCCTCCGAGCACGAACCCCCAAACTCCAAGCTTAGGCCCAAAACCCGAGCCCTGAGCCCCTAAATCCTGGTCCTAGTCCCCAGACCTCAAGCCCCGCACCACAAACCCCGAAACCTACATCTTGGAGCCGCTCGGCGCAGGTTCGCCCTGATTCTGGCAGGCGCCATGAGCTCACCAAGGTCGCAGACTGCCCGGACACTCTAGATTCTCGGGCCGGCCAGAGCAAGGTTGGTTTTGGGGCTCGTCTTCTTGTTGTTAAAGACTCTTCTCATACCTTGTTATGGAAAAGGATGTGTTGCTACGACGACTCGACGACACTGGGTCCTCGGTCCCCTTCAGCCTCTGTGCATGCCCGCAGGGACGGGATCCCGACCTTGGCTTGCAGAGTGAGAGGTCGACTAACTTTGAAAAGAAGAAACACTGGGTTCGCAACTCTGCCCTTGTGGTGCCGTGGAGTGTGAGCGCTGTCTGTCTGTACAGCACGGAGCAGCCTCCTTTGCCTTGCAAGTGCAACGGTGTTCGCACCCACAGGCAATCAATCAATCAATCAACCAATCTTGTTATGGTTTTTAATTTAAGTTACCACAAAAGGGATCTGAAGTAGTTCATATGGTTTCCTTATTATGGTAACTTAAATTGAATTCCTTAACAAGAACCCAGAACAGCCCACGGAGCCGCGGAACTAAGGATGTAGCAGACGAGAAGCTCTACTGCGAGCCGTACGGCCCCCTCCTCAGCGAAGGTTCACTAAGCTGAAGCGCACCCACGTTCCCCAAGGGCTCCGACTTCGAGCTTTCTGTGCCAGGTTTCAACGAAGCATTCAAGCTTTTGGAGCGGTGCCGGTGCCTGTGCGAAGGTGTCCCTCACAAGCGCATCGGAGATGTGATCCTTCCAGCTTTCCTGCATTGCCAGTCCATGGGATCCCTGCCCGCGCCTCAGCGGAGGACCATGAAGTCCTAACTTCGCAGCTGGGTTCTTGTTGAGGAATCCAGTTTAAGTTATCATAATGCGGAAACTATATTATTAGCTATAGACCCCGATTATGGTAACTTAAGTTCAAATCCCCTAACAGGAACCCAGTCAAGAAGAGCAGCGCGAGTCAATTGTTCTCACAGCCATATACTATCATTCGCCTCATCGCACACGCTACGCCAAGTCTTGAGCAATGTATGCCTAATGGACTCTTCATGCATATGCTACATGCATCGACAACAGTCCTTCTCCTTTTTCCGGATTCCGTCTTAGCTCGCTCGTGTGCTTCTTATTTCAGGAAAATTCGAAGGTAAGGTATCAATGCGTGCCGTAGCAGCGGTGAGAGGTGGGGCAACCCAAGATTAGCGTACTTCATCCTAGCCCCGTAAAGCACTAAACCGTCAACGCTATATCCTAAACCCTACAATCCCAAAGAGTCCTGTGTACCCATGTGGGGAAAGCTTGCCCAGACCACAATAGTAATACCTGGTATAGAACCCTACGTTCCACCATAAAAGGACCTTAGGACTCTTTGGGGGAGTAGCTTCCCGGCCGGAGGTCTGACCAATGGCGGATCACGGAGAACGACACGCTGCTGGCCATCTCGCCAGGCCGGGAGCTCCCTGGAACTTGAAGCCCCCACAAGGCCCTGCACCCGAGACCTACAACTCCTCGAAAGGTGTACTCTTCCGCAAGGATTCGGGGGAGCAAGGATGATGGCATCCAGTAGGCGTCCTCCAGCTGCCTAGCGCCCTGACCTCCCAACGAAGACCTTAAATACCTGTTTATAGCTCTGACCCCATTTTCCAAAGCAGCAAAGGACTATTCGTGTTGCGTCAGAGGCTTTGTTTCTCATGTCATTATGCTATACCATTGGATGAACAAATATATATACACATACATACATACATACATACATACATACATACGTATATATATATATATGTATACATACACATATACGTATATAAATGCTTGCTCGCCTTTGGAGGCCTCTTCCCAAACATCCAAGTCCTGGAGCCTCTCTTCGCGCTGGCCGGCGATCCGCTGCCTGCGGATGCGTCCCCAGGCGCTGTGTGAGCTTCCCACTCTTGTTTTCAGGGCTTCGGGCATCGTTTCGGGTTCAGGATTTAGGGCTTTTGGTGTTGGAGTGGCTGCACAGCCGTCGTCAACTTCGTGCTTGTAGCAGCAGCCGCCGGTCGTCAAAAGTAGCAGCTGTCGTGGTTGTGTTGGCGGCAGTCGTAGCAATCCTGGTGGTTCTAGTTGTCCTTAGTAACATCAACGGGAATCAGAAGAAGACGTGAGCACCAGTGTGTTGTAGCAGCCACAGGCATCGTCGCAGTAGTCGTGCTAGAAGCAGCCAGGGCCCCTAGCTTCATATGCGTAGCAACAGTCACAGCAATGTCGGTAATGATGATGCTGGCGGTTTTGCAAGCACGCTACCAACAGGACCATAAGCGCTGCCATTACGTGCAACATGACCATCAGCAGCGCCAAAACTTCCACCATTCCACAAGGACAAGGTATCCGACGTATGCCTCCAAGCCCCGAGCTCGACACACCAACACCTAAACCTTCTCACTAATCCGTGAGCACGCAACGGGCAACGGTTCCGAGCCTTGGCGACTGTGAGGCGGGCCCGTCGAGGGGGCCTGTGCCTTCCGCCAGCGCATGCTGGAGATGGAGACGAGCCAGGAGGAGGGCCCTGAACTTTGCTTTCGCCGAACCCCAGAACCTTAGCTCGTAGCCGCAGCCGTTGTGTCTCCTCCTCATCATCATACCGTCACGATCACCATCACGATCACCAGCTGTCGGAAGAGCATCACCAGCCTTATCACGATCCTCGTCCGGGTCCTCGGCTTCATGGTTGCTACAGATGTCATAGTAAGTCATAGTGGCCTGGTGGGAGTCATAGCAGCCGCATGCCGATCACATGCGAAATCTCATCGTCGGAATTGTAGCCAGCAGTGCTTCTCATCACAGACTCATCATTGCCGTCATGAAGGCTATCCACACTCGCATACTCAGACTAAGGCAGCCAACATCTGTTTTTTCAACATAGAAGAGAAGCACAGAGCTTAGCTTCACAGTTCCCAATCAACAGAATTTGCGATCAAATCGCAGAGAAACGAACATCAACTCGAGGTCCATGCAGTGGAAGTTTTTTGCAGAGTAGGCAGCGGCGAAGACAGAGGCAGGCCGCTTGCGACGACGGGGCCCACTAAAAGCACAGCAGCAATACCATCACCATCACCACTGTGATCACCGTCACCATGACCAAACCCTCACCATGCATTGTCACCACCACCGTCATCACCGCCCTTGACATATCATCGCCACCGACCTCCGCGACAACTTATAACTATCGCTGAGCATCTCAGCATCTCCCGTATCATGGAAATAGTCAGATATCAGATATCCACGGATGCGCCATTCCCACAGCAGTGCTTGAGGAGTTGAGTCGGACCGGTAACCGCTGCCTCTTCACCCTCCTGCCGCCCTGGCTGCCTCTTGGGCTCGCTCCGTTGGTTGTTTTGACTTCCGAGGAGCACTCCTTCCTTTCCAAGCCTCCTGAGCCTATGATGTACTATACTACGATGAGATCTTGCTGAGGGTGAGTTGGGTTTTTCCGGCTTTCGGATGAATGGAGGCCGCAGGTCTTACGGGGTCCGGTTGGCAGCTTCTCTTCGTGCTGTGCCTACTTGTGGCAAGCATTGCATGAAGGAGCAAGGCCAACTATCCATGAAAGCCAGCACCGCCCTAGGCTGCCCATGAACGGAGCTCGACGATTCGGAAAGACAGCGGCGCGCTGGGCGCTGGGCGGGCTGAAGGGCTCCCGTGGGTTCTGTTGACTGCCCTACGGGGCGGCTGGCGCGAAATTAGGCGAACACTGCGGTTCCTGTTCGTAAGATGATCTAGCCACAACGGCTAGAGATTAGGGCTTCGGATTTAGGGTCTCCTGTGGGATCGGTTTGTGGACGCATGATGACCCATGTCAGATTTGCTGGCAGGTTTGGGAATGTTCGTGGTTGGGGGACAAAATTCCTGCAGACCCAGGGCGCAGCCCCAAAGTGCTCGAGTGCCCGAAGGAACTTGCAGCAGTTTCCGCTCATTGTCCGCGGACGGCACAGGTTTTCCTCGCGGACCCACGCTACCTCATCATGAGGCGGCTGGCTACAGGTTTTCAGCCCAAGCCGAAATAAGACCCGAAGCCCTAGACTCCAAAGGCTTGGAGGGCTCGGAAACCCACTAGCAAAATGAAATCTACTATAGGGGCCTGAATACTACCCATACTATTTTGGGGGGTTCCTTATTGTATATATAGAGTATAATGAGCTCCCAAGACCTTATTCTAATTATTGCGGCCCCCATGAGGTTGCAGGCAAGAGCTCCCCCAGATCGGCCCTGAATGCGTTTAGCCGCACCCTTCCGGTACGGTCCCTACTGTACTGCCCTAAACTTACGCCTCCTTAGCCGAAGCTAAACGATGCTCGAGGGTTCTCTGTAGGCTTGTATAATGGTTGCCTGCCGGTATGATGGGGGCGAGCCTTGGCTCGAGTAACTTACGGTATGCTCTTCCAGGAGGCGGGGGGGCTACTGGGTGGATTCGGAAGTCCTGAAAGACAGCGGCCTCGGCTCCCGGAAGCTTAAGGCACAGTGGTTCCCTTCTTGAGCGCAGGAGTCGGTTCGCCCCTGAACCCAAAGTCTACGACTAAGATGAGACAGTACCGGCCCTACTAGATGCTTGTGGGGCAGCCCGGGTCTTGAAGCAGGGGCTCTCCAGGGTTTTTGGCGTCAGCATCTCTTTGTGAGGCAGCTGAAGATGTGGGAGATCTTCAAGACATGCATGGCCAAGAAGGGCATATCCGGCTGCCAGGGACCGTGAGGGATGTCAGTAAAGCTGGGCAGTGCTTCTGCGCATTCCTGAGAGGTGAAGGTCAGGACTTGGGATGTTGAAGCTCCCCAGAGCATCTACAAAGCTTCCATAAACCCTGAACCCTCCGGGTGTCCAAATTCTGAGCCCCTCGAACTCGAGGCCTTGACCAAAGCGGAGGCTCCCATCCTCTCCCACTGTAATACTCTCAAACCCAGAGCCCGAAGCAGGGAACCGCCGCCCCCGCCTCTCCTTCGGCGAGGATTTGGCTCGCTTGACGAGTCTGAATTCCTGAGGGCTTACCTCGAGCAGGCTGCTGGCAGGGGTGCTTTGAGGGTGCTACTGCAGCCTTCTATGATGGAGGTTGGACACGTTTTGAGCGTGAGTGTGGGGGCGTGAAGGGCCTTTTACAGTTCTGAGGTCTGAGGTTCGAGAGAGAACGCATGTTCGACTTCGCAGAAACCCTAAACCCACAACCTTGATCCACATCTGCAGCGCTTCGCAGCCACTAATGGAGGACTGCAGCCTTTCGGGGGAAGAGATGCAACGCCTGTCGCGCTGGGCGGTGGAGGAACACAGGCCGGCTGTAGATTCTAGATATTATTACTATTATTATTATATACTATTATTTTGATTGTACATTATTATTATGATAACGGTGGCAGGTGAAGGATGTGTCCGTTCCATCTGTGGCTGGTCCCCGGAGCCAGGCAGCCGGGCAAAGTCAAGATTTTCTTCGTGGAAGACTTCGTTGCAGAGCCTGATGTGGCCCTGCGAGGCAGGTCGGCTTCCGAGTTTTCATGGCGGAAACTTTGGGGTTTCGGGGCCTTTCGGCTTCACAAGACAGGCACCGCCGGCTGCTCTGCGATGGGGTTTAAGGGTAGTGCGGAGCTTCTGAAGGAGGGGAGCCGTCTTGACGGCTGAGCTGTCAGAGCATGAGGGGCATTGCTGCAACCCTAGACCCTCTGAGCCCTACACCCTGAACCCTAAATCCGTAGCAGTCGTCTCTCCGGTTCCGACTACTTCAGCTGCAAGCACTAGATGCCGAAAAGACCAAGTCCCCTTCAATCCGACGTCATTCCCCAAGAGCCTTAGTCCAAAAGACCACTAAAACCCTAAATCCCGACTTATGATCATGCTTACTGATCTTTCCTCTTCCTGTTGGTTACTGCGTATTTTTGTTATCATCACTGCCAGTTTGTGATTCGCCGAAAGCCCGAGATGCTCGAGGCCTCGCTCGCTTCTTGGGCGTGCCCGACGAGTCCGAGGTCTTGCACCAGGCACCCCCGACCCCAATCCCGGGCCACGTCTACTTCTATAGTACAAAGTGCAGGATTTAGGCTTTCGGGGTTTAAGGGATTGAAAGTAAAGCACAGGGCTCAGGGTTTCGCCGGGTTCCTATACCCCAAGGGCTTTGGCCCGAGAGTCCAAAAGTCGTACTGGCTGCTCGGTGGTTGGTTTAGGAACTGAACTTCCGCGAAGATGGATAGGATTTGGAGCTGAGCCTCAGGGCAGCTGAGGGTGAAATTCCGGTGGCATCCTCCCAACGGCCTGTGTGTGCTTCCCAACCGATCCTCCCAACGGCTCTCTCAAGTGTCGGCCTTGCCTGCCAGCCCTCAAACCTTGCGCACGCCCCAAATTCTGGGACACCAAACCCAACACAGCCCCAGCCAGGCCATCAAAAAGCTGGAGGGCCTGCGCCCGCACGGCCTGTTCTTCCCGCGCCAGGAGCCAGAATTGAAGTTTCGAGGGGACCTGGAATGTGCGAGGAAAGGCAGAAAACTGTAGGAGTCCAGTCCAAGCGCCGATCCTTCGAACGCATTGCCTTGAACCACGAAGCAGGAAGAGGTACCCGAAACCCTAAAATCCCACAGCCCTAAAGCCCTAGAGCCCTAAATTTTAGGCTTTTTTTCAATCCTGCCAATATCCAACAGAGCCGCTCTGAAGCCTCAGGACATGCTGGAGCTTCAGCATTTCCTGACCATCACAATGGACTTTGAGCCCCACGGCTAACTGGGGCTTACGGCTTGGATGTGCCAGTAGGGCTTGGGAGTTATGGTTCAGAGTTTCGGGCTCTATGCTGGGCCCCGGCCATGCGATTCCTGCCCACGTGGATGCGCCTCCAGTCCTTCGCGGGCACATGTTCCGAGCTACGCGTGAAGGACAGATTTGCTCTGAAGCCTTTGGGTGGTGAACGGGGCGCTGATTGTTCGGCTTTGTTGCTGCATCCTCCTGGCTTTGGCCCTTCCTGGTGGGTGTCTGGGCATGGCTTTTGCTTTTTGTTCCCGCGAGCCCTGTGAACAAGAAACGGTTTAGTGTGCACGTGCTCCTCAATTTGTCAAGGACAGCGTGCGCTGCTCGGCATTTCGCCCGGCGTCGCAATTTGCATTTTGTCGCTGGGTCGCCGACTTGTTTGGATGCCGCTCCCGGTGCGGGCGAGACGAAACCTCTCACGGCCAGTTTATGCTGGGGCTGGCTTTTCTTTGACTACCTCCCGAACGCTACTCGTGAATGCAGCGTTCTCTGCCGAAGTGGAATCTGCGGATCAATCAGGGCGGCGAGCAGCAGCCGGCTTTGCGAAAACCAGCTCATGAAAGCCAGGATATCTTTTCCCTTGGAAAACATTCGGCAGCGGAAAGGTCAAAGGCAGGACGTTCCAGATCCCTCCAAAAAGGGTGGGTTACGGGAATGGATTCACCAACGTCACCGCTTGGTAGGGTTACGTGCGGGCTACTTGCTGGTGGAGGGCTCTTCGATCTGCTCGGGAAGGCCCGGAATGCTTAAGTTGTCAAGCCCAGAAAGGCAGGAGATTCAGCGCAGAGATGGCCACAGCTCTTGGATATTCAACGGGTGCAAGTGCGAAGTGCGTGGTAGTGCCGTTCACGAGGCCTCCCCCAGACGTGATGCGCGCATTGGAAAGGTCAAACGTGGCATTCCAAGGTCTCCTGTCACCGGTGTTGGACCACCCGAATCCGTCATGGGTATGTGGATTTTACCGCAATATTCTGATTCTGCCCGACGCATTCCAGAAATGGGAGCGTGCCAAGTCGGTAGACTACCACCTGCGCACGTGCAAGCACGCCCCACGTGAGGTGACGGCCGTGCAGACATGTGTTCAGGTGTTTTCAGATCAAGACGCCGCGTATCACGGATCGATGAGGCAGATTCGTGCGCAACTTCGCAGCCTTATCGATCTCCGCACGTTGAGCCCTGCTCTGTGTGTGACAAAGGACGAAACTGCCACACTCCACCTGCACGGGTGTGCGTGCGAGGGCCGGGCTGTCGCAAATCGGCTAATGCCAGGGCACGCAAAACTAAAGTGGCGCATGCGGGCTGTTGACCTCACCACAACTTGTTTAAACACGGAGCCTTTCTTCGTCCTCCTGTGGGCCACTTCTCGCGATGGCAGGGCTGTGCAGTCGTATGCCTGAGGCGTCCTTGCCGATGCGCCCAAGCATTCTCAGTTCCAGTGACAAGGCATTTTGTACCAAGTCGCATCGCGTGAGGGCTACGTCAGTTCATCAAGTAACTTACGGCCATGTGGTTCCAAGCACCACCCAATCTCGAACATTGTCGTGATGCTACTATGTCTCATTTTCGTCTGGAAGTGATTCAGAATCTTCTCACCAAGACCGATGCATTGAGGATGGAAGGTGTTCGCCCAGCTTATGTGCAACCCTGCAAAGCCCTTACTCAGGCCTACAGGTACATGTGAAATGTAATGCACACACGGGTGCAGGTCTCATCCGAAAGTGAAAGTGCAATCAACCGGCAACTTACATATTATGAGCCCCAAGCTTTAACAGGAAGCAGAACGAGGGCTTCATGCACTACAACTTCATATATACCTGTTCAATTAGCCAGTGTGGTTTTGCGATAGTCAACGTGGAGGCATGTTTTCGATGGTCTTGGGAATAAGCGCAGTGGTCAAGCCCAGCATCCAAACCCCGAAATACTCCGGACATCTTCCACCTCAGTCACACCATGACTTGTATGTATCTTCTGTGTGTAAAGGCTGTTATCCGTGACAAGCTTGATTGGTGATTTGTTTTTTTCTGTTGTCATGATTTCAGCCATCTCTGCCATCACAAGCGGAATCATCATCAGAATGATGGGGATGACATGATGACGACGTGTCCATGATGACGTCGATGGCAGGTGGCGATGAGGATCGAGATGATGACGATGTTGCTGCTGATGACAATGGTCTCCTTGCACCGAAAAAACATTTCATTGCTCTGCTAAGCTGTATGTGCAGCCTTCATCGAGCATCCGAAGGTCGGAAGCCTTAAGCTCCGAGTGTCTCCGACACTTCAAACCCGAAGTGTCCTTGATGCCCCCGAGTTTGGAGCTGATGAAGGTCAGACCAAACAGATCGTCGAAGTCCCAAACTATCAGCCGTGTGCCGTACTCTAAAGTCCAGGTTACGGCTGGCCGAACTGCCCAACAAACTTCAGGGCGTCTGGCAGGACCGGAGAAGTTTTTTTGACATTGGTGAAACAGCACTGGAAGAAAACCACATACATACAAATCACATGTCTGTGTGTATGCATATGTTGTGAATGGGTACAGAACGCTATACAATCTTCTTGCGCATTCCAGCCCACCCTGCAGGGCCAGAACAGCTCATTTCGACATGGCATCGCAGAGCCGCCATTTTATGGAGAGCAAGGTAGGAATTGCGGCCCGCCTGATTCCCCACATCCAATCCACATGAAAAACCGAAGACCCTGCAACCTTCGCCTGAGGTCTTGCCGAAACCCAACAGACCTGAAGTGTTCAAACGGAAGGTGTCGACAAGGCCTAAGCCCCAGGCCGTTACAACTAAGCAAACAGAGTCCCGAAGCTCCAAGCTTTCAGCCTTGAAACCTTCAAGCCTTAGTGAGTCTGGGTTTAGGCCATATCAAGAAGCCAAGTCAGGACCGTGTGTCGATGTGGCCTCAGTTGCCCAATCTGCGACTTGCCACCTTGGGACAAAGCCTCCAGCGCCACAAGCCGAGGGCTGAGAAAAGAAAAGCTAAGTGGGTTTGTTCGGCATCGGGTGTGTCCTTTGGGGCCTTCAGGGCAGAGTTCAGGGTTGAAGGCTTGGGATTTCACGCATCTGGGCCTGACATTCTCAGCATTTTGTCGAAGCTCGCCAAAGCAGGCGTGTCGTAGCCTTCGCCGACTATTTGGGCTTCGACACAGCTACTCCAGTGTCTCTGTTTCGAGCTCTAGCACATCTATCTGGTCCTCAGGGTGCCATGAGACATCATGAGACCATCGCGTCAGAGATTTTCTGGAAGGGCAGGCAGGGCGCAAACCACCCGCGGCCCAATCTCCGAGCCCAAACCAAAGCTCGAGGATGTGGGTGGCTCCTATTTGGTGGGCGGCCCACAGCGCCCCTTGCGCCGCAAAGCAAAGGGGTTGATGCTTTGTGGTGCTCTTCGGACTTTCCTGGGTTGACCTGGGCCTTGCTGGTGGACGGAGTGGCCTGGCCGTGGCACAGGACTTGTCAGAAGTCGGTTGGACGGGACCCAATATCCTTTTGCAGTCGGCACAATGTAAAGTGTGCAAAAGAATGCAGTTCCATTTTGTGTGACACTCAAGTACAGCAAGAAGGGCAATTGAAAGCTCCGTGGGAGTAGATCTTGGCAGTCCAACAGAACAAGTTCAGCTAAGATTCAACATCATGGCAGATTGAAACAGCTTCAGTGAGACCTGATGTATCAGAAGGCAAAATCACATTCTCCAGTTGTTCCAGGCCCTAAAGCTCCCTCCCCAGGCCGAGATCTGCAAGCCCTGCAGCTTCGCTCCACGTGGCGTCTGCCGTGCCGGCGATGCCATGCGGCTCCATATGCCCGACAAACTAGCCTTGAGCCCCACCGAAATCCTCGGGTGTCCGTGGCTGCTTTGGCTTCTTGTGCGCAGAGCGAAGTTGCAACTGTCAGTCACCAAGAAAAGTTAGTAAAGTTTAGACGCAGTGGCTCTTGGGTCTCTGAGGACTGCGACTTCTGCCATGCGCCCAGCCACCGTGCGCCCTTGCGCCGGCCGAGCAAGAAGGACCCGGGGCGGGAAGACCAGAGCTCCGAAGCTCTGCGAGCCGGAAATCAGTCGCGAGGAGCGCATGCGACGCCTGCGCAAGTCCATGCGGGAGGCAGCTGAAGCTGAAGCTGAAGAGGAAGAGGCCTCTTGCCGGGTGAAGTACCGGAGATGGGGGTGTCATTGTGGACATTGTGGATTGCATGAGGGGCCTGTTCAGGGCTAAATACAGGTAGTCTTTTGTCGCAGGCTGTGGGGGGCAGCAGCAATTCGCAAGGAGCAAACTGAAGGCGAATGCAACACCCCCAACGATGCCGAACAACTGTCTTCCCAGTCGCTGACGATCTCGACGTCGCCTTCGACCGCTTCCTCAGAGCTCGCCAAGGCAGACATGCTGACCACATGTTACCACGGTTGAAGCAGAGCACAGATTGCGTGGTTGCACCTTGGGAGACGAAGAAGGCAATGGGTGCAAACATAGATTAATAAAGTCATTGGGAGTCTGTTGCTGAAGATGACAACAAACTTGGATGAAAGATACGTGCATTTATGTCCAATGTCGGGTGGCTTGGTCTACAGCAAGCTGCGGGAAGTGCAATTCGCATCTTCCCGCCCATGTTCCTGGGAGACCGCAAGCTGAAGAGGAATTGCTGAATCGTGTGCTGGTTCTGGCCCATAAAACAATCGTAGCCAAGTTTGCTTTCGAAGGGTTTTTGACGAACGTGGCAAAGTGATAGCAGCGGACGTGGTTCGGGGGTCTTGACACATACTTTGCGTCCAAAGCGAGAGCAGCCGAACATGTTTCATGGCTTCGCGGGCTGTGGCCGCAACGCGAAATCAGCACGCTCGCTAGGGGTATCCATCCAGTCGGGCAGGTGGAAGCAGCAGTTCAGCACCCGCAGAAAGAGCAAGAACTGTGATTTTTGGGCTTGATGTTTCGACTATCAGGATTCGAAGATGCCATCTCGTTCTATCTGACCTGGAGCTACCCCCTTCATGTTGTTGGTTGAATATTGCGGCCTGATGAACGTGCCAGGTGAAGCTCGGGGCTCGATCGCGCACCCCATCGCCAGGGGGATTGTCGAGCTGATACGCACGGATGCTTTTTTTCCGTTGGGAAGGTTTTTCTTCGAGCTGTCTTGTCTGGCAGTTTGGTGTCTGGAGGACGGGATTGACGAGAATGTAGACGCATGCTTAGTCTACTGATCATTGTGGATTGTAGCAGCAGAGTTGTGGTACTGGAAGACTTTTGCAAGCTGCTGGAAGCCTCCTAAGCCCCGTCTCGAGCGACTGTGAGGAGCAGGTGGCCGTGGAATGTACAGATTGTCGGGTAGCTGACTTCTTGCACTTCCTGCACTTCATTGGTTCATATGTCTCAATGTGAGCCCGAAAGAGAGACACATCCCTGGCTCACTCTGGAAAGTCCGAGGCCTTTCGGTGCTGTGGACTTCACGGCAGTAGGCTTATTTCTTGCGTCTTGCCTAGAAGAAGGCCTTCGTGCTTTCCTGACGATAGTTTGACTGTTCCGCTGCTCCTCTGAGCGGTTGCCCTTGGCCCTCGAACTCGGATGGGCGGAAGGCGATTGCTCGGCGGGAGGCGATTTGCGGAGTCTGGCCGTGGGCCCACTTCCCCGGCTAGACGTGCGCTGGGAGCTTCAGAGGACACTGCCGCAGGGAGTCCCGTTTCTGATGTTGTTTTTGCAATTTTTCTGCAACATCCCAAATCCAAATCCTGGATTCTACTGAAAGCTCCAGCATGTCAGCCCGTCTGTCGAAAGTTGAGATAGAAGCAGCTTCTGATCGCGCTTTGATGCGTACACGTCGGATGATCTTGGGCCACCGGTGTCTGGCATGAGTTAGCTCGTGCCTGGACATAGGATGGTTGCGAGTTGACTTCTGCCACACGGCATGGTTTTGAGAGGGGCCCCAAAGCATCCAAAACGAAGGAAGTTGCTAGCAGAACAAGTTTAAAGATATCAGATCCTCGTGTTTACGTCGGCATTTGGGGTCCCATTTAAGAGCAAGCCCGAGGACGTGTGCAAATTAGATGCAGGGCGCCTCCGTGTACAGGCTCCCGAAAACTGGGAGGCAGCCTGCCCTTAAGCTCTGAACTCGTCTTGCCTCAAGTTGGTGGGTGCAAGTCATTGTGTGGAGGGGCTCTCCGAAATCATCCTCATCGCTAGAATCCCATAACCCCAAAGCCTTGCAGCCCTGATGAGCCCATATTGCAGTCCTATTTAAAGCCTCAAAAAAGCAAATCTCTAACGCACCCCCTGACAGACCAAGACAGATCTTTAAATGCCGGGAGGGCAGCACATTCGAGCTGGAGCTCGGCCTGAGTTTCTCACTAGGAGCTACCATTGCAGGGTCCAGGTCAGGTTTGAGCCAAGCTGTTTGACAGTTTAATTGGAGTTGTAGGCGCAATTTTCAGGTTTCTTTTAGGTTCCGGGCTTTCCTATCAATGTCTGTATCTGCGCATATGATCCCTGACCTATCTACTTACTTACCTATCCATTGGCCTATCTACCCTGTTAGCTCTCTATCGATCTATCTTCAGGCCTGTCTCTATATACTACACAGCAGATTAGTGTGCACCTTGTTTTGCTTCTTTGGCGAAGCGTAAATAGGTCTTCGCAGCAGGTGCCCCGTTTTGATCAACTAGTCAATCAGCTGACTAGTTAGTTTATAGAATAATCAGTTATCTACCCGTTTTCATTTGCTTAGCTTGCCAAATAGTTAGGTAGGTAGGTGGTTAGTCAATTAATGAAATAATAGTTAATCAATATCAACTAGTTCATTAACTAATCGGATAATAGAATTGCTTAGTTTACTAGTTGGGTGATTAGTTAGATTTGAAGTATACAAACAAACAGACCGGCCAACCAACCACGTAGCTAACTGACGGATTAGTCAGTCAGTCAGTCGGTGTTTATTCTGTTGGTTGGCTAGTTATTTAGTTAGGTATTGGTTTGTGAGAACATGAGTTAGTTGACTACGTCTTCAGTTCATCGATCAAGCAAATATGTAAACGAGCGATCTTAATGTAGAAGCAGATATAGCTGTAAGCGTTGATGTAGATGTAGATACGGATATATTGGTCGATAGATAGATGCATAGACTGATGGATAGGTGCACAGATGCCTACGCAGATAAGCAACATTAAGAAGCAAACTCACGCACACACATAAATCAATACACCATTGAATGAGACAACATATATAGATAAGCTGAACAATGCAGAGTAGCAGCGTAGATGTAGCATCAGCGACAACATTCAATCGATAGTGCTTGCCGGCAGTTGCTGCTCTCCAAGGCAGGGTGACGACTTCAGCATTTGAGAAGATGCCACAGGCAATCAGGAAACTTCTGCGGATCCGAGCCGGTTCGGCGTGGGATTTGTGCAGCAAAACCCAACTCCTATCGCGAAGCCCGAGCTCTAAGTAATCTCTTGTTGTTTACAACTGCGACGACAATGATGTCAGAGTGTGCACAGACAGAGAGGGTGTTCACCAAGCCTGAAAGACTCTTGCTGACTGCACCGAACGTCCGCGGCCCAGCTGGCTCGAGCTCGTTTCCTCGGATCTCGGCGCCATGGTCTCGCTTCGCCTTGCCCTGCTGGGGGCCTGGGCCTTTACGGCCCTGGGCCAGCGGCTCGGCTGCTGTTGGTGCCTTAGGATGCCTTAGGACTTTTCGCCCCCAAACCCTCTCTTGTCTGCAGTTCTGTGGGCCATGCCAGGCAGTGCGATTGCGGCCAATGCCCCAACTATGATTGGACGTCCACGTGCTTCGACAACTGCACCGTCACGGGAGACCCCCACGTGGAGCACAGCTGGCGCAAAGGCTACGAGAACGGCTTCGACTTCCAGCCGCAGGGCATCTGGCGCCTGGCAAAGACGGAGACGTGTGGCGGCACGGTGGAGGTTCAGGCTTTCTTTTGCCAGTACTTCTTCACCAGGCTCAGCTCCGCCATCGGCTACGCCATCACCATCAACAACGGCGACAAGTACATCGTGAAGAGGGTCGGCGACGACTACGTGATCGGGAGCCCCAACGTCGAGAGTGCAACCCTGAAGATCTTGAACGACAACACTACGGACCCTGCGGCCGGAATCATCATCACGAGTACCGACAACTGCATCCGCATCAAGCTGAACACCCAGCCTTTGTACGGACGTGCTGCGCAGAAGAAGTTCACCCCGGACGCCTACTTCAACAACATCATCATCAAGGTCTGGGGCTGTGCGACGACGGAGGAAGGCATCTGCGGTGCTGAGCACCTGGGCTTTCTAGTGGCCTGGGGCAGCTGATAGATCAGCTAGGTCTGACTGAGCCCGTGGCCGAGCCTATCAAGCACCGAGGAAACTGTCAACCCAGTACATTGACCCTGAGAGCGACGCGAACCTCTTCAAGACGCCGCTCAGCTCCTTCCGGGAGTGGCATAATTGATAATGCCCAAGTCCATTCGTAAGCCTGGTCTGTGCCCAGGCCGGACAACGAAAACCTGTGGCAGGATCTCTGCGAGTTCTGCCAGGAAGAAGGCGCCTCGACAAGACCATCGGGGTTTTGCATTTGCGCCGCCGTCACCTGCCTTGTCTTGCTTGCTGCTTTTTCGCAGGCAAGGCCTTGACGCCTCCCGGCTGCCCCGCGCCCCCCGGTGGCGGCATCATGGAGCCCGGCTGCGAGTTCATGAGGCCTCGTCTCGCCAAAGCCCGAGTCATGTGTTCCCATGCATCATATGAAGGCCCTTCGGAAGCCCGCGCGACAAGCTGTGCTATCCGCCCCTCGCACAGAAGGGAAGCGGGGCGGAAGGTCAGAGCTTGTTCCAGTGTGCTAGGACGGCTTAAAGAGAGCGGCTGGCATTTCAACTTTCCGGTGAAGTGCGCCCAGGGGGGTCACCGATGACGCCGAGAACGAGGCCGCCCTCGCGGCTCTGAAGGAGGATGGCGAGAACTGCGTCCCCGGGCAGATCATTCTGAGCTGTGACTGCCGCGATTCTGGTACTGCTGGTGGTGCATGAGCTACTAGCTGCTAGGTGTTCGTCAACCCCATGTCACAATGCGATTGGTCGTGGTGCTGATCCGAAGCTTGTTCGTTGGGGTTTTTGTTTTTGTGGCTGCCAATACCCTGATGGTGCTGCACATTCTGTCTAGGCCGCTGGCGATGGTGGCGGTGGTGGTGGTGATGACGACGATGATCGTGATCCGCATGTTGCTGATGATAAGAACTAAGATCAATGTCGACCATGATGATGCTGCTTCTGACGTTGATGCAGAAGATGAATAAGGAGGAGTAAGACCACGCTGACGATGTCGATGATGTTGATAGTTGTAGTATGTTGTAGTGATGGTGACAGATATAGTGTATGATGACAGTAACGCTGAGCTGCTGTCGTTAGTGCTGCTGACTGGCTTAGTGCTGCTGCCGGTGCTGGTGCTGTAGTGCTGCTGGTCGTCTTGGTCCGGTGGTCTTGCTTGCAGCCCTGCGCCTACGAATCCCTGGCAGCAGCGAAAGGTTGCCTTCGTGAACCTGCAGACGCCAACCTTCCCGCGCAGGACTTGCAGAGACTGGTGCCAGGACCGAGCGTGCTCTCCAAACCCGAAAGAGCGTCGATGCGCTTGCTCAGACATCTGCAGGACCGAGGTGCTCGCTGCGTCGCGGCATGGGACGATGCGGGCACGGGAAGGCTACCTCCTTTCATCGTGGGTCTGGGGTTTCGAGCCTAGCTGTTTGAACACGAGCTTGCTGCAACCCAGCATCCAACACGTCAGTCTCGAGACCACAGAGTTGGGGATGCTTCTTAAAGCAGACTTGCGCAGCTGGGACATAGCACTTGCACGGAGTCCGGTAATCTCTGGTAGCCCGTAGTAGTGGCAACGAAGAGCTCACACCATTTCCTGGCGGTTCCACAGGTTGTAAGTACAAACGTAGGAGGAATCATGCTGATCTGGAAGGTTCCCGAACGATGCCTTCGCTTGCAACATCTCGACTGCCACCGAGAAGTCTTGCGACGACCGCGCGAGGGATACCCACTGCGTGTGCGAGAAGCCGGACAACAACGCGTGGCTTGGCTGCAGATGTGCAGGAGATCCAGGAGATTCTTGGGCACCTTTCAGCTTTGCTCTGGTAGTTGGCTTCCAAATAGGTAATCGCTAGCCAGCGAGGCCCGGAGAGAGTGTGGCGCAGACGTGCGCAGATGCACGGGACCTGAACGGCTTCAACTTCTCCTACCTGGATGCCGCTGACATGTGCCGGACAGAGGCTATCTGGCTGGACGGTGTGACCTACCCGCAGAACACGGAGCAACCCACGTTCGAGCAGCGGTTGCTGGTGTACTGTGTCCAGGACGTGTGTGCCACGGATACAGAAGACAGGCGGGAAGTGGCCCGAAGTTACGGAGATCGTGATCCAAGCTTCCCTCCCAACAAGCCCAACCTCTGCAACGGCCCTCTGCTTTGCAACCTGATCTGCACAGCAGGGTTGATCCAGGATTGGACCGAGTGCATGGACGTTTGCACGGGCCACCGATCCATGCTGATCCACGCAACAGGCCGCTACTGCAAGGCTGGGCTGTGCCCAAGCTTGCTGCAGGAGACGGAAATCATAGGGCTGCTGCAGCACCGACTAAAGCAGAACAGCACCTTGGAGATCACGGATGAGGCTGAGGCTGAGGAGACGGAGTCGAGGAGGTCCCGGAGGAAGTCCTGGTCCACCTCCTCCAGGAGGTCCAGCCGCTCCCGCCGCTCCAGCAGCAGCAGGTCGCGCAGGTCTGTCAGCAGCAGGTCTCGGCGGTCAACCTCGCGACGCGTCATTCCCAAGTCGCCCAGCAGCCGGTCTCGGCGATCAACATCGCGACGAGTGGTCATCGGGGTCCGCCGCCGCAAGGACGACGACGCTGGCCGCCGCCGCATTCTCAAGGACGACGACATCTGGGTGCGCCGCCGCATTGTCAAGGACGATGACAAAGACTCCCGTCGCCGCATTCTCAAGGACGATGACAAGGACTCTCGTCGCCGCATTGTCAAGGACGACGACATCTGGGTGCGCCGCCGCATTGTCAAGGACGATGACAAGGACTCCCGGCGCCGCATTGTGAAGGACGATGACAAGGACTCCCGTCGCCGCATTCTCAAGGACGACGACATCTGGGTGCGCCGCCGCATTGTGAAGGACGATGACAAGGACTCCCGGCGCCGCATTGTCAAGGACGATGACAAGGACTCCCGGCGCCGCATTGTCAAGGATGATGACAAGGACTCCCGCCGCCGCATTGTCAAGGACGATGACAAGGACTCCCGGCGCCGCATTGTTAAGGACGATGACAAGGACTCTCGTCGCCGCATTGTCAAGGACGATGATGATGGCTCCCGCCGCCGCATTGTGAAGGACGATGACAAGGACTCCCGGCGCCGCATTGTCAAGGACGATGATGATGGCTCCCGCCGCCGCATTGTCAAGGACGATGACAAGGACTCCCGTCGTCGCAAGAAGGACGATGATGATCGTGATGATAAGGACGATGACGACGACAAGGACAAGTGCGTGGATGAGGATTCTCTGTGCAAGAAGATCTGCTACGGCTTCAAGCTGGAGGGCAAGGAGCTTTACTGGTGCTTGCATCGATGCCACGCCAAGTTTGATATGCAGCTCAAACCCGGCATGGACAGCTACTGCATGGAGTGTGGCAAGTACTGCGGGCATCCTGATGTCACCACCAGCACCACGACCACGACAACCAGGACCCCCAGCACCGAGATTTGTCCCTTCACCACCACGACTACGACGCACCCGGTCTATGGGGATGATGACGATGATGATGGCTCCCGTCGCCGCATTGTCAAGGACGACGACAAGGATTCGCGCCGCCGCAAGGCCGACGATGATGACGGCTCCCGCCGCCGCATTGTCAAGGACGATGACAAGGACTCTCGTCGTCGCAAGGCTGACGATGATGACGGTTCGCGACGCCGCATTGTCAAGGACGATGACAAGGATTCGCGCCGCCGCAAGGCCGACGATGATGACGGCTCCCGCCGCCGCATTGTCAAGGACGATGACAAGGACTCCCGTCGTCGCAAGGCTGACGATGATGACGGTTCGCGACGCCGCATTGTCAAGGACGATGACAAGGACTCCCGTCGCCGCATTGTTAAGGACGATGACAAGGACTCTCGTCGCCGCATTGTCAAGGACGATGATGATGGCTCCCGCCGCCGCATTGTCAAGGACGATGACAAGGACACACGTCGCCGCAAGGCCGACGATGATGACGGCACGCGCCGCCGCATCTTCAAGGACGATGACGGCTCTCGGCGCCGCATCTTCAAGGACGATGACGGCACGCGCCGCCGCATCTTCAAGGGCGATGACGACGATGGCACGCGCCGCCGCATCTTCAAGGACGACAATGGCAGCCGGCGTCACCGTCATCGATCATCCCAAAGCGATTAGACAGTACGAGACCTTATGTACAGGGCCTATCGCCAACTCGAGCCAGTTTTCGTTGCCTCGAGGCAGTCACTCCAAGGCTCCAAGAGGCATCGCATGTGCTAAAATGCATACTTTAACTCCGAGCTACAGCTACCTGCCCAGCCTGAAACCCGGAAGCTTATCATTGTGAGAATAAGCTGGATCGGAAAAGGCACCAGGTAGCCGCTTCTCGAATGCTATGGTCTCATGCATCAGCCGAGTGCTAGTAACATGCTGACCTACAAGCCGCTTGATGGCATTTTAAAAGTTTTGTCCCGAAGTTTTGTCCCGGGCGTGCGCCCGCTTGTGAGCCGTGGACGATGCAGTGGCCACGAAGTGGCCTCAGCGGATGCGGATCTGACACAGGCTGTACCAGTCAGAAAAGTTTTAGAAAGCAAGCGCAGTGTCAATTGCCCTTGTGCTGTTCGACAATGATTGGCTTAGTGCTTGGGTGATAGTACTAGAGGCAGGCGCGACGAACATCAATTCCTGCCTTACTTGCGCAGTGCTATGACGCACGGTTTCGCATCGCACAATGTGCCAAGTACTCCCTTGTCCTCCCTTGCCCACCCTTCCCTCTCTTCCTCCCTCCCTCCCGCAAGGGGTGCAAGCCCAAGCCATCTGATGCGGCCCAGCTGGCTCGAGCTCGTTTCCTCGGATCTCGGCGCCATGGTCTCGCTTCGCCTTGCCCTGCTGGGGGCCTGGGCCTTTACGGCCCTGGGCCAGCGGCTCGGCTGCTGTTGGTGCCTTAGGATGCCTTAGGACTTTTCGCCCCCAAACCCTCTCTTGTCTGCAGTTCTGTGGGCCATGCCAGGCAGTGCGATTGCGGCCAATGCCCCAACTATGATTGGACGTCCACGTGCTTCGACAACTGCACCGTCACGGGAGACCCCCACGTGGAGCACAGCTGGCGCAAAGGCTACGAGAACGGCTTCGACTTCCAGCCGCAGGGCATCTGGCGCCTGGCAAAGACGGAGACGTGTGGCGGCACGGTGGAGGTTCAGGCGTTCTTTTGCCAGTACTTCTTCACCAGGCTCAGCTCCGCCATCGGCTACGCCATCACCATCAACAACGGCGACAAGTACATCGTGAAGAGGGTCGGCGACGACTACGTGATCGGGAGCCCCAACGTCGAGAGTGCAACCCTGAAGATCTTGAACGACAACACTACGGACCCTGCGGCCGGAATCATCATCACGAGTACCGACAACTGCATCCGCATCAAGCTGAACACCCAGCCTTTGTACGGACGTGCTGCGCAGAAGAAGTTCACCCCGGACGCCTACTTCAACAACATCATCATCAAGGTCTGGGGCTGTGCGACGACGGAGGAAGGCATCTGCGGTGCTGAGCACCTGGGCTTTCTAGTGGCCTGGGGCAGCTGATAGATCAGCTAGGTCTGACTGAGCCCGTGGCCGAGCCTATCAAGCACCGAGGAAACTGTCAACCCAGTACATTGACCCTGAGAGCGACGCGAACCTCTTCAAGACGCCGCTCAGCTCCTTCCGGGAGTGGCATAATTGATAATGCCCAAGTCCATTCGTAAGCCTGGTCTGTGCCCAGGCCGGACAACGAAAACCTGTGGCAGGATCTCTGCGAGTTCTGCCAGGAAGAAGGCGCCTCGACAAGACCATCGGGGTTTTGCATTTGCGCCGCCGTCACCTGCCTTGTCTTGCTTGCTGCTTTTTCGCAGGCAAGGCCTTGACGCCTCCCGGCTGCCCCGCGCCCCCCGGTGGCGGCATCATGGAGCCCGGCTGCGAGTTCATGAGGCCTCGTCTCGCCAAAGCCCGAGTCATGTGTTCCCATGCATCATATGAAGGCCCTTCGGAAGCCCGCGCGACAAGCTGTGCTATCCGCCCCTCGCACAGAAGGGAAGCGGGGCGGAAGGTCAGAGCTTGTTCCAGTGTGCTAGGACGGCTTAAAGAGAGCGGCTGGCATTTCAACTTTCCGGTGAAGTGCGCCCAGGGGGGTCACCGATGACGCCGAGAACGAGGCCGCCCTCGAGGCTCTGAAGGAGGATGGCGAGAACTGCGTCGCCGGGCAGATCATTCTGAGCTGTGACTGCCGCGATTCTGGTACTGCTGGTGGTGCATGAGCTACTAGCTGCTAGGTGTTCGTCAACCCCATGTCACAATGCGATTGGTCGTGGTGCTGATCCGAAGCTTGTTCGTTGGGGTTGTTGTTTTTGTGGCTGCCGGTACCCTGACGGTGCTGCACATTCTGTCTAGGCCGCTAGCGATGGTGGCGGTGGTGGTGGTGATGACGACGATGATCGTGATCCGCATGTTGCTGATGATAAGAACTAAGATCAATGTCGACCATGATGATGCTGCTTCTGACGTTGATGCAGAAGATGAATAAGGAGGAGTAGGAGCAGGAGGCAGATGAGGAAGAGATTAAGGCCACGCTGACGATGTCGATGATGTTGATAGTTGTAGTATGTTGTAGTGATGGTGACAGGTATAGTGTATGATGACAGTAACGCTGAGCTGCTGTCGTTAGTGCTGCTGACTGGCTTAGTGCTGCTGCCGGTGCTGGTGCTGTAGTGCTGCTGGTCGTCTTGGTCCGGTGGTCTTGCTTGCAGCCCTGCGCCTACGAATCCCTGGCAGCAGCGAAAGGTTGCCTTCGTGAACCTGCAGACGCCAACCTTCCCGCGCAGGACTTGCAGAGACTGGTGCCAGGACCGAGCGTGCTCTCCAAACCCGAAAGAGCGTCGATGCGCTTGCTCAGACATCTGCAGGACCGAGGTGCTCGCTGCGTCGCGGCATGGGACGATGCGGGCACGGGAAGGCTACCTCCTTTCATCGTGGGTCTGGGGTTTCGAGCCTAGCTGTTTGAACACGAGCTTGCTGCAACCCAGCATCCAACACGTCAGTCTCGAGACCACAGAGTTGGGGATGCTTCTTAAAGCAGACTTGCGCAGCTGGGACATAGCACTTGCACGGAGTCCGGTAATCTCTGGTAGCCCGTAGTAGTGGCAACGAAGAGCTCACACCATTTCCTGGCGGTTCCACAGGTTGTAAGTACAAACGTAGGAGGAATCATGCTGATCTGGAAGGTTCCCGAACGATGCCTTCGCTTGCAACATCTCGACTGCCACCGAGAAGTCTTGCGACGACCGCGCGAGGGATACCCACTGCGTGTGCGAGAAGCCGGACAACAACGCGTGGCTTGGCTGCAGATGTGCAGGAGATCCAGGAGATTCTTGGGCACCTTTCAGCTTTGCTCTGCTAGTTGGCTTCCAAATTGGTAATCGCTAGCCAGCGAGGCCCGGAGAGAGTGTGGCGCAGACGTGCGCAGATGCACGGGACCTGAACGGCTTCAACTTCTCCTACCTGGATGCCGCTGACATGTGCCGGACAGAGGCTATCTGGCTGGACGGTGTGACCTACCCGCAGAACACGGAGCAACCCACGTTCGAGCAGCGGTTGCTGGTGTACTGTGTCCAGGACGTGTGTGCCACGGATACAGAAGACAGGCGGGAAGTGGCCCGAAGTTACGGAGATCGTGATCCAAGCTTCCCTCCCAACAAGCCCAACCTCTGCAACGGCCCTCTGCTTTGCAACCTGATCTGCACAGCAGGGTTGATCCAGGATTGGACCGAGTGCATGGACGTTTGCACGGGCCACCGATCCATGCTGATCCACGCAACAGGCCGCTACTGCAAGGCTGGGCTGTGCCCAAGCTTGCTGCAGGAGACGGAAATCATAGGGCTGCTGCAGCACCGACTAAAGCAGAACAGCACATTGGAGATCACGGATGAGGTGGAGGCTGAGGCTGAGGAGACGGAGTCGAGGAGGTCCCGGAGGAAGTCCTGGTCCACCTCCTCCAGGAGGTCCAGCCGCTCCCGCCGCTCCAGCAGCAGCAGGTCGCGCAGGTCTGTCAGCAGCAGGTCTCGGCGGTCAACCTCGCGACGCGTCATTCCCAAGTCGCCCAGCAGCCGGTCTCGGCGATCAACATCGCGACGAGTGGTCATCGGGGTCCGCCGCCGCAAGGACGACGACGCTGGCCGCCGCCGCATTCTCAAGGACGACGACATCTGGGTGCGCCGCCGCATTGTCAAGGACGATGACAAAGACTCCCGTCGCCGCATTCTCAAGGACGATGACAAGGACTCTCGTCGCCGCATTGTCAAGGACGACGACATCTGGGTGCGCCGCCGCATTGTCAAGGACGATGACAAGGACTCCCGGCGCCGCATTGTGAAGGACGATGACAAGGACTCCCGTCGCCGCATTCTCAAGGACGACGACATCTGGGTGCGCCGCCGCATTGTGAAGGACGATGACAAGGACTCCCGGCGCCGCATTGTCAAGGACGATGACAAGGACTCCCGGCGCCGCATTGTCAAGGATGATGACAAGGACTCCCGCCGCCGCATTGTCAAGGACGATGACAAGGACTCCCGGCGCCGCATTGTTAAGGACGATGACAAGGACTCTCGTCGCCGCATTGTCAAGGACGATGATGATGGCTCCCGCCGCCGCATTGTGAAGGACGATGACAAGGACTCCCGGCGCCGCATTGTCAAGGACGATGATGATGGCTCCCGCCGCCGCATTGTCAAGGACGATGACAAGGACTCCCGTCGTCGCAAGAAGGACGATGATGATCGTGATGATAAGGACGATGACGACGACAAGGACAAGTGCGTGGATGAGGATTCTCTGTGCAAGAAGATCTGCTACGGCTTCAAGCTGGAGGGCAAGGAGCTTTACTGGTGCTTGCATCGATGCCACGCCAAGTTTGATATGCAGCTCAAACCCGGCATGGACAGCTACTGCATGGAGTGTGGCAAGTACTGCGGGCATCCTGATGTCACCACCAGCACCACGACCACGACAACCAGGACCCCCAGCACCGAGATTTGTCCCTTCACCACCACGACTACGACCACAACGCACCCGGTCTATGGGGATGATGACGATGATGACGGCTCCCGTCGCCGCATTGTCAAGGACGACGACAAGGATTCGCGCCGCCGCAAGGCTGACGATGATGACGGTTCGCGACGCCGCATTGTCAAGGACGATGACAAGGACTCCCGTCGCCGCATTGTTAAGGACGATGACAAGGACTCTCGTCGCCGCATTGTCAAGGACGATGATGATGGCTCCCGCCGCCGCATTGTCAAGGACGATGACAAGGACACACGTCGCCGCAAGGCCGACGATGATGACGGCACGCGCCGCCGCATCTTCAAGGACGATGACGGCTCTCGGCGCCGCATCTTCAAGGACGATGACGGCACGCGCCGCCGCATCTTCAAGGGCGATGACGACGATGGCACCCGCCGCCGCATCTTCAAGGACGACAATGGCAGCCGGCGTCACCGTCATCGATCATCCCAAAGCGATTAGACAGTACGAGACCTTATGTACAGGGCCTATCGCCAACTCGAGCCAGTTTTCGTTGCCTCGAGGCAGTCACTCCAAGGCTCCAAGAGGCATCGCATGTGCTAAAATGCATACTTTGACTCCGAGCTACAGCTACCTGCCCAGCCTGAAACCCGGAAGCTTATCATTGTGAGAATAAGCTGGATCGGAAAAGGCACCAGGTAGCCGCTTCTCGAATGCTATGGTCTCATGCATCAGCCGAGTGCTAGTAACATGCTGACCTACAAGCCGCTTGATGGCATTTTAAAAGTTTTGTCCCGAAGTTTTGTCCTGGGCGTGCGCCCGCAGCCTTGTGAGCCGTGGACGATGCAGTGGCCACGAAGTGGCCTCAGCGGATACGGACGGTGCACAGCAAAAATGGTCGCGGCTGCTTTGGTTCGGAGCAACTCATTGTAGGCAGAGTTTCACTTAGGGTCTCGGCGGTGTACTCGTGGTACAGCGTGACGTTGCTTCGTTGATCGATTGGCCAGCTGATCTCAAGCTCTGCAGGGTTCAAGACATGCTGGAAACTGAAGCCTTCTAGCCCAACGCCCCGAAACGCCCTGTGCCGCATACCCTGGCCTTGACCCCGAGGCCTTCAAAGCCCGTCGGTGTGAGTCTCCGAAGCCACCTGAGTTCCGCGCTACCCACTGGACCCCTGCCTTTGCCGGGGCCGATGGCTGAGGCTGGACTTTGCAAGCAAAAGACCTTGGCGCTCGCCGTTCAAGCTGTCGTCTCCTCCCCCTCTTCCTACTCCCCGTCATGGTCGCCCCAGCAGGAACGGAAGCCAGCGGTCGTTGTCAGAATAGCAACACAGCACTGGCCCCGGACACAACGGCAACAATCATAGCCACAGGAGCAGGATTTTCACTAGCCAACTCCATTGTACGAGGGTCCACCCGGACTTAAGGAAACCGAGGTTGAACTAGCAGACTATCTAGATGTCTGTAAGAATCGTTTGCTGTGATAGTCTAAACAACAGAATTGGCGGTGTTGATCATGGCACTGGCAATTCTACGACTAGGGACATCTTCTGTGAAAGAATCGAAAACACAGGATAAGATACATGCGTTGCTTCATCAGAGACAGCAATAGTAGCGAGATCAACAACAGAGCAACTCAAAACCATACTGCATCATCGGAGTTACGTTTCCGTAATGAGTAGCATCTAGGGGAAACAAAACGATGACTGCTATCAGCAGGACGATAGACTCGAAAGGCAAAATGCAATCCTCAGAAAGTCTTCGTTGGATTCCACAAGTCCTCGCCAACCATGTCGACATGATCTTCCCCACCATGGTCTGTCGGATGGGGAGGACTAGCACACGCGCGCGCACACACAGATATATATATATATATATACACATATGCTACCCCCCCAGGACCTACCTCGAAGCCTCTTCTTTATCGTCTAGACGACGTTACGACCCCACTCCGAACAAAAATCTTGTATTGCTTAGTCTTCCCTGTCTACGACGGCACAACACCGTTCGAACCAAGACAGTAGCACGAAGCATTGTCTAATGTCCGCTGTATGCTACGCTATTAAACGGCGGGCTCCTCCTGATGTTCCTTTTTTAAGCCGTGATCTATAAGGTACTCTATAAGTCATTGCAGATGGTATCTCAAAAGGTATTCTAGAGGATATTCTATGAGGTATATCTGAGGTATACAGAGGATATATTGCATAGGCGGTCTTCTGTGCAGTGTATCCGTTCTGTCTAAACCCTAAACTCTAAACCCTAAACCCTAAACCTTAAATACCCTAAACCCTAAGCCCTACAAGTATCTAAGCTCCTTGTCGGGTATGCCACGTACATTGCAACCGATGCCCAGCAGGTCCATGATGCTTCAGGCAGGAACGGGATTTTCGTTGAGGCCCTTGCTAGGGACCAGCCGGCGCGACCAATGGTTACCTGGCTCCCGCCGGGTGACACCACCGGGATTGCATACTTGCGGAGTGCGCTTCGGCAGGCGGGAGGTAGACCACTGGCCTTCCGCAAGGGCCAGGGTGCTTCCATTGGCATCCGCGCGAAGCGGGGTGAGGCTGTGAAGGCCGCCAGCAACTGGCGAGTTCGTGGTGTCCCGCGGGCGTGGTCGGATCAGGACCTCCTTGACGCTCTGAAGGGAGCTGACTTTCAAGAGGTGCAGGTTGTGAGCGAAGCGCCCATGCCTTGTTAGGGCCACCCTGGCCGCTGATACGGGAGAGCTGGCCCTCATCGTGGAGGCCGGTTCCAAGTTACTGCGGGTCGAGAGGGTGGTTGGTCAGGCTCGCACCGGTCGCTTCGAGGAACGACCCTGGGCACCCGCAAAAAGAGGCAAAAACTGATGGCAAAGGGAAGCCTTCTCCATCCCCGCCGCCATTGTGCATGGACATCGATGACGACGACTAGGATGATGACGGTGTGAAGCCAAAGATGCCGACATGGCGAATGGCTCGGGCCAAGCCAATGAGAATGGCAAGCGACTCCGCGAGGGGGACCACAAAGGCGCATGGACTGAGCATGAGTGCGGCGGCCAAGGACACTGCTTCTACAACTGCGTGACCGCCTCCTTCATCATGAAAACCAGCGGCGCGGCTTTCAGTGATCTCGTGGATCAGCTGGGTCCTAAGCAAAAGGGGCTGCGATCACGTATCGCCTCCCATATTACGGGACATCCTCAGCCATACCAGCCATTCTTCGAGCCGTCGGTGGTTAGCCCGGATGCTCCTGACCCTCAAAAGGCACTCGACGACTTGAAGAAATTTGAGAACGGCGCTCCCCCCACCACCTGGGAAGAGTATGTCGAGGCGGTCTTTAGACCTGCCAGGTACGGTGATGAGATAGCCTTCCGTGCCGCATGTGCATTGCTTGGGGTCTCCATCACCTTAGTCTGTGGAGACCTTGATCGGCCTACCCAGGTGTTGTACTACACGAAAAGCCGTTCAAACCTTATGGTCTACCTGCGGCACTCCTTGGGGCACTTCACTTTGTTGGTGCCCAAGGGTTCGGACCTGCCCGATTACATCGCTGCAGGCACGCCGCCATTGCAAAATCAGGCACCGGCCCCGAGAGGGGAGGCAGGACCTCAGAGGACGATAATGCTGAGGATACTTCGTGGATGCCGCTGATGGCTCAGTCGCAGTTTCCTCAAAAGTTCGGATGAGAACAGGCCGCTTTCAGCGCTGCCCTGCAAATTGCCGGTCGTGCCAGCCGATGGCCCTCAGTCCCGACACGAGCCGAAGGGTCGAGCAAGGCGGCGACAGGAGGTGCGGATCACACTCGCACACAAGCCAGGCTCGTGCAGCGGCCGAGGGCGGCGGCAGCGAAGCGGCAAGAAGCCAGCCACGGCTGATGCACAGCGTAGCAGTCGGATGAACAAGATATCGCTTGCTGTAAGTAAGACTAGGGTGCGCAAACACACTGTAGGTAAGAAGTTGCATTGGCAGTGTAATCTGTGTAGCCTGACCGTGAAAGCCAGTACCATGCGCGAGCTTTCAATTGGCCGTTACGGGCACATCAAGCGCGTGCATCCCACTACACCGCTTGATAGGTTCACTGACCTTAGGTCCTACGCGGGGATTGTACCGGCTGTCCCAGACACGCCGAACCCGGCCTGGATGTGCGGCTACTGCCATGCTTTCCTTCCGAAGCTTTCCACTCAGTACGCACAGAGCAAGTCTGCGAGATTCCACCTGAGTTTGTGCCCTCACGCCCCGGCTAAGGTCAAACTCATGCAAAACCTGAGGCAAATTCTTGCATCCGAGGGCCTTCAGGTCCCGAAGGGCAATGCAGATGTCTGCCAGACAAAGGGGCGGAAGATCAACCTTGAGTGCTTCCGCCCTTCAGCCAGTGAGCTCAGCGAGCTGCGTGCCGAGAAGGAGAGGAGCTCGTCGCCAGCGGTTTGCCGGCCCAGGGCTAGCCGCAACTGCGTACTGCATGGCAATCAGACCTCTCAGAGCACAAAGCGCCGCGGCTCCCCACAGATTCCGGCGTGCCAACGCCTCCGTGAGCCAGAATCGCAGGGCTAAGAGCATCATCCTTCGGAGATCTCATCTTGTTGATCATGAAGAAATCAAGTTTGGGACTAAGGCTTATCTCGCCTTAGTTATCATTGATGGTGCCTCTAATCTCCTGTGGGCTACGGCTCTCACAAGCCTGGAAGCGCCCGAGACTCTGGGAGCTTTTCGACATTGGACAGAGGAGAACAACTGCATCCCGAAAGGGATTGTAGGTGATCAAGCTTTTTCACACCACGGTTCACGTCCTATTACAAGTTTGATGGCGTTGCCAAATCGAGCCGAGACTGCAGTGCGGCTTTTCAAGCGCACGTGGTCAATCATGGCTAAGGCCTGGCTGATGAAGGTTACGCAGAGAAGAAAATTCAGGCAGGCAGTTTAGAGGGTGGCTTGGGCAAGAAATTGCTAACTGACAGTCTCAGGTTATTCTCCGCTCGAGATAGCCACTGGGAGACGGCCACTTGATCTGTTTGATGTGGAGACCAGCACTCCAGAACAGCTCTCCGCTGATCCTTCAGAAGAGGATCGAACCACTCTGATCTTCGAAAGGACCTAGCACTGCGAGTGATGGCGTCGGACGGTCCATACCAGAAGGGAGATCGTGTGTTTGTCTGGCATAAGGATGAGTCCAAGAAGAAGTCTGACGGAACCGGGCTGGTGTGTGTGTGTGTGTGTGTGTGTGTGGTTGTGTGTTTGTGTGTTTGTGTGTGTGTGTGTGTGCGTGTGCTTACTCCTTCCTCCTGGCAAGTTTGCGTAGCTAGATAGGTGAAACTCCGGGCATTTTGAGTTACGAGGGTTCTGTTATCTCAGTTTTTGTGTTTTTGTCCTACGTCTTATGTCCTTGAGTTTGGAGAAATTTGTGGTAAACCTGCGAACAGGCCACTAGTGCTACGAGCTCACGCAGGGCTGGCTTTCGAGCTCTGCAGCCAAGCCCGACCACCGTCGACTTCACTGTCAGTGAGTCCCGTTGGGCGCTGCGCGAGGTCACCGGCAATCCAGAGAGCCAGGGTGTCCGCGATTTGATTGCGGAGGAAATAGATCCCAATGCTTGCCGACGCGTCTGAGCGCCGCGCCAACGGTTCGTTGGCGATGGTAGGGACTGCCAAGCACACTCTGTTGGCCGAGCTGTTAAGTTCTTCCACTTTAGACGGCTTTTGAATGTGCAAGGGCGGTTGCGCGAGTGCGTGCGACAGCAGAAAGCAGGCGGAGACTATCAATCTGCACAGTGACACGCTAGCAGCGTCGCTAAGACCTGCCCAGTTCCGCTGACGCTCGGTCGATGATTGGACTGATCTCCATGGGTTGCTGCAGCGGGTGTACGCTGCCATTGCCGAGGACGCACAGCGATGTACCCAAAAGTGGGAGCAAACGATGGCGGCCACAGGCAGAGGGGCTACGTGGTGGCTCCACGGCAGGATCTCCAGATTCAACAGTGTCACAACGAGCGGTCTTGTACCGCCGGCACCGAGCTGTCTATCAATGACAGCTTGCCCAATTTGCAAAGCTGCTGGCAAACATTTGGGGACGCAGGTGCGTCGATGCCACTCAAAAATGCGGTGACCGACGCTTTTGACTATCTCCCGCAGCGCACATAGTGCTGGTGTTCGCTTGCCTTGGATGGATCAGGCTGTGTTTTCAAACATCGCAGGGCAATGTGCATCTGGCTAAAAGTGGACTGTCCGCCTTCTAACATCAAAAATCTGACCAGAAGAACTGCATAGTTCAAACACAGAAGCACAAACATACACAGAAATATGTGTATATTACATATACATTATGTCATATACACATGATTACACATGCGTATATTGCAGATCTGTAAAGGTTGGACCCCAAACCTCATGTTCGGTCGTCAGTGCAGGAAGACTTCCTGCTGCCAAAGACGGCCGGGGCGCTTGAAAGGAACCAAGACGGGTTCAGGGTTGTGGATTGAGGGTGTGATAGTCTAGGGGTTGAGGAGTTCGGGGGTCGATTTAGGCGTGTGGCTTACGAACCCATGTGGGGGAGATCGCTTGCAGTCGCAACTGCGCAACCACACCTCCTCCACCTCCTCCTCGTCCTCGTCCTCGTCCTCGTGCTGCTGCTCCTCCTCCTCCTCCTCCTCCTGCTCCTCCTCCTCCTCCTCTTCATCCCCATCCTCAGCCTCATAATCATCATCATTTCGGCATCAGCGTTACCATCATCAGAATCATCGTCGTTGTCATCATCATCCTCATCATCATCATAGTCATCAACATTGTCATCATCTTCGTCATCCTCATATCGCTAGTTCGCAAACAGGGGATTGTAGGAAACACATTTCAAAAAAGAACCGTATTGTCCAGATTAAAACCAACTAATTAGATCTTCAAGCTGCGGGCTGCGCAACCAACTCAGGCGATCCTGCATCCGACCCGGGAGTTGTGTACTCGAGACAAACCTGACCATGAAATCCTGTCGTACTACACTTGACATTTGACGACGCGACCGGGAGCCCCAGGCGCTGAAGTTTCAAAGAGAAAATCCCCAAAGGTTCGTGGAGCTTCATGTGCCGCCACGGTGCGAGCGGCACTGGATGACATTGGGCTCCGCCCGGAGGCTTCTCGTTGGAACCACGCCGCCAGAGCGGGGCTGTAGGGTTTATAATCAGGGATCAGAAACCCATTATCGTTCAAGTTGGCAATGGCCATGTTCTCTCCATTTTCTGCTGGCTCCATCCTGCTTTACGGCTTTAGACCTGCACGACACCAACATTGGTCTGAGAGATGCGATTCGAGAAAGCCGGTCACCAAAACGAGTAGCAGGTACAAATTGAAACTCATCTTATCTGTGAGGTGGCCTGTCGCAGGAAAGTTATGATGTGGCGGGAAACGGCCAAGCTGCGGACCTTGAACTCTTAATGCCGCAGCTCATACTGCTTGGGATGAACCCAAGCAGCCATGGTCGCAATCAGAAAATAACGTCATATTTCAGTTTGACTTACTGGTACCCATTCCTGAACCCAAGGCTTGCATAGGATGAACGGCTCACGTCAAGATGCACCAACATCTTTATCGATTATCATTGCTCGTCTTGCCTTCTCACATGCCGCAGTCCCTGGAAAACTGCGTCAGCGGAGGTCGTACACTTTGTGGGAGTGGGCGATGCTGAGCGATCACTGGATTTCGAGGCATGGGGCAATGTGTGCGGCTGGGGCTCTGGGTTTGAATTGTTGCAACCTCGTCGCTGCTGTCTATTTGCCCACCTAGTCCAGTGTACTATCGGTTGGGACTGAGTCGCAAGTAAGTAGCGGCTGCCTTTTCTTGCCATGCGACAGTCGATGCAGCAGGGTGCGCAGTGATGAAAGTTTCAAGTACCAAATGGTTGGCAACCGCAAGAGTAATAGCAGCTAATGGCACTGGCTGCTGATAGAACGTAGTACAAGAAACAAGTACCAGCAGCGTCCTCCTCCTGCTTCTCCTGGTCATCGACGCCGATGATGAGGTCATGAAGGCAGTTATAACTTTATAACCATGCACACCCACGGCCCCCCAACCACCCGCCACACACCACCCGCCACCCACCACTCAGAGAATGAACTTTATGATGAGGCAGCTGTTGAAGAAGATGATGGTGATGCTGGGGGCGGAGGCGATGGTGGTGGCGGTGCGGTGCCTGCAATCGCCTGTTATAAGAAAGATGGTAGTGTTGATGAGAGCTAGCTGCTGGAAACTGGTGGTGCCTAGTGCCTGGTGCCTGGTTGCAGTTGGAAAATGGGGGGGGGGGGGTGAGTGGTGGGTGGGTGGTGGGTCATGTGTGGTGGATGGTGGGTAATGGACGGCGTTGTGAATTGCTTTGTGGCAATAGTGTGGCAGCTAGCAGTGCGATTCAAGTATGTGGTTTTCCATTTTCAAAAACCCGAGTCAGATCATTATCATAATTATTTTGAGACAGATGCCCCCAATAAGCCTGCGGCGTGGCAGAGGCGCTGAGCAAAGGCCTTGCTCCAGGGGCGCGAGCAGTCTTGGCGTCGAGCCCAGCTGTTGGAAGCCCAAGATCAATGCTCCTCCTGCAAGGACGAAACTAGTTCTACTCGTATTGTGGCTAGTACACCAGTGGTGGTGGTGGACGGTGTCGTAGTCGAAGTCGTAGCAAGTCGTAGTAGTCGCAGTCATAGCTGCTGTCGTCCTCCATCGTCGTAGCAGACTCAGCAGGTAGTAGTGTCCTTTCAGCATCGTTGCCATTGTTATCATCATCCTCATCCTGAATCATCGCCGTGGTTGTGCTAACAGCAGGAGAATAACGGTATCGAAGGAAACACGCTCGAGGTAGGGCCACATGCTGCCGGCGCCCGGACGGAACCCAAAGAGGCCCGGCATGGCCCTGAGGGATTGGGGGTTAGGAGGTTTAAGGGTGCTTCGATTGGTCGAAGCCCCGGATTCGTAAGTCTGCTGCACCTGCGCTTGAAGTCCACTTTGCTCCACGTTGAGATGTATCGCTTTTCCCTCGGCTTGGGCCAAGCTTCTGGCTCGAAGACTCTTAGCTTCTCGCCATTGACAAATGGAGGCTACCAGGGATGGCAAGATCGTGGATGGCCGGATAGCACTCTCCACGGCTCTTTGGGACACCAGCTTTGAAATGCCAGGTCGTCAGGATGCTCCCGAAGTTGATGCACGTGATGCCAACACGCCGGACAAGTGGGTCAAGAGACATCCCGACATGCTACGCAACACTGGGATGCATCCTTTCAACTCGGAGCCACCTCTTAAAAACTTGCAAGCCGCAGGTTGGATTACACCCCCTGCTTTGTACGTGGTTCGAAACCATGGAGCAGTGCCACAGCTTTCATGGTCCGAGCATCGGCTGAAGATCACAGGTGTCCCAAAGCCGGTGGAGCTGAGCATGGAGCAGATTGCGTCGGGTGAGTGGGGCACCATAGTCTCGATCCCAGTGACCTTCATCTGTGCCGGGAACCGGCGCAAGGAGCAGAACTTGACCAAGAAGACAGTCGGTCCCTTGACATGCTCTAGCTAGACTCTAGCAGCTTTCCCCTAAAGTTCAGTTGAATGTCTTTGTTCTGCGCATTGGAGACTTTCACGCTAACAAGGATTCGATTGGGGTGCCGGAGCCGTTGGCAACTCTGTGTGGACAGGAGTCCGACTATGTGACTTGTTGGCAGCAGTTGGCATCACGCGGCCTTCCAAGGAGCATCGCTTCGTCCATTTTGAAGGTCCCTTGGGTGAATTGCCACAAGGCAAAACAGGATCCTATGGCACCTCCATTGACTTGGGCTGGGCACTCGACAGGGAGCGAGACGTGCTGCTGGCTTTCAAGCAGAATGGAGAGCTGCTTACCCCAGACCATGGATTTCCCTTGCGAACACTCTTGCCTGGTTGCATTGGTGGCAGGATGATTAAATGGCTCTCCAGCATGTGGGTTACTTGTTTGCAAGCATGCTGCTGCAGAGAAGCATCTTCACCATGTCTTGATTGCTAGTCGAGATTGGGAGAAGCTTCTTCCAGAGTTGGAAGCATTCAATACAGAGCGGCTTTGCACAATGCCATGTTGAACCTTTATCACATCAGCTCGGCTGCCTTAGTTCCATTCGCGAAACTTGAATGAGGGAGAGCTCCGTGAGAACGAAATTTGGCTAAAGATTACGGCTCCGAACCTCAAGGTCGAAGCCACTCTGCCCGTGCGTTCTTACATCTTGCGTTTTTTGTGAGGCTCCACCGCCTTACCCCGCCCCCGCCCCCACCACAATGATGTCAAGGCCCTTCCGTGCTGGTAGTGTTCTTGGTTCGCACTTGGCGGTCACAAGACAACCACAGCAACACATAACTCTGTGTCTCCAGGCCATGTGCTCGCCACCGCTTGGGCAAGTTTCAAAACGCATCAGCACGCCACACATCAATGCAGCAGCATCCAGGCGCAAGCCGCAGCAAGCATCATCATACATGGGCAGCGCATTTGCAGACATCTTCAAGGAGTATGGGACTCCAACGCGGGTCCTACACTGGCTTCATCTTGTTTTCTCATTATGGTAATTCCTGTCTGCGCGTTTCACGGCCTTCCGCGTCCTTGTTTTCAATGCCACGATGGCCTGATCCTCGTGCTCTGTGAAATTTGTCTGTTTCATATCCCTCGGTGATTATTTGCGACATTGTTGTGCATCCTCCTCCTTCACCCGCGACTCCGTATGTGAGAACAGTGTCGGTCTTCCCAAGGTCTCAGACAAGCCTTCCGAGAACCATTACCATTACTTCGACAACCGAGTGCTTCCTCCCCATGTTGATGCAGATCTTGCGTATGCAGAGGGATGGTGGTACAAGCCTGAGTACATCATCAACCACATGAACATCAACTCGGCGATGTTCGAGCCGCGTCACAACTCCTTTGTGGAAGAGAAGAACTTGCCCAAGACCCTCAAGGTCTCCGGATACGCTTACACTGGTGGAGGTCACAAGATCATCCGAGCGGAGATCTCGTTGGATTCGGGGAAGTCTTGGGAGATCACTGATCTTCTCAGGCCAGAGGATGAGATCGCAGAAGCTCGTGGAACTGACAAGCACTGGTGCTGGGCTTGGTGGGAGACCGAGGTTGACATGAGCCGCCTCTTGGATAGCTCATGCGAAGAGATTTGCTGCCGAGCTTGGGATTCCAACCAGAATTGTCAGCCTGTGCAACTTACTTGGACGGTGATGGGCATGTTGAACAACCCCATTTACCGCATCAAGATCCACCGGGAAGACAACAGACTGTGGTTCGAGCATCCAACTCAAGGCTCCATGCCAGGAGGCTGGATGACTGACCAAGCAGGTCAGTTCAACGAAAGCTTTGCAGTGGAGGCAACGCCGGGCAAGACTGGAGTTGCTCCGGTCCGGCCAGTGGCAGCTGTGTGGAAGGGTGCCAAGACCGACACTGTGAGCGCTGCAGGTGCCAGCGTGGCCAACCAAGCTGCGCCCAGGCCGACCAAGGCGGGCAAGTTGGTGCAGTCCACAGAGGAATGGCTTGCAGGAATCAGCATGGAGGAAGTTAAGAAGCATGACAACGAGAGCAGCTGTTGGTTTGTTGTGAAGGGCTACGTCTATGATGGCACCCCTTATCTGCAAGATCACCCGGGCGGAGCTTCCTCCATCCTCCTTGCTGGTGGTCTCGAGGCCACTGAGGACTTCGAAGCAGTGCATTCAACGCGTGCTTGGGAGATGCTGAAGGACTACTACATTGGCCCTTTGAAGGAAGGAGAGCGTGAACCACAGGCTGGAGTTCAACGGAGCTTTCTCAGCATGCTTGCATCGCCCCTGTGGCATGTGGGTAGTGCTCTCCTGTCACCTTTCAGATCCCCTGCGCCATTCTTGAATCCTCGAGAAAGCCAACAGCTTGAGCTTTCAGAAAAGATCGTTGTGAGCCACGACACCCGAATCTTCCGCTTCAAGCTGCCTTCTGCGTCAATGACGTTGGGGCTTCCCACGGGCATGCACATGACACTGAAAGCCAAGGTGGATGGCAAGCCGGTGATGCGGGCGTACACTCCGATGACAGATGACAGCACCCTGGGTCATGTGGACTTGCTGGTGAAAGTTTACTTCAAGGGCGTGCACCCGAGCTTTCCGGACGGTGGCAAGATGTCTCAGCACTTGGACAGCATGAACATTGGCGACTCTATCGATGTCAAAGGACCCATCGGTGAGTTCATCTACAAAGGCCAGGGTGAATGCCTGGTAAATGGCAAGCCCCGCTTTGTCAAAGAGATCTCCATGATCGCTGGCGGCACTGGCATCACGCCATGCTACCAGGTGCTGGCAGCGATCCTCCGCGACCCGCAGGACAAGACCATGGTGCGACTCCTGTTCGCCAACAAGACGCCCGACGATATCCTTGCGCGAGATGTGCTTGAGGAGTTGGCAGCCAAGCACCCTGACCGCTTCACGTTGAGTTTCACAGTCGACAAAGTCCCTAGCGAAGACGAGAATGTCAGCCCCTCTGAGCCCAAAAAATCCAGCTCAGAGTGGAAAGGTCATGTGGGCTTTGTGACTCCAGCAATGACCGAAGCCTGCCTGTTTCCCGCCAGTGAGGACACCATATGCGTTATGTGCGGCCCTCCGGTGATGCTGGAGAGAGCTTGCAGTCCGGCTTTGCACAGCATGGGCTACAAGGATTCCAACATCTTCTCATTTTGAGGTCCTCATAGCTTTAAGGTGCCTGAATTTCGCTTGTGGGTCTGTTTTTGTCGACTTGTGTCGTTCGAAGCGATGGCACGAGACGGGACTTTAGCAGCCTTTGCATGGAGTGCAAGGTTGCAGACGCAGATTAGCATCTTGCTCTCTGAAAAAGGCCGCTGCAGGTGCACACGGTTTTCAATGCTTGGACGTCCCTGTGAAATCTTATGACTTCTGATTCTTATGATTCATGATCGCTACGCAGCAGTGAAGCCGTCTGACTCGAACGCCGAAATCGCCAGGAACTCCGGGGGCCGGTCTCCGTGGCCGGGCTCCAGGTGTGTGGAGCCCGGGGAGTAGAGAAAACTAGGCTTTGTTGGGAGTCTCTAGGGTT
>CAJNDT010002212.1:484166-596666 GCA_905221615.1 Symbiodinium sp. CCMP2592 | reverse complement strand
CAGCACCACCAGCACCACCAGCCCCACCAGCCCCACCAGCGCCACCAGCCCCACCAGCGCCACCAGCGCCACCAGCGCCACCACCACCACCAGCACCACCACCACCACCACCAGCACCACCAGCACCACCAGCACCATCAGCACCACCAGCACCACCAGCAACACCAGCACCACCAGCACCACCAGCACCACCAGCACCACCAGCACCACCAGCGCCACCAGCCCCACCAGCCCCACCAGCGCCACCAGCGCCGCCAGCGCCGCCACCGCCGCCACCGCCGCCACCGCCGCCACCGCCGCCACCGCCGCCGCCACAGCCGCCCCGCCGCCACCGCCGCCACCGCCGCCACCGCCGCCACCGCCGCCACCCCCGCCACCGCCACCACCGCCACCACCGCCGCCACCGGCCACCACCGCCGCCGCCCCACACCCGCCGCCGCCACCACCACCACCCACCACCACCACCACCCACCACCAACCACCACCACCACCACCACCACCACCACCACCACCACCACCACCACCCACCACCACCAACACCACCACCACCCACCACCACCACCACCACCACCACCACCACCACCACCACCACCACCACCACCACCACCACCAACCACCACCACCACCACCACCACCACCACCACCCCACCACCACCACCACCACCACCACCACCACCACCACCACCACCACCACCACCACCACCACCACCACCACCACCACCACCACCACCACCACCGCCAATGCAACAAGAGCCGCAACTTGAGCAGCAACGGTGATCATAAAAGAAAATAACACCAACGGCCACCACAACAACTTTTAACTGTGACTGCCACTGCCGCTGCCATTGAAACCACAACCCTTTACCAGGACACCTCCCTATCCGATCCAAGCCCACCCTTGCCTGAAGCCCTTACCTAAGTATTACGCCTGCGTGCCATGCCTCATGCAAGGCCTCGACGTGCACTACTTCACCTGGTACCCGTGTTTGAGGCGAATGCTGCAGATATGCTTAATTAGTGGTGTTCTTTTGATACTGCTTTGTGAATGGGCGACACATGCTCAGCACCATATTGGCATTGACGTTGTTGTCGGGGTGATGGTTGTGGTTGTCGTTGTCGCTGTCGCGGCATTGACATTGTTGTCGTTGTCGTCGTCGTCGTTGTTGCTGCAGTTGTTGCTGCTGCTGCTGCTGTTGCTGCTGTTGCTGCTGTTGCTGCTGTTGCTGCTGTTGCTGTTGCTGTTGCTGTTGCTGCTGTTGCTGTTGCTGCTGTTGCTGTTGCTGTTGCCGGTGCTGGTGCTGGTGCTGCTGTTGCCGTTGCCGGTGCTGGTGCTGGTGCTGGTGGTGGTGGTGGTGGTTGTGGTTGTGGTTGTGGCTATGGTTGTGGTTGTGTTGGTGATTGTGGTGGTTGCGGTGGTGGTTGTGGTGGTGGTTGCGGCGGTGGTTGCGGTGATGATTGTGGTGGTGATTGTGGTGGTGGTAGTTGTGGTTGTGGTTTTGGTTTGTGGTTGGGGTCGGGGTTGGGGTTGGGGTTGTGGTGGTGGTTGCGGTTGTGGTTGTGGTCGTGTTTGTGGTTGTTGTGGTGGCGGTTGTGGTTGGGGCTGTGGTTGTGATTGTTGGTGTCGTTCTTGTTATCGTTCTCGTTAGTGTTCTTAGTTCTTGTTCTTCTTCTTCTTCTTGTTTTATTGCTCTTCTTCTTGTTCTTGTGTTTTGCTCCGTATTCTTCTTGCTGTTATTACTCCAAGCATTTGATCCCTACATGCCTTGAAGATGCAACGGCAACAGATCGCAACAGGCACTGGGCGGAGACGAGGGTGCCGGTGCTTTTCACTGCCTACCGGGTGCCCGGAGGCAATAGCCTAAGCAGGAGTTCGGGGCTGCAAGGGGGGGCTGTGATGCTTCCGGCAAAGGGGCGCTGTTTGCCAGGCCTTAATTACTGTTGCTAGACCTTGAAGCCTAAATCTGGCGACGGACACCGGAAGAAGTCACTGTGACGATTAATCAACCACACACGGAAGCTTCACAACTCAAACCAAGGTTCCCTATGGGACAGACAAATGGAAGAACACTGAACGAGCCCACAATGGAAAGCAACACTTGCAATACATAACCCACTGAAGCCCGCTCAACTCCTAATGGCACCGTCACGTCCTTTAAAAGATCCACAACAGAAGCTCTGGTTCGAGTTGTCGAACGACGCTCTGATGCCGTGGGGTCGTTCTGAGGTCTCGGCGAAACGCCGCAGACAGCTCGGGACCTACTGGGTTTCGCAAGCTCCCGAAGCTTCCTGGGCTCACGAAGCTTCGCCCCGAGGTGCAAAGCTTCCTTGAGACGCTTCTGGGTACCGGAGGAGGTGCCGGTTTATGGGTCATCGAGGCGCCGAACGGGAGTTAGAGGATGTTTCGTGTGGACGACATCCTGAGCCCTCCTAAACCTGAAATGGCATGCTACAAGACCTTCGACAACTTATTGTCGCAGCCAAACTGTTTCGGGTGATGCCGACAACGAGGGGCTCGACAACAACCACCAAGAGAGTACTGACGGTGTCAAACAAGGAGGGAATCGTCGCAAAGGTTGTCTCTATCCATGACGATAATGGGGTTCATCGCAACTCAGGGCCAGAGTCTAGAGTGAGCAGCCACAGCTGCAATCTTGGGCGCAGTCACAATCAGAAAGACTGCCTGGGCAAATGACCACCTCCTCTCCTGTTTCCCGCACCTTGCAGGCCTGAGGTGACTCCAGAAAACCTTGGCCCAGCCTTGCTCCAGGAGGAGAATCCTCATTGCATCGAAGACGGCGCTTTCAATGCCGGTGCGGCAGCAAGTTTGGCAGAGTCTGCGGTGATTTAGGATTCGCGGCCGCCAATAATGGGTGCGGGTGTGGGGGGCTGAGCATTTGAATTTGCAAGGCAGTGGTTCCTCAGTTCAAAATCTGGAACAGATATGCGGGAGTCATAGTTCCTGCTTCTCTGTGTTTCCGGCTCGAGCGAATCTGGGCGGTTGAACTCGTGATTAGCAAGCCGGCCTGCTTACAGTGTGCATGAGATGAAAGCTTTGGCTTTTGGGGTTCACAAGCAACGACAGATCCATAAACTTCACCCCGGTCTCTCCTTCAGCAAAACATCAGCGCAAACGGGGCTCAGACACAGTCTCGTTCGGTGCCCCTGCCTCCTGAGCCCCTAAGTCCTGAAATCCGGGATCCTGTGCTGCAGAATTCAGTTGAAGACTCGCCACGTCGGTCTTGCGAGGCTACTTCGTCACTCTCGGATCACAGGGGGCGCTCCCTGTGCTTGCCGAGGAGACGCGATCTAAATCCTTCCGGCTTCTGTTGTGATGCTCAGATATGCGAATGCGGTGTTGGGGGGTGCCGTGTCTGCGGCCTATACGAATTTCACCGAAACTGGTTGAACCTAGACAGATTCAGAATTGACTGTCAACTGTGCATGCCCGGAGCACAGCTCCTGATAGCACGTGGCAATGCTTGCCTGCCTAATTTTACAGACGCTGCGGCTCTTCCATCGTAGCTTACCATGTCCCCTTGGAGTGGAGAGATGCCTCCACGGCCAGAACTATGTCTTGGCTTAGAGTTTCTAGTGTTTTGAGGTGTCAAGTTGGGTGCGGTGCCACGCAATCACCCAGAGAAGCAGCGAAAGAAGCACCGGAGTTCGCGAGAAGCCTAGGCCTGCTCATTGGCAGTCACTAGGTGTACCCTATCGTAATCCAGCGCTGCTACTCAATCGTCCCGTCAAACCCGTGAACTCGTCGAAGAAGTCTTCATGGGGGCTTTTGCGGCCTGAATACTTGGTGTAGGGTTTTGGGTATGTCTGTTCCAACCCTGACGCTCCGACCGTAGCGACAGGAGATGTACTGGCCTATCTTTCAGGCTTTGCAGAAGATCGGCCACCCGTTCGCCCCTCGGGTAGGCACGGGGGGGAAACAGAAGGGGAGCTGGCTCCGGGTTGTTGAAGCAAGCTTGTCTTTCAAGGCGCTCCGGTGGCTCGCAATGTGTTGCCTTGTCGGCCCTGCGTAATCCTTTGACTTGCCTTTCAGAATTACGTTCCGTTTCCAGTGCTGCGCAGTCTTACGGCTGCAGGGCGTGTCGTTGTGGTTGGGAATTCTGATATGTGGGAGATGGGAGCCTGCAGTACTCTTATGACACCGTGGTTCTGTCAGCGTTGGATGGCCGCCACATCATCCACAGTGCAACATACGTGCAACATCCGTGTGGAATAAGTGTAGCTGATTAACAACAGTGTGCGAAACGTGTAAGATGGTTGCATCATGCAGCTTGCCAGGCTCCCGCTTGGCATTTCCTAAACACAGTGCAACATTCTCACCCTCCCGCTCATGGATTATGCCAGTGTCTCGCGTGGTTTTCCCCTACGAAAGGGTGCAAAAACTTTGCATTGCTACATGGACGAGTGCAAAACACAGTGCACACAAGGGTCAATCTGGCATATTCATCCCCCTGCTGTTGAGTCTCCACGAACCAAGAACGCACCGAATCGGCACTTTCTTGTTGCGTTGTACATGTTTCCGTTGTATGTATCGATTTGCACCTTGATGACACTTAAGACACACATTGCACCCATGGCTGTGCAGGCCCTGTCAACATTTTCATTGCATGTTATGCTGTATTGACATGTTTGTGAAGCTACGTGCACCGTAGTGACGCAGGCCAAAGGTGCAGGAAACCCAGACCGAACAGAACCGGGAACTTCCACAGTACCCAACCCCCCCAGCGGCCTTCAGCCCGAAATCCAATCATGGCTGATGCCTTGGTTTCCTTCTCTGCGCGAGAAGATTTTGCAGCATAGCCTTCAATCTGACCTTGGCTCCTTACCTGGAAGTTCCCCTTGGACTTTCAGCGGAGCTGACATGAGCCGAAGGCTACTTGGATCTGGACGATGAGCCCAGCCAGGCCATCCCAAAAGGGTCAAAAGAGACTCGGACTCCGAAATTGCTGTGAAGTCTGTGCTGCTTGGCGCTGCTGTGCTCGAGAGTACATGGGAGTACCAGCAATAGCAACGGCAGTGATAGTGACGTTCAGCACGTCTCCGTGGTGATGACGACGACGATGATGATCATGTCTTTGAGCCTCAGGCACGACACTTCTGATCACGCTTGTAGTCTTTGAGGTCGAAGTCGCCATCTTTTTCGCCAAGTGCTACAGTAGCTCCGATACTCAACCTTCCGTTGAGAATGCCAACTTGCGAAAACACAGGGATGGTGATCCCCTGCCAGGTGTCTCCGGAGAACTTGCCTCTCGGTTAGGGCTTCATTTTAGAGGATGGGGGTCTTTAGCCGTCACCCGGGTTCACGGCTGTCGGGAATTGGTGCAGGGATTCAGGGTTCATGGTCCAACTTTTTCAGCTTCAGAGCTTCGGCGCTGTTGATGCTTAAAGTGTTGCGTGGGAGCTTGATTGTTTGTACAGTTCATGGGGTTTCGGGATCTCAACGCTATTTAGATCTTTCGAGATCTTTTGGGCTCTTTTGTCGGAAGTTTCGCCCAACAGGTCTTGTGCCTGCAGTGCTGAATGTTCTCAACGGTGCACAGCAGCTGATGCCCCACTGCAGGGCAAGAAGGCCTTAATCTGTTGACGAAGATATTCAGATGCTTCACATCGTGCTGTTTCGTGGTTTTGGCTAGGCTAAACAGTTGCTATTCTTGCTGTCTTCGGTCATTTGTTCTAATTTATCTTTACTATAGCTAGCAAAGCCTATAACCCCAAGCCTCTTGCCTAAATCTCAGTGATAGTCGAAACTCAGGGCATGGTCCGCCTCGATCAAGCTGAAAGATTGTGAAACCCTTTTGGGGACCTTCCGGCACGTGCCCGGAGAGCCGATGCCGATACCCTACAACTGAAACGCCCATGCAGTCGTCTTACGCAGCCCTTCACTTGTCCTGCACCTTAACTTCTAACCACAAACCTTGAATCCCACAGCAGAAGCCGTTTAGCCCAGGAGCTTGCTCTCGGCTATCGCAGAGGCCTCTCCTTTGTTGATCCTGACGCTCATTCATGATGCAATGGCCGTAGCGAATGACGATAGACGAAGCACCTTTACACGGTTGGTGCTTACAGCACGTATTGACAAAGAGAGAGGAAGACCTACAGCGAAAAGCTCAGATAGGACAGCACTCTAGTATTGTAGATTTCAGGTCATGCTCTTTTTAATGCTTCTTGGTATCGTCTTGTACTTACTGCCTCCGAAGCCTTCACTCTGTAGAGGCTAATGCCACTAGAAGGATATTTCGTCATTCTGACCGCGATCGTAGTGCACTGGCAAAGCTTGCATCTTTCTTCTCTTGCATGAAAGTATCAAAGTAGCTGCATGTAGCTGCTCTCACTGTAGTGTTCGCATGGCTCATATCTTTACGACTTTGATGGCGAGTTTGAACTTGTTGCTATTATGATTCCCGCCGCAACCGCCACCGCAATCCCCATGCTCATACTCATCCTGACATCAGTCACCGACATCTTAGTCATGACGATCAGCAACATCGTCACGAGTGTCATTGGCGTTTCGTCAGTGCTGTTCTCCTCTTGTACTGTGGCTCGAGCGAAAAGCGTCGGCGCGGAAATCTCCGTGGACGCTGGCACCTGGGCAGATGGAATCACTGGCATCCCGCAACCCCAAAGCCAACAACAATGGAAAACGTTAGCTGGATTCGCTATTGAAAGCTTGCGCAGCTGTGTTGGTGACCAGGTTAAGTCATTAAGTGTATTTACTACTCACTACTCTCTGGCTTGTCTTCCGCATCGCGACAGTCTAGTCTTGCAGCCGGTCGTGTGATCTGTCGGAATTTCGTTTCGCACCTACAGTCCTACAGTTTCCAGGCTTCGCTCATACCACGCATCGGAGTGTCCGTGCTTGTCCTGCTACGGGCCCTGAGCCCATAACCCTGAAAGCTAGAGACGCTGGCAGCATCAAAAGCGACAAGAGTAAAGGGTCTTGCAGTCCGGATGGCTTCCGATCTCTACCCCGGGCACAGCTTGCTGCATGCGCTGTTGCATCCACTGCCTGAATAGAGACACAGAATCAGGAAACGGATAAGCCGTGCATGCTTCACAGAACGAGCAGCCTGCAGCAAGAGTTGAGAGACGGATTGAACATCATGGGTAGCATTGCTGGCATTTACATCATGCAATTAGCTCAATGCCGGCGGCGTGCTTCACACATGCCCTGGACCTTAAACCTGACAAACTGCCGTACACCCTCAGCACAGAACCCTGATGCAGCCGAGGGGGGCTGCCATGTCCATCAGTTTGCGGCGTGCGTGGGCTCGCCTCGGACCCAGGATTGCAGGTCTGGTCAAGCTTGCAATCTGCTACTGCTACTGCTACTGCTACTGCTACTACTACTACTACTACTACTACTACTACTACCACCACCACCACCACCACCACCACTACACTACCAGTCACTACCACTGCAACTGCACCTGCGACCGCCACTGCTGCTGCTGCTGCTGCTCCCGGTCCCTACTGCGGCCGCTGTTGCCGCTACTGCTACTGCTGCTGCTGCTACTGCTTCTGGCGCTGCCGCTGCAATTGCCACTGCTACTCCAACTGCCACCGCCACTGCAGATGCCGCTGCTGCTGCTCTGCTACTGCTACTGCTGCTGCTGCTACTCTGCTGTTTTGATTCGCAACAGACCTTTTCGCGATCCTGTGTCCCTTCACCCCTGGACCCAAGAAGCAACTGCAAGAGAACAGCGATCCATCAATCCGATACTGAACCGTTTACTCAGCCCCAGACTTGCCTGAGCAGAGCTCCGAGCAAAGGCTTGCCGTGTGCGGTTTCTGCAAGCGGGCTTGCGCAGACAGTCGCACGCAGAGGCCGATTGCGATTCTCAGCACTCATCACCAAACTTCACTGAGGCCGTAAAGGAGCCTGATGCAACCAGGATGTGCAAGTTGTCCCATGAAGTCAGGCGGCATACTTCGCGGAACCTAGCTCTGAACTCGACTTGGAGTCTGAGGATACGGGTTCCTCACGCCGGGTTCTTTTCCACATTCTGCGCTGCAATAGAACCCCCTTATAGCTCCCTTTAGAGGCCGAAAAGGAAGCCCAAAGCCACTGCAGAGGCCTTGCGCTCGGAGCTCCATCTGCTTCGAGTAGCTCCTTCTCGAAGGCTGCAGTGCAGCAGAGGGTCATGTGCTGTGTTGGCGATCCCAAGCATGATTTCCCCTGTCATTCTAGTGAAAGTCTTGTATGACATTATGATTTCCATTCTTGTTATCAGCATGATGACTATCATGCCCTACCAGATAATCAGATATTGCACTATGACTTCCGTTATTGTTCTAGGTATGCGTACTAGTACTAAACTGCGCTACTCTATTTCAGGCGGCTTTTCTAGTGCATCGCTTGCCAGGGCCGGCTCCGTACCGGCCGGGGACCTCAGCGGAGCGCTTTTGTCTTGAATCTCCCTTCTTTCCTCACGTGATGAATGAACTGTGAAACAGCACCCCAACGGCCCGCACTTCTTGCTAGCTTCGTTTACAGATGGGTCTTGTTTTTGCCCATGATTGTGATGTTGCTGAAGAAGCAGAACGTGATGGTGCTGAGGCTAATGTTTGTCCCGCTGCGGCGACTGCTGCCTCAGAAGATGATGATGATGATGATGCTGATGATGATTCAATGATGATGATTGCAACAAAAACCTATGACCGTTTTGATGAGCATTGTGATTATGACTTTGCTCATGGTAGCTGCGATCGTGCTGCCGCTGTTGCCGCTGCTGCAGCTGCTGCCCCTGCTGCTACTTCAACTTGCTGCTGCTCCGCTCCTGCTCCTGCTCCTGCTACTGCTACTCCTACTCCTACTACTATATACTCCTCCTGCTGCTGCTACCACCTACCGGGCCTAATAATTAGATCCTACTACCTACTACCCTACTCCTCCTCCTTCTCCTACCCCTGCTCCTGCTCCTGACTTTGATGATGTCCGCGAGCGCAGCAGCGAGAGCCGCACGTAGCTGTTGCGCCGACCCCAAGCCATCCTCGCATCCTGGGAGCCTTAGGTCGGGAGGAGTTTCGGCCACGGTTTGGGCAGGTCCGCTTCTTCAGCAAGGCCGGTTCATCGGATAAGAGGGCTCCGAACTGCATAATGAGGGCCTGCGACATGTGGTGAAATTGTGGGTTTGTATGTGCATGTGCGCAAAGCGGAATCTGGAGTTTCACGCTTTGCAAGAAGAAGAACTTGGGTTCTTAAAGGTGGTGAGTGATGTACGTGTCTAAGCCTTTTGGGGCTTCTGCGCGAAGCCCAAAATCTGAAGGTCTTCCTGTCAGCGAGGTTGCAGAGCTTCTGAAACTGTTGTGTTTGAGGGTTCGGTTTTGGGGTCACGGGGTTTAGCAGTTTACCATCCAGGGGTGTCAGAGTTCAGCATTCAGCAGTGTCCGATTTCTGCCTCTCAGGTTATTTGTTTTGGGCGTTTTGGGATTTCCGGTTCGGTGTTGACATGTACAGTCTTGCATAGGCCCTACCTGACCTGGGTTTTGGCTCAAGTAAAATAGCTGCCCTGCGCGCTTTTGTGCTCCATAGGTTTTGTGCATGGTAGCGGAGCGCCTTTACGGTTCACTGGACCTGGGAAGTGTGCTGATCACGCTGCTCTGCGTGCTCCTGGGCTGGTCGGTTCACTCGGCTGTTTCGGCCGGGCGAAACCGGGCCCTCGAGCGAAGGAGAAGAGAGGCCGCCGAAGAGCGGTGGGCCAAGCTGGTGCGCAAAGCACGCGGCGTGAGAAAGCAGCAGCGATACTTTGCCTTTCTGGGCCACCTGCTGCAGGAGCACCCTCTGAGCCAGGCTTTTAGAAGGCGACTGGCCAGATGTCTGTGACGGCCGAGGCTGTTGCAGCAGAGCTGCAGGCTCTGAGGAACGAGCTGCTGGAAAGCAGGCGCAGGGAGGACGAGCTGAACAACCGGGTGCAGGCGTTGCAGACCGGTGGGCATGGGCTTCAGGAGGCGATGGCTGCACTGGCAGCCGTGCAAAGGGAGACCTTGGAGAGGGCCCGTGCCAGGGAAGAAAAGGTGACCCTTGTGGACAACAAGGGCTTGGCGAAGCCCGACAAGTTCGGGCGCCATGGAAGCGAAGGAAGCTTTCTACAATGGAAGGTGCGGCTGGAGACCTTCATCCTGAGTGTGCACAAGGACCTCGAGCAGCCGCTGGCGTACGCAGAGGACTGCGATGAGCAGCTTACGGCAACGAAGCTGAAGGCTTTGTTTGGCCCGACCACGCCGGCGGTGGAACACATACCGGGCCTCGAGGAGAAGGATGCACAACTGCACGCGGTGTTGCAGACGCTTTGTGAGGGCGAGGCCTTCACGCTGGTGAGGAGCGCCGGCCGGGGAGCCGGGCTTGAGGCGTGGAGGAAGCTCCACCGGCGGTACGATCCGAGTACCGGAGGGCGCCGGCGAGCGCTCTTGAGGTCGGTGCTTGCACCGCAAAAGTGCCAGCGCATCGAGGACCTCTCTTCTGCGATAGAGCTTTGGGAGGAGGCGGTGCGCCAGTTTGAGGCACGGCGGCGCCCAGATGGAACAAGGGCGCAGCTGGATGAAGATATAAAGGTGGCTGTGCTGGAAGCCATGTGCCCGAGCGACCTGGAGAAACACCTCCAGCTGTCGCGCCACCGGCTGACCACGTACGAGGAGGTCCGGGGCGAGTTGGCCAGCTACTTGGAGACGAGGCTTGGAGCAAAGGTGCAGCTGAGCCTGCCCGGTGCGTCGAAGGACGACCAAGGACCTGCCCCAATGGACGTCGGTGCCTTTGACAAGGGCAAGGGCAAGAAAGGAAAAGACAAAGGAAAAGGAAAAGGCGGAAAGGCAGCCGGGGGCAAGCAAAAGGAAACCCGCGAGTGCCACAACTGCGGGAAGGTGGGCCACTTGGCGGCGAACTGTTGGGCGCCAAAGAAAGAGAAGAAAGGGAAAGGCGAGCCGCACAAGAAGAAGGAAGGAAAAGGAAAGGACAAGAAGGGAAAAGGAAAAGGAGGAAAGAACCTCCACAACGTGGAGGAAGCCGAGCCAGAGGAGGAAAGCGAGGAGCCGGAGGCGAACTTCCTCGCGATCGCCGGGCTCACCGAGGTCCCGCTTAGCGAAAGCGAGGACGAAGGCCTCCATGACACGAGTCGGCCTTATAGGCCGGCCGGTGTCAAGGGGGCCACGGTGAAGCAAGAGCCGGGCGAAAGCAGCCACGAGCCCAAGGCTGCGGAGAGCTTGGAACAGGGACCTGGTGAAGGGGCGAGTGGAGCTTCTAGTTCCGCCGGCCCCGGCCCCGCAAGGGAGCCAAAGGAGGAAATGAAAGAAGAAGAGGAAGAGATGAAAGAAGAAGAAGAAGAAAGCAGCGAGAGCAGCAGCAGCTACGTAGAAGTGCTGCTTTACCCGGGCGACCCGGGCTACGACAGCCTGGGGGAAGGCGGCGCCACCGACAGCGACGAGGAATACATGGAGGTGTGCGTGGAACCCTGTGGGTACTGCTACTTCGAGGAGTGCGACCAGCGGCACGACGATGAGTTTCGGCATGTGTGCCCCACGTGCCGACTTGCCAAAATGAGCGCGGACCACAAGTCGAAGGTGCTGCTGTGGACCCCCTTGGAGGCTTTTGAGTTTTCGGTGGACAAGACCATCTGTGTGGTCAAGGGCCTCAGCTTGGAGCAGTTCCGGGAGCTGACAGAGGAGCAAAAGGGGGCCTACAGGGACGCCGTGGACCCGGAGCAGGTGCAGCGCATCAACCAGGATGATGTGCTGAAGGGCCTCTCGCGCTTTCGGGAGGCTGAGCGGAAAAGCTTCTTCAAGAAGGCCGGCCACCCGCAGGAGGACCCGAGTCAGGCCAGTGGCCAGGCCGGGGTCCAGGGTGAGCAGGCCAGTGGGTCTAAGGACCTGCCAGCGCGGCCGAGCGGCGCGGCGTCGGGAACCCTGATGCACCGGACCATCGAGATGCTCGAGATCACGAACCTGGCGGCCGAGAAGCGGGAGAAGGCGCAGCTGCTAGAAATGGAAGAGGAACCCGAGGAGGTGCAGCGCCTAGAGACCAGGATTCGGGAGATCGACGCGGAGGTGAAGGTGCTGAAGGAGAGGACAAAAGCCGCGGACCGCGAGGCAAGCAAGAAGCCACAGCTCACGGCCGAGACCGTGCTGGACCAGACCTGGCACGACGCCAGGTACCACAAGGCCGTGGCAGCGGGAGTGAGCCACAGCCAGGCGTGGCACGAGGAAAAGAAGAGAAGGAAGGCTGCCCTACACCGGCAGCAGGGCACGGCGGACCGTGCAAAGGAGCGTTTGGAGAACGAGCGCGCGTGGCATCGGGAGTTTGACTCCAGACCGGTGAAGGAAGAGGAGTACCACGACGAGGCGGCCCCTGGGCTGGAAACGGAAGCCGTGGAAGAGACAGACCAGGGAAGGCTGCGGGTGCTCACCGGGAGCGCGAGGCAGGTGAAACGCGGAGAGCTGCGCAAAGGTGAGGAGGCTACCTTCGTGGCCTCGGCAAGGACCTACCGGAAGCTCAGCCAGGCGGAGGTGAGCCGCTTCAAGACGGAGACCAAGGAAGACGAGCGGAAGGTCATGGAACGCAAGCGCGTGGACCTGCAGAAGAAGCGCGTGCGGGAAATGACCGAGGAAAAGAAGGACGCGAGAAAGAAAAGAGTGAAGGCGGCGAGCCGGAGGAAGGAGGCTTGCCGAGACCTCCTGTGGTTCGGGGAGTGCACCCGAGCGCGGTGCCCTTTTGGGCACGACCCGGAGCTGGTGAAGAAGGCGAAGTTTTCGGTGTGCTCGGAGTTCAGCCGCGGGGTGTGCCAGAGGAAACAGTGCCGCTTCGTGCACGACGAGCTGGAGCGCGAGAAGTACCAGCTGTTGCGGCGGCACCGGCAGAGGCGGCAAGGTGCGAGTGGGACCTCTGGTTCCACCGGCATCGTGCTGCGCGAGGCGCCGAAGCGGGAGCGCACGAAGGAAGAGCCGTTGGACCTAGCGCACCTTAGTGGGGCGTGTGAGGAGGAAAGCTGGGACGGCTACAAGAAGGTGACGGTGAACTTCGACACGGGGGCGGCCATTTCGGCCATACCCGTGGAGGTGGCAAGGGCCGCCACGAGGAAGACCGCGGCAAGCGAGAGGTGCTACCGCACCGCAAGCGGCGAGGTGATCGAGGACCAGGGTGGAGCCTTGGTTCAGGGCTACGACGCTGCAGGCGTCGGGCGCAAGATCGAGGGCCGCGTCACCGACGTACACCGCATGCTGGCTTCGGGCGCAGCTGTGGGGAAGCACAACCACGTGCTGCTGATGGGCAGCAAAGGGTACGTGATGCCCAAAGGCGGCAAGATCGCCAAGGCGCTGGAGAAGACGTTTCGGGAGACCGCTGAGGCGGGGCACGGCAAGGACGTGCTGGAAATGGAAGAGCGCCGAGGCATCTACGTGTTTGACCTGTGGGTCAAGGAGAGCAAGGAGAAGGACTGTGCGACAGTCGGCGCCCTCGGCGAGGGCGCAAGCGAGGAGGCAAACAGCCGGCAGGCGCGCAAGCCGTAAGGCCGGCGGTAGAAAGACGAGCGCGAGGCAAAGGGCCGAGCCGGACCATTGGTCCGGCCGCGCCCAAGGCCGAACCCGAGGCGGCAGGGGCGAGCCAGGCCATTGGCCAGGCCGGCCCCGGTGCGGCAGGAGGTGAAGGTGAAGGTGTGGGGGCGAGTCGGTCCGATGGACCGGCCGACCCCGAGGGGGAAGGAAGCGGTGAACAGCGAAGGGCACGAGTGCCCCGGGCGCCCACGGCGCCCACGAGAGCTGAAGTGGAAGAGCACGAGGCCACGGGCCACGTGATCCATAGAAGCTGGTGTCCCCACTGCGTGCGGGCACGAGGCGACTTGGAGAGACACCCGAGGGTGAAAGAAGAGGACCGCAGTATCCCCACGATCTCCTTCGACTACTTCTTCTTTTCGGAGGAGGGACAGCCACACCTACAAGTGAAGGATGATTTTACGAAGATGATGTGGTCGAGCGCCATCCCTGCGAAGGGCGCCGACCCGTTTGCGGCAAACTTTGTTGCTGCGTGTGTTGGCGAAACGGGGTATCGGAAGATTATCCTGAAATCGGACAACGAGGCATCTTTGAAGGCGCTCAAGGAGCTTGCGAAGCAAAGCATACAGGGCGTTGAGGTGCTGCCTGAGGAGTCGAAGACTGGAGACTCTAGGGCGAATGGCCGGGTCGAGGCTTCGGTCAAGGAGACAAAGCGGGAGGTTCGGGCCTTGCTGTCTGACCTCCGATCGAGAATAAAGAAAGAGAAGCTGCACGACAACCACCCCATGATGGCGTGGGTGAGCAGACACTCCGACTTTCTTATCTCGAGGTATAGGATTGGCCAGGACGGCCGCACAGCTTACGAGAGACTGAAGGGCAAGGCTTGGAGGCTGCCCTGTGTGTGTTTTGGAGAGCGAGTCTGGTTCAGACCGCTGGCTGCGTACGCGAAGAAGCACCTGAGCAAGGGCACGGACCCAAAGGTGCTGGCAGGACACTACGTGGGAACCCATGCGCGCAACGGCGACGCCTTGGTGATGACCACGCAGGGAGTTCTAAGGGGTGGCTCTCTCAGGAGGATGTCGCCCGAGGAACGATGGAACGACGACGAGTTCGACAAGTTGCAAGGGGTGCCCTGGAAACCCATGGCATCCGAGGAGAGCAGGCGCACGGAGGCGCCGGTGAAGGTGGATCTGCCAGAAATGGTGGGCCCAACAGAGGTTGCTACGAGGGCCTCTGGAGCAAGGAACCTCTACGTGATGAGGTCGGACGTGGAAAACGATCCAACGCCTGGGTGTCCAGGCTGCGAGGCAATCATGCTGGATTTGCCCGCGGTGACTCACAACCAGTTTTGCCGTGGAAGAATCCAGGAGAAATTGTCTAAGACGCCAGAGGGGAAGGCGCGCGTGGAACGCGCCATGAAGCGGAAGAGTGCAGCCATGGACGGCCGCCCTGACGCACAGGAGAGCGAGACACAGGCCGCTACGGCGCTAGGTGCGCCGGAGGATGCGGCTGGGAGTGAGAAGCGGAAGCAGGAAGGAGCTGCAGAAGAAGCTGCAGACAAGAAGGGCCGGGTGGAGGCCAAAGGCACTAAGCGGCAAGGGGTGGACCCTGAAGACCTCTACTGGGAGGACCAACTGGAGGAGCCACAGGTTGTGGAGGTCCAGCCTTCCAGCGGGTCTGCCGCTGAAGGGTCTTCGCTCAGCCACTCAGCGTTTTGGAGCCCAGTGGTGCCTGGAGCACCTGCTGGAGGACCGAGTCAGGCCGGTGGCCAGGCCGAATCCGGGGGAGAGCAGGCACAGCAGGGAGACGATGCTATGCCTGATGCTGGCCTTTTGGAGCTAGCACAGCTGGTCGTGGACGATCCTGGTGACAGTGATTTGTGTGAGGTTGCCGGGCTTCTGAAGAGCCTGGGCAAGCGAGGGCCTGAAGAGGCCACTGGGCGACTGGCGGAGGTTCACAACAAGCTGGGACTTGAAGTCGGGTTTTCCTTGGACCTCGAAGCGCCGAAGCAAGGAGGAGAACGGTGGGACCTTAGCAAAGGTCAAGAGGCCGAGTGTTTAAAGGCCAAGCTGTGTACCGAGAAGCCGTTGCTTCTCGTAGGGTCGCTTCCTGCGGGACCCTTTTCTCCTGCGGCTACGCTGTTCAAGAAGAGTGCCAAGCCGCAAAAGCAACTGGCGGAGGAGGGGAAAGCCCAACTTCGCAACCAGGTGGAGTGCTTTAAGGAGCAGCACGCGAGCGGGCGGTACTTTCTCTACGAGCACCCGCGCGGCTGCGGTGGCTGGGAAGAGCCAAGTTTTCGGGACCTGCGACTGCACGAAGGGGTGCAGGTGGTGGAAGGTCCTGTGTGCAAGTGGCGCTTGGGCGCCAGCTACGTGAAGCGTATGACAAGGTGGGTTACCAACTCGGCCATTTTGGCCACGAGGTTGAAGGCACAGTGCGTGCAACCGATGCAGCGGAATCTGCAGATCGTTGAGGGTACAGCGTGTGAGCCTGGAAAGTACCCGGCACCCTTGGCGAAGGCCATCCTTACGGGCCTCAAGGGTGTTCTGTTGGAGACGGGCGAGCTGAGCGCGGTCACTGCGCACACAGCCGGCCCGGTGCCAGACGAGCCAGAGCTCGAGGTGGACTGGTCCCAGTATGTACCCACGGGTGACAGGGTGTATTGGGATACCATCACGGGCGCACAGCTGGATGCGGATCACGTCGAGCGTGCCCGTGCAGAGGAACTGCAATGGGTGCGGAAACAGGAGGTGTACCGCAAAGTCCGGTTGGAGCAATGTTATGAGGACACTGGACGTGCCCCCATTACGTTGAAATGGCTCGACCGAAACAAAGGAGACGCAAGCAATCCCAACTATCGAAGCAGACTTGTGGTAAGAGAGGTGAAGAAATCGTCTCGGACGGATGACTTGCCGGAGCACGAACTTTTCAGTGCTATGCCGCCCCTGGAGGCACTGAAACTGTTGTGCTCCATTCTCGTATCACAGAAAGTGAGTGCACAGGGTAAACCCCTGAAACTCAAACTGTTCGATATATCCCGCGCCCATTTCTATGGGCAGAGCAGGCGCAAAGTGTATACCAACTTGCCCGAGGGCGACGAGCAAGAAGGGTATTGCGCGTTGCTTCAACGCACCATGTATGGGACGCAAGATGCGTCTTCTGTCTGGCAGGAGACTTACACCAAGCTAATGGACGGTCATGGCATCAAGAATGGCAGTGCGTGGCCTGCGATCTTTGGTTGTAGCGAACGTGGCCTGAGGATGCTAGTCCATGGCGACGACTTCTTTGTCCTGGGTGACGACGATGGACAGAAGTTCGTAGAAGGTGTTCTCGCTGAAAAGTTCGAGTATCGGATTGATGGGTGTATCGGGCCTGAAGCTACCGACGGTACTACCCTGACGGTGCTCAACAGGATCATCGAGTACGACAAAGCCACTGGAACGGTGAAGTACGAGGCGGATCCCAGGCATGCAGAGATGGTGGTGAAAAGCCTGGGCCTGGAGACTGCCAAGCCGGTGACTACCCCGGCTGAGAAGCAGACTCTGCAGAGCGTGCTGGCAAGCATGACGATGCCCCCGCTACCTCCCGACCAAGCGTCACTCTACAGGTCGGTGGTTATGCGGGCGTCTTATCTGTCGCAAGACAGGGCAGACATAGCTGAAGCTGTTAAGACCCTGGCGCGGCGGATGCAGAGTCCAACGGAGTACGATATGTCGAGGCTAAAGCGTCTGGGAAGATATCTAAAGGGACGGCCCCGCGTCCAGATTCTTTTCAGGCCGCAGCAGATGTTTACGAAACTGCGGTGCTACGTGGACTCAGACCATGCGGGCTGTTTGGTCACGAGAAGGTCTACGAGTGGACTTATCTTGATGGCTGGGCGCCACTGCATCAAGAGTTCAAGCACGCTGCAAAGCACGATATCACTCAGCAGTGGAGAAAGCGAATACTATGCAATCGTGAAGGGAGCAGCACTCACACTGAGCATGGTTGCTCTTCTGGAGCAGTGGGACCTCAAGGTTGAAGCTGTTGTCTCGTCAGACAGCTCGGCCGCACGAGGAACGTGCTCACGAAGGGGCCTCGGGAAACTGAGGCATGTACAGACTAGGTACTTGTGGGTCCAGGAACGTGTACAGCGGAAGGACATAAGTATCGAAGCCGTGGGGACTGCTCACAACGTTGCAGATGCATGTACGAAGCCACTGACGGCAGAGGTCATTGCAAAGCATATGGCTTCAATAGGTCAGGTGTTTTCTGAGGGCAAGAGTGTTGCAGCGAAGGCTGTATCATGATACGCCCTGTCGGTCGAAGACCAACGGTCGTAGGAGGGGTGTTGACATGTACAGTCTTGCATAGGCCCTACCTGACCTGGGTTTTGGCTCAAGTAAAATAGCTGCCCTGCGCGCTTTTGTGCTCCATAGGTTTTGTGCATTCGGTCTGTAGTTTCGAGACGACAGTTCAAAACAGTCTGTAGGACGGGGAGCTGGAACTGAGAGCCCCAAATCCCCAGACCCTTCTGCTGCATTGCTCCGATGTCTGCGACGACGTTCGTTGCCAACCCAAAGTCTCAGGGTTTCTGCTGAGGTATCCAAAACACAAATCCCTTGAGGTGGATGTCCCCACGCCCGCGTTGGGCGGAGAGAGCATCACCGAGGGAACTATTGCGGAGTGGACGGCCAAGGCCGTCATGCCTAGCTTGTTAGAGTGTTAGATGCTTTCGTTGAGGGCTTGGGATTCATGGTTTTGGTTTTGCGGTTCTCGTGACACTGAACTGCTGAGAATTGTCTTTACCAAAGATTGTGGTCGATCGATGTTGTTGGTGGTACGCTGTAGCTTCTTTTGCTGTGGTGACCGCGGCTGTTCATGCTAGAATCGCTAGAACGGTTAAGGTTTTCACTGGCAGTCTCATGAGTCTCATTAATATGCCGAGGATGATGTACAGGCGACTTGAGAACTGATAGGAGCCGTTTTTACTGCTGGTACAGGCTGGATCCCATCATGTTGGCAGTTGGAGCGCTCCCGGTATGTGCAGTTACAGTTGTGTATGAGGGCATATGCAGCATGTTCATAGATGTAGAGCATCGAGGAAGTTGCATGATGGATGGATAGACAGGTAGAAAGTAGGATGGGCAGATGGATGTGTGAACCCTAAACCCGGAACCCACGCCTTAGACCCTGAGCAGTAAGTGCAAGTCGGACAGAGAGGTGAATTCCACAGGGAGTTCAGGATCCCTGAGCTGAGGGCTTTGGGATCAATGTGGAAGTCTGCAGGTTTAGGGTTTACCAACCCTGTTTTGATTTTTGGCCCCTGCAGTCGCAATGGAGTCGGAATCCAAAAGGGTGCTCAAGTCTTTGGGCCACAGCTATTGGGGTTTGACGTTCAGCAGGGCTTGGGCCCATGTTTCTGAACTGCATAACGGTGGATGCAGGTTTAGGGCTCTGGCATTCGGGAGAAGGCTGTTCGGATATTCGCCGAAAGTCGACTTGCAAGGAACGTCATCGTGGTACCACTGGTATCTTGCAACTATGATCCTGGTAACGAAGCATGATTTCTTAATTAGTTCACTTTCCCCCAACAGGGAACGGCCCGTTCGGCGTTCCAGGGTCTAAGCCCGAAACCTAACCTCGCGCTCTTCTGCAGGTAGGCGAAGATGTGAAGAAAGACCAGGTGATTGCCACCATCGAGACCGACAAGGCTCGCTGGGTCTCAGAAGCGACTGCTCTGAACTCTGAGGCTTCTGCAAGTCCTCTCAAAAAGCGAGAAGAGAAGAAGTTACTTGAATGGAGCCTTGGAAAGGTCACAGTGGATGTCAAGGCGCCACAAGATGGTCGGCTCCTGGAGATCAAGATCCAGGCCCCAACTGAGAGTGGGGAGCTTTCCATGGAGGCAGCCTCTCACCATTTGCCCGAAAGCAGGTGATAGCAGGATGACTGCAGCCGCTGTTTGTTGCAACACGCACGAAAACCAAACCCAAGGTCTCCAATCTGTGTGAAGCCCAAACCGCAGCATGCTCAAGCCATGGAGGATTTCCGCATGCAGATGGGACAGGGGAAAGTTGCTTCGATATGTGGTATCACACGCAATGGCGCTACTACTGCACGACAACGAACAGGACCACGACAACGACCGCCGCCACAGCCACCACCGCTACTGCCACTGCCGCCGCCGCAGCCTCCACGACCACGACCGCGACTGCGACTCCCACTACAGGAGGAGTAGGAGGGGTAGGAGGAGTAGGAGGAGTAAGAGGAGTAGGAGGGTAGGAGGAGTAGGAGGAGTAGGAGGAGAAAGAGGAGCAGCAGCGGTAGTAGTCGCGGTCGTGGTCGTGGTAGTGGCAAGGGTCGTGGTCGTGGTGCTCCTCCCGCTCGTCATACTCATCCTGCTCCTACTCCTACTCCTACTAACTCCTGCTCCTATTCCTACTTCTACTCCTACTCCTACGTCTCTGCCTACACCCGCGCCTACTCCTGCTCTTACTGCTGCCGCTGCTGCCACCTTCGCTGCTGCAGGAGATGCTTTAGCTGTTTCTGCGAGCATTCCTCGGAAGGCGGATGAAAACTGCGAAGTCGGCCAGGTGCTAGCAGTGGCCGGGTCCGAAAGCAGTTTGCGAGGTTGGAAGGCGTGTATGCAGGCAATTCTGTCGTGGCGCACAAGCCCCCGCTGGAAGGAGCGGGAGTTGTGGGTTGAGCTGGGCCTGGAACGATATCTTTGAGCTTCGGAGTGTGGTGAGGAGGTTGCTTCGGACTGCTGTTCCCCAAACCCGCAAGCCTTAGCCTCGATCCCCGAGAAGCCGGCAGCCCAAGACTCGACGCCAAAACCCTAAGCCTGGAACCCTGATCCCATGTAAACCCTAAGGCCAAAAAACTTCCTGCCTCTGCTTCCTAAGGTTCTCGGGCCCCCGGGCGAGGGTGCGCCAGCCGCAGCCGAGGCTGAGATTTTGCGGTTCGGTTTCGTGCATCTTTGGGTGATCATGATAAGGATGGTGAGAAGGTTCAAGACGGTGATTGTTTTCAGTATCGCTAGGGGTCGTATGTCACTGGCGTGAGCTGTCTTGTGAGGACTACGTCTAAGCTACAAAAAAAGGACGTTGCGACTCCCTTGCTGTGCTCATTGGTATCATTTCTTCTGTTTGGGTTGCTCTGTTCTTCGTATCAATCCCGGCTATCATCATTATGCTCTATGAACATCGGTGTCACTATTCCTGGATTCCTTGGGCAGCCTGCGTTCCGTACGGAGCGACAAGGCGGCGGCTCCGGCGGCAGCCGCGCCTGCAGCAGCGCCGGCAGCGAAAGCGGGGCCAAAGGCGCATACTTGCTACCATTCATGTTGCCCTGTATGGTGCTGAGAAGATAGGGAGGGGGCTTCCTGGGTCTTCGTATGTGGGCTTGTTCGTGGTGTAGCTGTCCATGCACCAATCTCTAGATGAGGATCGGGCCTCTTGCTTAAGAGGATTTCATGGTAAGGCTGACCGCAGCAGTGTCCAGTTTGCATGTATTTCACTTCTCACTTTGCTCGAGAAGCCACTTCTTGCTCCAAAATTTCGACGGCTGTCTCCAAGAGCTATGCCGGAGTCAATACCATTTCCCTCCTCCTCCTCCTCCTCCTCCTCCTCCTCCGCCTCCTCCTCCAGAACGACTGCTGCTTCTGCTGCTACTTACTACAACTACCACCACTACCACACTACCACACCACCACCACCCCCACCACCACCACCGCCGCCGCCGCCCCCACCACCACCACCACCGCCGCCGCCACCACCACCACCACCACCACCACCACCACCACCACCACCACCACCACCACCACCACCACCACCACCACCACCACCACCACCACCACCACCACCACCACCACCACTGCTTGGGCATGCTCTGATCATACATATGTAGTTATCACTGCTCTGAACATGTGAGATGGTCATTGTTCTGCAAAATCCACGATGGTTGTAATTCTTAGTATCGCATCCTTGTCATCACCAGCACAACCACCCCTTGCTTTTGGTATCGGTTGGTCTCAGCATCCTTGCGATTACTATTTCTGCGTTCGTAGTTCCGCCAGCTTTCAGGTTGATGTCGCTACGCCTGAACTGGGCGGCGAGAGCATCACCGAGGGGGCGATTGCCGAGTGGACCGTCAAGGCCGGAGGAGCTTGGACTGCTGTCGCCAGGGTTTGGGGTCTTTATACTAGACTACCATACGAAAAATATTATAGCACTAGAAGTAACTATAGTACTATAGTAACTATAGCACTGGGTTATGGGGGGCAGGGTGATGAGGTTGCGTTGACCTTGGCCAAGGCATCCTTGCCTGTCAGTCTTATCCATCCCAGCGCGAAAGAGCGCCTTCGCTGCCTCCGGTTCAGGTCGGGGAAAACGTGAAGAAGGACCAGGTGATAGCCACCATCGAGACCGACAAGGCCCAAAGCTGACAGATGCGACATCCCTGTATGCTTGAAAGTTCTACCAGTCCGGAGCCTCTGCCACAAGCTTTTAAGCCTTGGGAAGGTCACGGTGGACGTCAAGGCGCCACAGGATGGCCAGCTCCTGGAGATCAAGTGCCAGGCCCACTCGGACAGGGTCTTCAGACACGCGAGAGCATTGAGTTGAGCTACAGTGCGGCCGCAAGCCCATTAAAACAGCCGTAATAACCTCCCATCTTACAAGGCGTGGGGAATTTCTGTTGCCAGACGGCTGCTTCGATGTGCGCTTGCAAACTTCGCGAGGGATGACTATGCTGGTTGTGACCCCACAGAAGCATCACGATCTGCAAGCCGTCGCGAGAATCGGCTCCTTCTGCTGCGCTGGCCTTGCACCCACTGCTGCTAGAAGTGCACTGCAACTCGTGCCTTAGGTGCTGCCGTAGCCGTAGCAGCAGCAGTAGCAGCAGCAGTAGCAGCACCACCACGAGAAACAACGACAGTGCTAGCAAAAGCCGCACAATAGCAGCAGCCGTTGAAGCATTACTGTTGGAACCATTCTTGGTATTCTTCGCCTCATTGACACTCGTGGTACTAATAGGACTTTAAGTAGTGGACGCAGGTAGGAGTAGCGGCAGCAGCTAGAAGCCAGGACCGCCGGCACCAGAAGCACCAGCCAAGACTGTTGCTTGCACCGTTGTCACTGTTGCAAGTGACGTCAATAGGTTTACTATCGCGACCAACAGCAACAAGTGTTCGTTGCCCACCATTGTCATCATCCTCGTCACCGGCATCATCATCATCATCATCACTGTCGTCTGTCATCACCAGCAACATCTTCATGGGCATCGTCATCGCCATCAGCATCACCAGTCATCATCATCGTTAGAAGTGGCAGGAGCACCATCGTCATCAACAACAAGCAGCCTCACCATTCCCATCGCAATCACTATTGCACCCGCTATCACCGTGGCTTCTTATGGTCCATAGTCTTCCTGCTATTCCGAACGCTTTTTGCGGTAATATCGCCAACCTCTGTACTGTAAGCCTTTCATGTCCAGCAGCGTTTTATATACTCAACAGGTACGGCCTGGACACACTCAAATGGGAGTGTCCGAAAATTAGGGCGCCTTATTTTGGGGTCATTATATAATAGGGATCCTACTATCTAGGGTACTCTATGAGGGTCCCCCATTTTTGGAAACTCCCAACTCTGTATCCGAATGGCTCCTAATTGCACCGGCAGGCGGAGGAGACCGTGGAGGTCGGCCAAATTCTAGCAGCGGCTGATCTGATACTCAGGACTTGCTTCACAAGGGTTAGGGGCGACAGTCTACTATGGGGGCCTGAATAATTAGAACAGGGCTTTGGGAGCCATGATACATATTTATAAAAAGGAACCACCAGAATGGTATAGGTAATTGTTTAGGCTCCTATTTTAGGGTGGTGCAGAGGACTTGTTAGGGGGAGGAAGCGTGGGTTCCGGTTTGTGCGCCCGGTGCTTCTTGTTCAGAATAAGAAGTCTCTTTGAGGGTTTCGGGCTGGGTACCCGAGTTTCGGATCCGAGCCCCCACCCAAATTTTTCTGTAGTGCGGAAACCGCGCACAGTAGAACCCAAGCCCGAGACCCTCAAGCCCAAAATCTCAAGTCCAGCTCCAAACGCCGAACCCCAAATCCTCCAAGCTGAAACCTTCCAGACCCTAAAGCCCTCAACCCTCAAGTCTCAGCTCTAAACCCCAAAGCCCTATAACCCTCTAATATACCCCAAATACGCACTGTTAAGGACCTAAAGGGCTATTGGGGGGTCCTGGTAAACCCCAAAGCCCTATAACCCCGGAAGCTCTGAAGCTCCCAAGGTTCTCGGGCCGCCGGGCGACGGCGCGCCTGTTGCAACCGAGGCGGCCACTGCGAGGATAGTATAGTTAGGGTTGAGGGGTTTAGGGCTTAGTTTTCTTGCTGAATGTTTTGACGGTTTTGTTCTCTTTCGTATTCTTGTCAAGGACGGAAGCATGTGAAGTGAATTCGTGGTTATGTGAAATCGAGGATATAATATATGGTTTTTGACTGAGAGATAGCCTGAATCGTGTAGGCCGCTGCAGACAACTTCTGCATATGCACCAACCAACAGGCATGTTGTTATACTTGCCCCAAAGGATTGGGCAAGCATCCTATGGTACTATAGACACCATATTGGTTAAAGGCCGCTAATCATCTAAGTCTCAAGCCCACAAGACTAGAGCCAGCCCGAAGCCCTGAGACGACTAGAGGTAGGTAAAATTGAGGCTGCAGCCCCGGCAGCAGCAGCGGCAGCAGCGGCGCCGAAGGCGGCGCCAAAGGCCGGCACGTAAGATAGAAGCAAGAGAGTAACAAGCAATACGATGTTCATAAGATTGTACATGCAGTTCTGAAGGGTTTACTGGGCTGAAAATAGAAGCCTGAGTGATTTCTAGCATATCTCCCTAGGGTTCATGAACACAAGTAGACTACACCATAATACGAAACCCTATTCCAATAGCAGAGGCCTTGTTTTGTAGTCTTCGGTTTGTGCTCCAGCCTGATTCCAGCGTCCATATCATCAGGTGTCTCGCGGGTTCCAGAGGCCAATGTGTGTCTGTGGGTCCATGGAGGCTTCAGGAGATGTCTTGCCGGGAGTCTTCACTTCAAGTCCCGAACCCTTAAGCTAGTGCCCCTTGCTGCAACGTCAAAGCCCTGCGAAGCTGACGGCCGCATCCCAAAGCCCATAAACCCTGTGCTGTAGTCCATGTGAGACCCGACCTCCCAACCCCACGTACTGCAAGCTCAAAGCTAGAAGAGTCCTGGTCTGCTGGAAGCGGGCTACCGGAATCTTTGTCCTTTGCACACCAGGGGTTGGTATGGGTTGAAAGCGCCAACGTCTCACCGCTCTTGACGGCGAAGTTTGGCCGCGACAGTTGCTTCCATCCGACAGCATGAACCCAAAACCAGAACTCGAAACCCAAACGCCCTAGCAGTGGCATTTGCATGGTTTTCTAGCATTCAGCATCCAAAACATGTCCGTGACCGCAAGTAATCCTGCGTTCTACACGGTCTTTGGCAGCATCCACTTCTTCAGCCAAAGTGGCATTCCTGAGCTAGAGACAGCAGAGGGAAAAGAAGAGGGATAAACAGAGAACGGTCACGCCCGAACATAAGATGGACGATGGACAGTATGTGTTTTCACGACCGTCTCTTACTGAACCCACCCACCTGCCGAGCCCACCCAGCAACGCCCACCGCTCTCTCCCGACCTTTTGAGAGCCAGGCCGCGCCGGCCCCGAAGTCAGCGGCCGCCCCGGCGGCCGTGGGCCTCAGGGGAGTCGGGCGGTCTTTCTCGTTAGTCCTTATGTTTTGTTTCTGCTTTTTATACGGCGCTTCACAAGTTTTGAAAGGTTTCAAGGTTGTTTTAGTTTGTAGGGTTCTTAAATTCAGGGTTTCATAAACTTTTTGTAGGCACGTCAATTTATAAAGCTTTGTATATACCACTCTATACCGGTGTCATGGAGGTTTTGTGGGGGGATGCTCGGGGCTTCAAGGCATATGTTCTGTAAAGTTGCTACACGGGTTACTGGCTACCAATAAGGCTTCTACGATTTTTAAGGTGTTGATGGGCGAGAGTCTAGTTCAGCTTCAAGGGGCTTGTACGGTTGCAGTTTGGCGTTGTGGGATTTCTGGGCTTTCGGGGGGTGGCCCATGGCAAGGAGTCGTGATGACGCCCGGGTGCTCACAAATCCTCAAATTCTAAACCATAAACCCTATACCCGAACCCTGAACCCCAAAGCCCTACTCCAAAGCCCTAAACCCTAAACTCTAAACCCTAAACTCTCAACCCTAAACCCCTAAGCCCTAAAGCCCTAAAGCCCCGAGAGTCCCAAAGATATGCGCCGACAGCAGGCCGCGAGCGCCCCGTCCTCGCCAGAGCGAGGCGAAAGGCGTGAGAAGATGACCCGCTCTTTGGCTTGGCGTTTTTGGGGTTCGGGGTTCGGGGTAGTATGGGGTTTTGGGGGGTTTAGGATGTATGGGGTTTGGGGGTTTTAGGGTATGGGGTTTGGGGGGTTCAGGACAGTATGGGGTTTGGGGCGTAAGGTTTTGGGTTCAGGGTATAGGCTAGGGTTCAGGGTATGGGGTTGAGAGTTTAGGGTTCAGGGTTTCGGCTTTAGGGTAGAGGGTATAGGGTAGAGGGTTTAGTGCTCCGAAACATCACGGTCACGGACACGAAGGTCTGGGCTCTTGGGGCGTGGGGTTCAGGGAGGATGCAATTTTGTCGGGTAGAATGGCCCCTGGAGTGACCCTGTTGCCAGACCTGTATGTCTATGTGGTCGTCTGAGATGTCTGAGCCCGTATCAGTAGGTCGGCAGCCACAGAATACGGGAAAAGTCTCAAGAGTCATCGACGCGACAGCAAGATGCGACAGAAGAATGCTGGCAGCTACATTGCAGGATCCACATCCTGAACGATTGCAGAAAGAACGACCTCCATAGCCATACCAGCTTGAGTTTTCTGTCTTCAGGTTTGGGGGGTTGTTGGGACTGCGACAAGGCCGGAGCTCTCATTCAGAAGAAAAGGAGAACGATCCGGCCTCCTCCCATACCGTCCTGAAAACCGGGCATAGTAAGGCCAGCAACGTAAGTCATTTTCGTTCGTTGGAGCTCTGCGGTTCCTAAAGAAAGAGGGTTCAATGTGTACGGTGCAGGGTGAGCCCAAGCCATGATCGCATAGTTTATTCAGATGCTGAAGGCTTAAGTAGGGAATGCAGGTGTTGTCCAAATACAGCCAAAGAGTGATGACCCCGAGTGTTGAGCTGAGGAATGCGCCAAGCCATCGCGAGAAACCTGAAAGAGTCACAAAACACCCTCGCTTCTCGGATGGTTTCAGCTCCCAAGTGAGTTTCTGATCCATGAGCATGCGCCAGGCCATCGACTCATGGTAGGGGCTGGTTCATTGTGCTCTGTCCAGGGCAGGGCCTGGGTAGTCATCCCTGTTCGAGGCCGACGATGCTTGAGTACAGACTTCGCAAACGCAGAGGCTGAAGGATCTGAGGTACGAGCGATTCGTGCTTTTGATACAACAATCGCGCCGTCGCATCTCCTGAACCATCTGAGGCCATGCTCACCACCTTTCAGGAGGTGGACATGTCGGGCCTCATTAAGATGCGAAAGGACCCTCGGGTGCGCCAGATTGCATGGATGCCTGCGGCTTCAATCGGCAGATCGACCAACTTGCTGGTGTAATAGATGATTTGCAAGCTTGGCAGCAGCAACCAACCATCCCTGGTTTCGTAATCGTAAAGTTGGCCTTTCCAGACAGAAGTCTTGTGGGCAATCGGTGGTGCGGCCCGGGAAGTCTGAGCTCTCAGCTTAGCACTGCAACAGTATGATCTGCTATGGTCACTGCGAAGGCCCAAAACTCAGGAACCCGGAGGCTTTACGTACATGTCTTGGACCTATAAACCTCCATTGTCACCCTTGTTCCGACCCCACCCTTAACCCCAAACCCTAAACCTTAAGCCCTGCACTCTGACCCTACGAACCCCACACGCTCATATTGAGCCAGGAGTACAAAGACATCTTCCAGTCCTCCCACGGCGCGAAGCTAGGCTTCCAATCTCCCTTCTTCCTGGTGCTGACCTTAGATCTTTTCAGCACTGTCAGGGTTTTCTTTCTCTGGTTTAGGGATCAATAGTACGGTTACTAGCAGCTATAAGTTATAGACATTGACAGTGTTAGCATCATCAATAATGACAACGGTAATATTATTATCAGGTAAAAGTATCATCAATGTTAGTCCTATGAATAATGACAATATGAGTAATGTCAGGAGTCGTGTTTTGGGGCTCAGGCTGTCCTGGGCGTCTCCAGACCTGCTTGGGGCATACGGGAACTTCCGAAATTTAGGGGTAGCTCATTTTGGGATCCTTATAATAAGGATTCGACTATCCAGGGTACTATATTAAGGTCCCCCCCCGTGTCGAGAAGCGGAATGTTCACAAGCCAGGAAGTGGGATCAGCTTTAGCATGACGTGAGTGACAAGTGGACAGACGATACCGCTTCCGACTTCCCATTGTTGTTGTGCAGGGCGCCACTTTAACCGAAAGCTTGTTTAAACTAGGTTCCCGACTACTTAGGCCTAGAATCCGCTCAAATTGTTGTAGTGTTTATTAGTAGAGGTGCAGTACATGTCTGATTGACGATGCTACTTTCATGCTTGGCTGTTCCTGCAGAAATTCTTATAGCCGTAGCTCTCCTCGTCGTCGTCGTTCTCGTCGTGATTTTCCTGTTGCGGATTGATTGTGACGAGTCTTTTGCCTACATACCCAAACCCTGAAGCATTTCATTACATGGCCCGGACTGTAAGGCTCGGACTGCATGGCCAATAGGGTTTAGGCTTTGCCAGGCCGGCCCGCTTTAAGTAAGCTTACCCTGAGAGCCACAAAGTTTAAGGGTTTACTTGCACAACCGATACTTCCAACAGTACTCCGCAGTCTTCCCTCTGCAGACTTTGGCCAGGTAGCAAACCGCTCGAAAGGGACTAGAGAATCTTACAAACAGGTAGCAAGCCGCTCGAAATCGACTAGAGAATCTGACAGACAGGTAGCAGACCGCTCGAAAGGGACTAGAGAATCTGACCAACAGGTAGCAGACCGCTCGAAAGGGATTAGACAATCTGACCAACAGGTAGCAAACCGCTCGAAAGGGACTCGGGAATTTGACCAACAGGTAGCAAACCGCTCGAAAGGGGTAGCAAACCGCTCGAAAGGGACTAGAGAATCTGACAAACAGGTAGCAAGCCGCTCGCAAGGGACTTGAGAATCAGACCGACAGGTAGCACACCGCTCGAAAAGACAGGTAGCAAACCGCTCGAAAGGGACTAGAGAATCTGACGAACAGGTAGCGAACCGTTCGAAAGGGACTAGGGAATCTAACAGGTAGCAAACCGCTCCAAAGGGACTAGAGAATCTGACAAACAGGGACTCAACCGCGAGAAAGGGACTAGAGAACCGGACAAACAAGTAGCACACCGCTCGACGGGGACTAGAGATTTTGACAAACAAGTAGCAAACCGTTCGAAAGGAACTGGAGAATCTGACCAACATGTAGCAAACCGCTCGAAAGGGACTAGAGAAATTCCGACCATCAGGTAGTAAGCCGCCCGGAAGGGACTAGAGAATCTGACTAACAGGTAGCAAACCGCTCGAAAGGGACTAGAGTATCTCTGACAATTTGACGTTTACAGTCAGCCATTTTTTCGAAGTTTGGCCGGCTTGGAAGAGGCGTCGCTGATGATGTGGTTTTGGATAACGGTTCCTAGGGTGCAAATCATGGGTCTTGTGCAACAACATGAAGACATGCAGAATATCATTCCAAAAGCACACGGCGGTGGCGATCCCTGAAACTCAGCACCAGTTTCAACTAAGCGGGCCACACTTCTGAGCCTGACTGGCACTCTGATTTCGGAGAATTCGCAATATTATTCTTTATAGTAGGGTTCCGTATCATCATAGTAGCACAACATGTCCCAAACCAAAGTTCCCTCTGTTTAGACCGCTTTAGATTGTTGAAATCCGACATACCAAGGCCAGCGCCTACGCCCTGAAACAGATCCCGGCACTGAATGCCTACATCGACAATGCGCCAGGAGCCCAGAGAGGACCTCTAGGCTTCTTGGATTCCTAGCTGATTGCTATCGCTATGACTATTATTGTTATAAATGTTATTACAAAAAGTATTATTGTTAATGTATTATTATTACTTTTGTTATTACCTTTAGTATTGTTATTATTGCTATTCCTTTCTATTGTTACTTTTATTGGTGTGGTTATTGTTATTGTTATTATGATTCTTCTTCTTATTGTTAAACCCCCAACCCTAAACGAAGAACTCTCCACCGGGCTTATGAGCGGCTTCACGCGCGAGTCTCAGCAGCCAGAGGGGCGTCGAGGCTTGGACCCTGTAATGCAGGGGCCTTAATAACTAGAATTGGGTTTGGGGGATTCCTTATTATGAGTCTAGTATAATATACCGCGCCAAAACCTATTCTAACTATTAAGGCCCCCACATCAACATCCTATGAGCCGAAGCTCGAAGCTCTCAAGCGAAATGCATCCTCCGATTTCGGTTCAGGGGTAAAGGCCAAGTTGCATAGTGACAGGGGTTTTGGGGCAGATGGCACCACACCGATGTAGGGACTGTTTGGGTGTGCTACTGGTATGACTAATTATCGAGACCCTTAGCCCACTACAGGTCCAGTTCAAACCTCCCGAGCCCGAGACCCTAAAGGCGCTAAGCCTTGCAGCCGGGACCCTAAAGGTCCGAAGCCCTGAAGCACGTGGTGCCAAGGACAAATGAGGTGGTCTTCCGAGACTACATCAACATCGGTTTTGCAGCTGCAACCCCGAAGGCGCCCCCCCCCAAAGTAGGCCCTTCTCTAGTGCTTGCTAGAGGGCTAACCACAAGGGTTGCTGTAAGGATGGCGATGAGGGTTCTACAGGGTTACTGCAAGGGTTCCATAAGCGTTCTATGCCGGGTACTTTGAGGGTTGCCACCGGCATAAGGATTGCTATGCGGGTTCTTGAAAGGTTGTATGATAAGCCGAACGCCGGGCAGAGTCAAAGGCACGAAAGCCTGGCCGCAGCCTGAGGCCCAGGCCTCTAGACCATGCAGTGTAGGAGCCGAGTTTCCTGGGAGTTCTGGCGTCGCAGATGTTTCGGGGAGAGGTGTTGGGGGTTTTGGCGCAAAGCAGCACTAGAAACACCAGCTGTAGACTAAGACCTCCCAAAAGCCCCTCAAGAGACCCCGAGACGCTAAGCCCTAAAGACATAAGACCTACACCTCACCTACAGTAACTTCCAAGGCAGCATGTAGCGACAGACTCTGGCAAATCGTCCGAAGCTGTCCGCTAAAGCTTTGAGAATTGGAGGCTAGAACCGCAAAGGCACGAAGTGCTGAACTCCGAGCCCTTCAACTCTAAGCTCTCAAAGCCCTGGACGGGGAGCCACGAGCAAAGCGCACTGCAGGGGCTTGTAACACCTGTGATCAAGAACATGGAGACCAAGAATCTGGCAGAGGCTGGGCTTCTTGCACATATCATGTGTCACAGCAAAGGTGTTTGGGCGGTGTGTATGTGTGGTGGTGGTGCTGGGGGTGACGGTGCTGGTGGGTGCTGGCGTGTAAGCGGTAAATGCTTTTGTGTTGCTGGTGATCGCCATGGGCGTCGTCGTGGCCGCCATCGTGACAGAATTTGTTATACATACATATACACGTAGTCATGCACACTTACATCTTCTGCAAACAGCATGCTGACCGGGATCCGCGTTCAAGGATTCAGCAGAGGCGTTACTGGTTCTAGCTTATAGTTGCGGCAACTAGGAAAACACGGGCAACATGTAACATGTTGTTGACCATCACAGCATCCGTAGCACTCATTCCAATCGATTCTGCGATCAGAACAGCTCTATAGTTTGGGGCTGCCCCCATCCTCTATAGACTATAGTCAACTCAGTTTGCATCAACAATTCCCACGATGGTCAAGACAAATCATACCAGTATCATGAAGACAGCAGCAGCAGTAGCGAGGCCTTCAAGTCCTTGCCGCGTGTTTATGCGAGATTGCGGCTGCCTAATGCAACGGCCATGATCTCCTTCTGCTACTCGTCCTCCATCACCATCATCATCAAGCATCATCATCGCGAGCATCATCATCATCATCGTCATCGGCATTGCCGTCCTCATCCTCCGCATCCTCATCCTATTCCCCATCCCCATCCTGGTCATCCCCAGCCATCATCTTCGTCATCATCATATTTCGTAGCAGTTGCGGCAGTAAGCAGTTGATGGGGTCTGGCTTCGTTTAATGCGTAATTAGTGGCGAGAAGACACGGGTCCAACTCACGTTTTTGGCGCGGGACACATTGCCAACTTCCCCTGCACTGCTGTTAGCTCAGACCGGGAAGAAGCACAGGATAAGAACACCTGCTTTCGCACGACTTACGAATCCACTGTGTGTGAAGACTATATTAATTACTACCATCAGGGGTAGCAGCACCCCTGCAAGTTAGGGGTACCTTATGTTGGGGTCCTTATGATAAGGATCCTACTATTTAGGGTACTGTATTAGGGTCCCCTATTCTCGAAGACTCCCTTATAAGACGCCGTAAGTTCAGGTAGAGAGCGAGTTTGCCCGATTCGCCGGGTTAGCGAAGCAGGACAAGCTCAGCTCGATCCCTAGAAAAGGGAGGGGCTGAAAGGTTGGTTTGAGGGCCTTATTAACTAGAATAGGGTTTGGGGGCCCTTTCCTTCTTTCGTGAGGCCTGGTATCCAGATAGGAACGCGCCTACTGCGCAACGAATTCAACCTTCAAAAAGAGCTTTGGAGACTTAACAATTAGAAAGTTTTCTTTTGGTGCTGGGGTTTGGGTTTAGTTTAGGGTTTAGGGTTCAGTGGTTTATAGAGTAAGCAACAAGGGTGGGTGATTTGAGGGCTCTTGGGTAGACTCAGTGTTTACATCAGACTATCGGGGCTCGGGATTAGCCGCAGGAGTTAGACTGGCTAAGCTTAGGGGCTTCTGTCTGTTGAGTCTGGACAATGGAGGTTAACGGACAGCACCTTACATTAATTAAGCCCAACACCCCTCACCGTTGAGCTTCGGTTCAGAAAGCCCACGTTGTGAGCAAATGTTGTACTGGAAGCTGCGATAGTATAATGTGGCGAAGCTGCTTCATGATGTGAGAGGGTTTGGGAAGGCTCGAACTGCATGGCGGCGTTGGAGGCTGCAAGCAAGTGAGTTTTGCCACACCATTCCAGGGTTCAAAACCGTGCAGACCCTGGCCTACACCCTCACTCCTAATTTCCGAGGTATGGATGATATCACCGGAAACACCTTCACAATTACCAATGGAGGTCCTGCCCCGCCGTGCCACGCTTGGGCTGGGGTTGGATTGGATTTTGCTGATGGGGGCTTCTCGTCGTCGAAATCTTAACAGATGGTTATCGAAGATTTGGGCGAGGATAGTATCAGGGGAAGGGCGCCGAACAAAGGGTTCCCCCAACACAAGTTTGACCAAACCCTAAGTCCCAGAGAGGCCGTAAACCTTAACCCAAATTTGTGCCCAACCCCGCAACACTGAAGCAAAATAGCAGATCTCTCCGCCCCAAAGTTCTCGCCCTGGGGGGCCCAGAATGTCAGAGAGGGAAGGGAAGCTTGCGCTCCTCCTCGCAGTTCTGGCTCGCAGCACATACACGACATCATGCGTATGCAGGCGGGCTTTTTAGAAACACACTCTTTCCGAACCTGCCCAGAAAGGGCTTGCATTTTCAATCAGTCATTCCTTCTTGCGCTTCCGGGCGCTGCGTTTAATCTCGAGGTGCAGGAGGCCCCTGCAAACAGGTTCGTGCCTCCAATGGCAGTTCGGAAGGGCATCGTCTCCGTTGCGGGCCAGGAGGTGAAAGTGACGCTTGGCTGAGATGCGGGAGTGTGCTGCAGGAATTAGGGACCCTAGTATGCAGGGTTCATACTAAAACTTTCCCTAAACCTTTTAAACCCGAAATCAAGCAGCGCCAAAAGGAGCAACCTTGGACGAAGAAGTCGCCAAGGTTGTGTCGCTCAGGATACGAGCATGCTTCCTCCAACCCTAAACTTCCACATTGGGCATCCCACATGGTAAGCCCGATACACATCGATCCCTGTTTTGCCTATATCCCAATGCTCCCTTGAACTTCAAACTCTAATATAGGGGCCTAAATATTGGGGGTTCCTTATTACACAATGGGCCCCAAAATCCTATTCTAATCATTAAGGCCTCTGTAGTGAACTCGAAGCCTTTGTATTCCTGAGCGAAGATTGGCGCATGGAGCAGTGTTGAAGCTTCCCCGAGTTTCTGATGACATGGGCGCTTGAGCCAAAGCCCTGCCGAGGAAGAACGGGTTCCTGGACGACTTGTCGCTCGGACTGTTATGACCATTTTAGTATACAAATAGTCGAGTAGCGGTAGTATTAGTCAAACTGCGAATGAGACGTTTGATAACGATAAAGGCTCATGCTCGCTCTTGCTCTGGTTGCCACCCTTGCTGAGCATATTGACCTTCCGGCACATGTACACGTAGGCTCATTTCTGCGCGTCTGAGCATGCACTTGGGTTTCTGTGTGCACATACATGGGCCAGCTTTTTTTGCCCCCTCCTGCTATTTTTTGGACCCGTGCCTCCTCTGTCGTTATTCTGACCCCCTGACCTGGCGGGTGGCCAACGTGAAACGGCCCTCTCTACCGCTGCGAGCTTGGAGCACATCCAGGAATTCTGGCAGAGCATCTGGGACAGCCCCCTCCGTCAACCGTCGTGCTGCAGTGCAGAAGTGGCGTGAGCATTGTCGGTCCCGGCCATGCTGCTTCCGGCCCGCACGAGTCTGGCGAGCCGAAGCACTGCACAAAGTTGCACAAACCAAAGCTTGCTCCTCGGCAGGAGTGGACGGCTGGCGTGGAGATGAGATCAGGTATTGGCCCCGCCGAGCCTGGGCCGCCTACTCCGAGCTCCTGTGCAGATGGTCGGCCCAAGGGACGTTCCCAAGGGCATGGCAGGAAATGCGACAGGTCCAAATCCCCAAGAGTTCCATTCGTGAGCTCGCGGGAGAGTGTGGAGGCTTGCTTCATCTACCGCAGCCAGCAGCCCACCCATACAGGCATGGCAAGATGGGGTGCTCTCCCCTGATCAGCTTGGTGGGGTGCACGGCCGGCACGTTCATCATGGCCTTGGCAACTCTCGGGTCCTCATTCGAGGGGGCTTCCGATTATCAGTTTGGATTTCGCAAAATGCTTCGATCATGTAGATCCAAGGCTTGTTTGCGACATTCTAATTAGGCTCGACTTTGTCCGCAAGCAAACAAGCAAGCTACTATTTTGGTTGTTCCTTGTTATAGTTATAGTATAGTGGGCCCCAAAACCCGTTGCTCTGTCGCTTGACTCAGTTGAGCCTCACGTGTTTCAGCCAACATCCAATCAATCGCTGGCGATTGGAGACTCAAATACAGCCTCCTCGTCGAACAGTGGGGCAGCGAGCCTGAAAGAGTGCAGTGGGCTGAATTGTCTTGACACCAATCAAAGCGAACAGTCAAGCCTCTCAGATAACCAGCTTGCGCCTACAAGCCCTACTCAACGAGGTGCCTCTGTTGCGAGTGTTGTGAATCATGCCCCGACTGGTGTCACGTTCTTTGCGTTCCTCTCAGGTTGGAGGTGTGTGCAACGCAAGCCTGGATTGTCTTTGGGTGAGGTCCTCGAGAATGAGTGGGGCATCAGCTCGCAGAGCTGTGTCTTAATTGTCAACGGGAAACCTGCTTCTCCCACTGCTCCGCTTATGGTTGTGCCTCCAGGCATCCCGGTACGCGTCACTGCCAGACTTAGGGGAGGGGGTCATCCTAGCATCAAGAAGCTTCGGGAACTTCTCTTGTCCAAAGGCGTTCAAGAAGAAGATGTGCAAACTCGAGTTGGGGAAGTTGTCTCGGCAATTGGGGAGCAAGCTGTGAAGGAGGCTTTTAACGATTTCGACTCTTGGCAGAGCTTGAAGAACAAATGTCAAGGCAAAGTTCGCATTATCAAGCCTGCGGAACAGCGTCCTACCAAAATCAAGCGATCTCCCGAGGAAGTTGACCCTTTGCAGTTGGAGGATCCTTGGCTTGAAGCGTTGCAGGAACGTACTTTGCAGCCTGATGTCTCTTTCTTTCGGGTGCGCTCTGGTGCTTCTCCCGCGGCACTCCAAACAGTAACGCATGGGAGCTCAGGCATTGCCATTGTTGATCACAAAGCAGCTTCTGTGTTAGCTGCTAATCCGTCTGACCTGTCCCCTGACGAGCTTGCCGTGCTTGTGATTGGAGATCTCAAACTGTGCAGTTCAAAGAGGGCAACTCGACCCTTGGAGTTCCCCTGCTTCGATCAGAAGGGGGCTCGTCTCTTGGTCAAGGGTTTCTTGATTGACTTGGGGGGTACTCCTATGAAAGTCCATGGTGAGGATGCGGTATATCACATGAGTGTCTCGAGTTCGGCCAGTATTGCTTGTGAGTTGCACGCCAGTGACGTTGAGAACTGGCCAGAGGTTAGCAAAGCGCCGGTGAGACATCTCAAACACGCGTTAAAGCTTGGCCCTGAGGACCTGATTCATACATGGGGAAGGAAAATCTTCAAAGAGGGCAAATCGGTGCAATCTGTTGGTCAAGCCGATTCCATATTCCTCATGATGCGAATCCGCTCATCTGCATTGGAAGATGTCCTTCGTGCGGCTTTGCCAGGGGTATACATCTCCCCCAGACTTGAGAGCGGGCAGCCAGATCCATCTTTCAAGGTCATCTGGCTTCAGGACAAGACGCTCCAAGACCTTAGGCTCCTTGCGTCTTCCACTCCAGGATGCTTTGGAGTGGTCAAGTCCAGATCTGGTAATGGGGTCAGGGTTAGGTGTTCGGAGTATGTGTCCATTAAGCAGCGTTTGGTCCCCGACTGGACCCCACAAGAACAGACACCATACGATACGCCGTTGGGTCTCCACTTTGAGTTGCATCATGTGCATCCCGCCGCATGCAAGAGTGAACTCCAATCGTTGCTCAATGCCATTCCGTGGAAGGCGATGGTACTGAGGCAGAAAAAGCCCATGCAGTGGCTAGTCGCGGCTGAGGCCGCGCCTGAAAGAGACACGATACTGACTCAGCATGGCTGCATCCTCATTGTGCCGGTCGCCAGTGTTGAGTCCAGAGTTTCTTCGAAGGGACGTAGTAAAGGCAAAGCCACAAGTGCTAATCAGTGGGTGTTGGGAGGCAATCGTCGCCCGTTGATCTCTGTTGCCTCTGACGTTCCCCAGTCGTCTGCTGGAGTGAGACTTGGCAATGACAATCACCAGGGTCCCATACAGCGTGCCATGTTGGAGGTTGAGGAAAAGATGGAGGCAAGGCTCCAAATGATTCGTGAGGAAGCCAAAGCCACGCATTCGTTGGTGCAGAAGGATATTGAGAGTTTGAAATCTGACTTTGTGCAACAGGCAGCGCAGCAAAAGGTAGAAGCAGAGAAGTTGCATGACCGCATGTCGGGTGTAGAGTCGTCCGTTTCCTCCATCGAATCATCCTTGACTACCCAACTGTCCCAGTTCATGGCGAATCTGGGCAATCAGTTAGCCACGCAGAAGACTGAGTTGGCGGACGAAATGCGTCAACAAATGTCGGCAATCAGAAAGCGCACACCCTCTCCGTCCCATGAGCAGGATGGGGACAAGCGATTGAGGGGCTGAACGGCTCCGAGGGCCATTAAATTAGATGCATTGTTGTCTTGGAAGCCGCGGGTTTGTAGGCCTACGTCTTCTGGGTCCCATTGCCCCGTGTTCAACTCAAATGGTTGGATGCCCGATAATGTCTGTGACCAATGTTGGTCAAATCCCTGGGATTCTTCTTTCGGTTTTTTGCAAACTCCACCTCCATGGATGAATGACGGTAATCAGACCGGACCGTGGCCATGGATGGAGAATTCTCATAATTCGTTCGGTGATTGTTTTGGTGTAGGTTCGGGATTGTATGGGTTTGCCACTGGATTGGATTTTGATCCTCATGTTGCTTGTCGAATTGGCGAAGCGACAAACCCAGGACCTTTTGTTATCTCCTCCCTGAATATCATGTCCTTGAACAATGCTGTCAATCAGAAAACGTTGGATTTCTCTTCAAACCAAATTCTGGCCCTGAGTGAGACTTGCGCAACCCAGGTTGTTTTGGATAAGGCTTCCAAAGTCTCGTCGGCAGCAGGTCGCCACTCGATTAGTTCCAAATCCGTGGCGCATCGTTCATATGCGAGTGGTGCTGTGTCCGAGCTTAGGGGCCAGGCTGCCGGAGTTTGGGTCTCCTCAAAGATGCATTGTCGATCTCTTGATTGTCCTTGGCCTGAAGAATTGTATAACATGTCTAGGGTGTGTGATTCCATCATTTACACTGATAGCGGCCCTATCTACTTCGCATGTGTGTATGGGTTTCATCAGGGTTTTCAGGATGGCACATCCAAAACGGATTTGATCTTAGAGACTGTTTTTCATCGTGCCGAACTTATGCAGATGCCTGCAGTTGTCTGCGGGGATTTCAATGCAGATCTTGATGAGTTTGGCACTTGGTCTGTAATGTATGAGAGGGGCTGGACCGATGCTGCACAGGTTCATGCCGCAAGGACTGGGGAGCAGCTTAGTCCCACTTTCAAAGAGGTGTCCCGAATCGATTTCGTGGTCATGAACAAACTCGCGGGTAAGGCTTTTCTTTCTTACACGGCTTCGGAATACCCCGTCACAGACCATCGTCAAATCTATGCTTCTTTTGATTGGGAAAAGTGCTCTGGTCTCGAAACAGTTTGGCGTATGCCGTTGGACTTATCTCAATCAGGAGTTGATGCGCAGGCTTTGCAGAGTGCGCGCGTTCCAATTGCTGTCAGGGAATCTTTTGACTCGGCCATGCGTTCCGGTGATAGTGATGAGATTTGGAGAGCCTGGGTTCATGCTATGGAAAATGTGGCCAATAGTGTGTCCAAGTCATCTTTGCAGAAGCCCTTGCCCTCTGCGTTCCAGGGTAGGTCCACGTGCAAGTTTGTGAAACGTAGTGTTCAACGGCCGATGCTAAAACGAGGCAGGGCTGACACAATCCAGATGGTTTGCGAGGATTTGGGGGTTAGATTTAGGCAGCGGGTTACCCAAGTAAGGCGATTCGATGCATGCATTGCCCAAATGAAAGCATCAGGTCCAATCAATGACAGACGTCGCACTGCTATTTGGGCAACGTGGCAGTCCATCATCAAAGCGCCGGGCTTTGACATGCCATTTCCTCGCTGGTGGTTGCATGAGTACGACTGCCCATGTCCCATTGACCCCCCACCCATGAATATTCTTTTGTGGATGCGTGAGAAGCTTTCTTCCTGCATTCCGAAATGGCGGGCTTTGTTGGAAAACACTCGCGTGAGACAAGTCAAGAAGTCTTTTGAAGATGACTGGAAGGCTGGCGGTAGGCTTTTCTTTCGCGCACTCAAGGGTACATCGAACCCTCCGGTTGATGCAATCGACGACATCGGATATCTTCGTGTGGTTGTGCTTCGGACTCACAAAAAGACGGCGATCGTGCGCTGCAGGCTTCAAGAAGATGACTTGCACTGCGTCAAGGTAGGTCAGTTCTGGACCCAAAAGGATGCTAAGGGACTTGTGGTTGGGATTGATGGGGGATTGGTTTCCGTTAGGGTTCTAGCCGGGGGTTTTCACAAGGGTGAGGTTAGGACTGCCACGCCGTGCAATGACCCCGAAAGGGCCCTTGGCTTGGCTACCCGGTATTGGCAGTCTCTTTGGAATAGTGGTCACCAAGTCAGTTTTGATGACCCTCAAATCGCACAGATGGTCGAGGGCTTGCCTCTTCTGCCTCAACTTAAGGCGGAAATCACTTTAAGGGAGCTCCAATCGACCCTCAAAGGATTGAAGGTCGGAAAAGCAAGGGGCATGGATGCGGTCACAAACTGGGAACTCAAACATCTTTGCCCAGAGCTGCAGGAGATGTTGTTATTGTTCCTCAACCATGTCACAATCACCATGAAGTGGCCAAGAGCCCTCCTTAAGGCCCGTATGCATCTTTTGCGTAAAACGCCGGAAGCTGGAGACATCACTTCGACGCGCCCAATCTGCATACTTCCGAATGTCTTCCGCCTTTGGGGCAAGATAGTGACTGCAAAATGCTTCAAGCATCTCGAAAGTGTTATTCCCAAATCCTTGTGTGGTTCCGTGCCAGGAAGAAGCTCTATGGATTTAGCGATGCAGCTGCAGATTGATCTTGAGAACCATCTCATGCTGAATGTTCCCCTTTATGGAGCATCTCTGGATCTTCACAAAGCCTTTAACACCTTAAACCGTCCCCTACTTGAGCGCATGTGCTCGCGTCTAGGGTTGACACAGGTTTGGGCTCCGTACAGTGCTGCTTTGCGTGGGTTGGAGAGATTCTTTACCGTGCGTCGAACTTGGTCCTCGCCGATTCTCAGCAACACTGGAGTTCCAGAAGGTTGTCCGCTTTCAGTGGTCATGATGGCAGTAACGACATGGGCAGTGACCAACATGATCGCGCAGAATTTCCCATCCAAAGTCATGCACTCGTATGTCGATGATTGGACACTCCGTGACACAAATGCTGAACATCTCGTTCAGCAGATAAAATTTACGAAGGATTTGACTCAAAAGATGGGACTAATTTTGTCCATTCCGAAGACGGTCGTCTATGCAACCACGGGCCCAGCAAGGAAGTCTCTGTCCAAACGCTTGCGTCAAAGTGGCTTGCCGGATGCGGTTTCTGACTCAGGTAAGAGTCTGGGGGTTCAATTTCAGTCGAGGGGTCGTAGGGTCAGTAGTGTGAGGGATCAAAGGGTTAGTGATGCGCTGCCAAGACTGCACAAACTGAAGGCCATGCCATGGTGCAGTGCCAAGAAATCTTCTGTGTTGGTCAGAGGACTGTTCCCAGCCATGTTGTATGGATGTGAATTACATGATATGGGTCCCCACTTTCTGGCTAAAATACGTAGTCTTAGTACTTCCGCGGTGTGGAAGGGTCGTCAGTATATGTCCCATTACTTGAGCCCTATCCTGTCCACTAAGACTAAATATGAGCCGTGCTTTTGGGTCCTCAAGCAGTGTTTTCTTTCATTTATCCGTGCCCAATGCCTGCAACCACAGAAGGTGTTGGAAGTCTGGGATCGAGCCATTGATCGAGACAAGACCAAGCATTCAGTTGGTCCTGTGACCATCTTGATCTCACATTTGCGACGCCTTGGCTGGACATTGAAGCACCATTTCAGGTGTGAGACGCCAGATGGTCGGGTTTTTGAAGTGGACAAGATTTCCATCTGGCAGTTTAAGAATTTGTTACAAGAAGCATGGGAGATTCTTTTGGTACCCAAAATATGTAACAAAATAGGTTTGGACGATGCAGCTGGATTTTCCATCAGTGCTTCCGCTTGGCACTGTGGGGATCCACAAACCGATGGTTTTAATGCTATCTTGCGTTCAGGAGGTTTGTTCACGAATAGGGTTAAATCTAAGATTTCTGGGGTGTCGCCTAAATGTGTTTTGTGCGGTGAAGACGACGGCATGCTTCATCGGCTTTACCATTGCAGTGACATTGAGGAGTTACGAAATAACAACTCTTGGAATGAACTCCAAACCTTGCCCAGATCGAGTCTTGTGTGGGGTCTGTTCAAGCAGCCTCCAGCCCTCAAGATTTTTCTTGATGAGCTTGACAAGCTGTGCCCCCCAGTTCTGCCAGAGCTGCCGCGCACGAATGAACCAGTGCATTTATTCACAGATGGGTCATGTTCGAAGCCGCCGACAGGGAGAGTCCTTGAGCGGACGGCATCCTGGGCTGTGCGACTTGCGGAGCCTCATTCCGACCGGAGCACACTCCTTGCAGCCGGACTTCTCCCTGGCCGCAAACAGACTGCTTACAGATCAGAGTTGTTCGCTGTAGTTTGCGCACTTGCAATATCCAGTCACGCGGAGGTGTATACCGACTGCCAGGGCGTGTACAAGGGAGTTGTCAGGTTGCAAACTTTGGGTTGGGATGAATTGTATTGGCGCAGCTCAAGCAATGTTGACCTGTGGCGAACAGTTTGGCGGTTGGTTCGTCAAGAGAACAGAGAGCTGAACATGCATTGGATTCCATCACATCGAAAGGTGTCCCAAGCGACTGGAACTGGTGATTTGTGGAAGATAGTGAACAACAACCTTGTCGATGACAGTGCCAACATCAAACGTCATGCTTTGCCGGAACGCGCAGCTTCTGCATTCAGGTGCCTTGTGGATCAACACAATGCGATTGATCGGATCAAGAGACTTTCAACCAATTTCTTGCGTGTTGTTTGGGATGCGCATTCTGCCGGAGAACCAGGAGGAGCGTAGAGGACTTTTCTTGAACCTACATCGAAAGGGATGTGGATGTGTCACACGGCACCGTCGGACATGTTCACTTGCAAGTGTTTGCCTATACTGATTGTTAAGGCCCCTACATTAACACCGTCCCCCTTGGCAAATCCTACAACCAGAACCCTTCCATAGGAGACCCTTGAGGCGTTCATTCTTGAGCCCTCCATGCGCCACCCGAAAAATCGCATAGTGCATGTTATGCTTCATGTTTTTATGACTAGGGTCTCTATTATCATGATCTTGGTTAGCATGAATGCCGATATTTTCCATGTCGAAATTTTCATCATGGCAAGTCTTATCAGTTTGTCACCAATAATAGTAGTACAATGTCGCCTCATCGTCCGTATAGACACTACACTTGTTCATTTGTTGTTGTCATGTTCCTTTCAGTATCATTGTCGTCATGATAATGCCGTAATTCACGTAAAAGAGGGTACATACTAGGGTTTTGGGGATGTTAGCAACACAGGCCCTACGTACTGCTAACCATAAACCCCAAACCTTACAACCCTTGTCCCTAAACCCCAACCAAGGCCGTCCCTAAGCCTTGGACCCCAGTTCTGAATCTTCACCGATGATGATTCAGGTTGGAGGACAGCTCTCCCGAGTCGGCGCAGGTGGCGGTGACCTCAGATTCGGTGAGCTTCTGTGTCTGTCTTGGCTTGGGCTTCGAGGGATGACGGGTTTGGGTTGTGCGGCATGTCCTCGCTCGGCCCACCGCCAGTTTCTTACTTCGTGTTTTTCTGGGGTAGTGTGGAACCCTGCACGGAAGCAGGAAGCCAACCTCTTCGCATGGGGCCTTGGGTTTCGGCTTCAGGAGTTTGTTTACAGCCTGACGTGCATCACGGCTAGGACCTAGGAGGGGAAATGGTAGTCAATGGTATTCGTATTACAAGGTAGTCGTGAATCTCAGAAGCAAGCAGTGTTATATCTTCAATATATCGGCAGCACACGGGGCACGGTAGTAATGATCATGCGACTCGCAGTCAAAATCAACCCAGAAGCTCTACGAATTCAATTCAAGTTTGGGAGGTTTGTAGTTTGGGGTTTATGGTTTCGTTCGCCTAGGGTTGGGGCGGCCCAGGTCATCGAACGATCCACCTGCCCCGTCTTCACCAGGAAGGGGGAGGCCGCGGTTGCGGGGGTGGGGTTGCGGGGTGATCTTCAAACGGTCCTGAAGGTTTCTCCGAGTGTGAGGATGAGGACAGCTGTGCCGAGGGTTTATGTTTTGGTTTTGGGGGCTGGGGTGGGATTTGAGACATCTTTCTCGTTTGGCTTGTGTTTTGGCGTTGGGGTTTTGCTTAACGGGGGAAGGCTTGCGACTCGATGCGTAGCAGGGTCTAATGCTGTGTGCGTTCGTGCTTCGGGTGTAGACACGTGGGCTGATGCGATGTGCCTCAAGAGTTCAGTTTCTTTAGTCGCTAGCTGCACTGGATGTTCGAAGGGTTAAAGTCAGCCTGAAGAAGCTGAACGATGCAAATCGGCAGCGTCGGCGGCGACGCACAACACCACCACCGCCGCCGCCAGCAGCAGCAGCAACAACCACCAACAACAACATCTGCTGTGCTTGTACTGCTCCTGCTCCTCTGCCCCTCTTTTCCTCTGCTGCTCTGCTCCCATGCTCCCCTGCTCCTCTGCTCCTCTCCCCCTCTGCTCCTACGCTCCCCTCCTGCTCCCTTGCTCCCCTTCTCCCTGCTCTCCTCCTCCTGCTCCTGCCCCTCCTGCTGCTGCAACTGCAACTACTGAGACTCTCATCTGCAGTCCTGGTGCTGGAGGAACAGCCTCTGCTTGTGGCTGTGACTATTGCATCTCATCATGCTCAACGATATTGTTGTGGATTGCCGAGCAGCGTGGTGATATCGAAAGATGAACCTCAGTCATGGTGATGACGGGCGCAGGCGCCGGGTGAGGGGGGTGGTGATGTTGTTGCTGAGCGGAAGAAAAGATACCAAAGAGTGGATGAACCAGAATGCAACGAGCGCCACACCATCTCGGTTTGGCGCGCAGCTGAGGCAATTCAATGGTCAGCGACTTGCAGTTGAGGCTTTGGGCGCGTAAGGGCTTCCGTTCCTTAACCTCAACATCATGAGGCCCTTTCCTCCATGCGAAGCACAACAACGCAAGCCTCCAACACACCAACCCTTAATCCGTCACCGCCCTAACTCAGAACCCAAACGCTTAAACCCTCTAAAGCCTACACACTAAAACCCCTAAAACCAGGAACCGTCACCACACTCTAAACCCGGAAGCCCTAAACTGCCAGAGGCATCTTTCCAGACCTCCTTCGGCGAAGCTCCGCTACCGGAGCTTATGGAGCCCATCCGGGCTTTTCTACTGAATTACCTGAACTGGGGTAGGGTTTAGGGTTTAGGTCGTATGATTCAGGTGAAACTCCCGGTCAATACGACTTCTTTTTCTAAGGTCCATGCTACTCATCGCAGTATTCTCGCGAACAGTACATAAAACTCCGCATTCTCACGATTGCCAGAGAAAGCACGGGGTGGAGTGTGTAAGAACAGAGCCAGGAACTTGGCGAAGCCCGTAATCGCACAAACGGACACTAGATCCTAAACATGTACCAGAGGCCATCCACGTAGGAGCATCCCCATCAAAAAAGGTACGTGCTGTCGTATACAGTCTGCATCTATGATTCTATGACTCCTCTGCGACTTCACAGTACACGCTTGACATGATAAGAACGCACTCGTTGAGGATGTATTCCCCAAAAATATGCTTGAAACGAGGGCATGCCCAATGATTTTTGGGTTGATTTTGAGATTTGGGTATGCTTATGTAGGTGGCCATCATGCATCCTTCACCAGAAGTCGTGCAGGTGGCTGTGGGATGTTAGGCGTTCTAAATCACGGAGGCTTCGCGGTACCGAAGGCTTTGTTGACCTCGGGCCCCCAAGCCCTGCAGCTCAGAATCCCAAACCCTGAAATGAGAAGACGATTTCCACAAATCAAGACCACCCTAAATTGAAAGAACCCCGAACCCGAAACTCTACTATCTGCTGCCCCACCCTCCGGCCTTCCGGCCTTGCCTAGGCGCCTTGGCCATCGGAGATGACGACCATGGAGCCATGGCCACCCTTTAAGCTGCGAGGGATTCTGGGAGTCTAGGGCGGGCTTTGGGCTTTGGGGCTTCGTTTCTATTCTGGGAGTTTGGAAGTTTAGGGCTTTGGGCTTCGTTTCTATTCTCGGGGTTTAGTAGTCTGGGGCTTTGGGCTTTGTTTCCGGCGTTCCGCTTTGGATGTGGGGCAGTGGGTTGGGATTCAGGGTCTGTGGCGATGCATTGGGGTAGCGACACAGTGTGTAGGCTGGCACGGTTACGCCTGCATTGTTTTTCGGACAGCTTTTCAGCAGGAGATCTAGTAGTGGAGTAATGAGAGTAGTGGGTATCAGCTGTATCGGTGGTAGTCGTGGTAGTAGTGGGAGCAGTGGTATCAGTGGTAGCAGTTAGAAGTGGTGGTAGCAGAGCAGTAGCAGTAGCAGCTCTCAACGAAGAAGACCCCAAACCCCAAACGTGATACTGTTGATGATATAAATCCTGCATTACCCATAATAAGGAAAATACCGTTATTCCCATAGCGTAGGGTCCTTAAGGTGATGCAGGATTTATACCATCAACCGTAGTGTGAGGACAGCCTCTCGGGCCCGGGCTGTGATCGCATGTCCTGGTCTTCCATGGCGAGCGGCTACGAGCCGGCGGGGGCCCCAGATGATTGATGCCTCGGGTAGTATGACTGACACGCCCAATTCCTGAAAATATGACCTTCGCGGATTTGTAGAAACGGCCGTGATTATAGCAGAAACGGACCAGAACAATCGTTCATCTTCTTGTTCATACGCAGGCCTTGTCGCTTGTGACCTGCTGTCGAGGTGCTGACAGTTGTACTTCCTGTGTTGCACCGGATGCTGATAACAGCTGGTACTCGTGTTCAGAACAGCTAATCATGCGGTGGCGACGACTTATGAGTGATGAGGACGAGGATAAAAAACGATGATGATGATGATGATGATGTAAGTGAACGAACGTCGGTGCTAACGGTCGACGACGACTACTACTACTCCTGCTCTCCTACTCCCCCTGCTCCTACTCCCTCTACTGATGATACTGCCAATGCCACTGCTCCTACTCACACCCTCCCTACCCCACCTCCCACTCCTACTCCGATTCCCATACTCCTACTGCTCCGGCTACTGCTGCGATGACAGCGGCGACTGCTGCTGCTGCTGCTCCTCCTCCTCCTGCTACTAACGACTACTACTACTACTACTGCTACTACTGCTACTGCTGCTGCTACTACTACTACTACTACTACTACTACTACTACTATTACTACTACTACTACTACTACTACTACTACTACTACTACTACTACTACTACTACTACTACTAATAACAATAGAGATATCAAGAGTAAAAACAAGAATATATAATATGATTGTGACAATGATAATCCAAGTGCCTCAGTGTTGGTGTTGCACATACTGTTATCAAAGGTACTTCCCTCATGTGCATTCCAGATGTCCATGTTCCGCGCTCCGTTTGCGCAACGTGTCGCCGACGCACTGGTTCCAAAATGGTCTTGTACCTCGAACTTTATCTTTTGACCCTGGCAAGAGTCGTTGTAGCGGAAGTTGAGTCTTATGGCTCACGTTAAAAGTCAGCAGTCATGTGAAGTCATCATAATTACCTCTTTTTGGGGGAGGATATAGAGCTTTGCCGGCCTTGATGGTTAAGGCTAAGGGCTGTTGAAAAAAGGTCCGGGTCCGTAAGCCACAGCTCAAAATCCGCTGTAAACTACGCATCATGAACCCTGAGCCCTAAGCTAACTATCCCATGGTCCGCAGAGCCCGAATTCAGAACACTGGAGCCAGTCCCGCTGCGTGAGGACATGCCCCTCAAAGTGATCTCACGGGACGTCCCGGCACAACCGCCGCAGCTGCCGCCCCTTGGCCTGATAGCCCCACATTCCTGGCATCGACGATTCGGCGACCCTGGACAGGACGTGGATGGTGCATATGTACATATCGTTCATTCATACATATCACATATATATATATACACATATGACACATATGTATGTATGTATGTATGTGTATACATAAACATACACATAAATAAATAAATATATATCTGAAAATCTCTGTGCATGTATGCTACTAACAGGCATGTATTTACTGCTTCTGTTCGTAACCCTCACACCAGGCAACCAGTTCGCCGTGCGAACCCGGCGCCTGCGCCTAATCCGGCGGCTCTGCTCCCGGCGCCGTCAGTGGGCTCCCAGCGCCATTTAAGCAACGCGGCTGAAGCTTTAGGGTCTTAGCGTTTCGGGTTCAACACGGCAAGTACGGGCTACTTGCATGGGGTTTGTAAAGCGAACATCCAATTGTTCAGTTCTTGATTCTTGATATTGCGGATTCGCGTTCGCCATTTCTCCACATTTTTTGCCGGGACCATCACGGCTGAAAACTGTAAGGGTGTTCAGCATCCTTCTACTCAACCCCTGATGCAAACAAAAAAGGGGGTCGGGGTGAACACAGTATTTTTTGGAGGTGCCGACGGAGGTTTTATTTGGTTTTGGGATTCGAAGTTGCCGGCTCGGCGTGAGGCGTGCCAGAGGTCTTCCAAGCTTCAGGGTTTCTAAACCCTAAACCGTTTGGGGCTCAGTTTCTTTGCTTAGGGGCTTAGGGTTTGCAAGGCAATTCTTGTGGGCTTCCGGGGTTGGGGGCTTGGGGACTGGGTCCTTCAGCGCTCCAGGGATTCTGAGCTGAAAAGACTTCGGGAGTTTCGGCTGAAAAGGCATAGCGACGTTGGTGCAAGGTTCCCGACGACCGCTTTTCTGAAGCCCACGAGTCCCTGTTCCTTTCCGCCAAGCGCCCTGCATGCCCCAACACCCTCAATGATGAAGTCCGAAGCCCGGAAATCTTGAAACTGAACTTGATTGAAATTTCCAGGAGGAGAGCCTTGCAACCTGGACAGCACTTTGTGTTCTGGGGAGGGCCTCGTGATCGTTTGGTTTAGCATTTTGAGTTTAGGGTTTCTACGTTAGTACTTCTATGGAGGTTGCTGCTGCTGCTGCTGCTGCTGCTGCTGCTGCTGCTGCTGCTGCTGCTGCTGCTGCTGTTCTTTCAGTCGCCTGTTGCTGTTCACTCCTGAGTTCCAGCATCTAAGAAGACTAGAGCACTCAGTTGGGTACTCGTACCGTCGCACCACAAGCAGCATCACGATCAACATGGATGGCAAGATGATGACGCCGATGGTACTCGTGAGTGTCACGGTGACGACGACAACCCTTTCAATGTTGCGGCTGAAAATGGCTGTTGTTTTCAGGAGAATATTGTATGTACCGGGTCTTGTTGGAAATCGTTGTAGATCAAGTATCCTTAATTACAAAGGTTACTATCTTGTGATGCTTGCGGGTCGCGGCTACAAGGCTCAGAGTCGAGCGCAGCAGTTGGCTGCAGGTTTGCAGTCTGGACTCTAGGCCCCAAGGCACCCTTTTATTACAAGAACGAGAAGAAGATGGTAACCTGCGACATGTCACCTCCTACACTCTAGATTTGGGACTGTAGTTGGCTCGCGACAAGAGGGCATGATTCCAAGTCGCTGCAGTTTAAAATCTAACGTCATAACATATGTATATATATATATATATATATATATAGTAATATGTTACAGTATATACTTGTATTTAAACTTTACGGTCAGTAGATGTTGGCTGCGCGCTCCCTCCTCAACTTCGCCTGCGCAGGGCCAGTTGAAGACGAGCACCCTCAATAGGGGCCATCTTGCGGATGTCTAGGGGCACATGTTAGTTATAGTTTTTGCTTGGGGCCAGTGCTTAGCATCTAAGGATCTGTGGTTTGGGGGTACCCTCAAGTCTCTGTAACGGCCATAGATCTTCCATCTTCCGACCCTGAGCCCTCCAACCGCAGACTCCAGCAAAGGCACTCCGTGCCCATTCTTTTGGAAGCCTTCCGGTTGCGTGGAAGGGCGTTCCTGCAACTTCTGTGCCTGGGACTACGCGGCTAAGTTCCTAGAGGTTACGACGGTTAAGATTTGGATCTGGGGGCTTCGCTTTGTTTCGAGCAGAGGCAGGGTTCGAAGCCTAAGGAGGATTCTAAACTTCAGGTTTCAACGGCACGGAAAGGCCTGGGCCGTCATTCTAAACATAGCTTTGCATCTTGAGGTGATGCCAAGACAGAGGGAAAATGCAGAGACTCGTCATGGATATCTCCCCGACTCGAAATCCCAGACGCCGAGCCAAACCCCAAATCTGAGAATCCTAGAAGCCTTCGAAACCCGAAACCCGCCTGATTAGGTAGTAAGTCCCGAACCCTAAACCCAAAACTTAACCCTACAGTGCTGACCGGAAGGCACACTTCTCTCGTCTTGATGTATTATGCCTTGGGCTTAGGATTTAGGGAAGAGTGGGTTGAAAGCTTAGGGCTTCGGGGCTCAGGGGTATTTACCACTCAGCTTAAAGTGCTGCAAGTGAGTGTAGGTGCAAGTTCAATGACAGTACCGTGATGTAGCAATACCGCCCGGTGTGCTCCGTAAGGCCATCTTTGTCCGGATCCTACGATCCAACCGGCCAAGCTTGGGAAGAAGAAGGCCGTGCAGAGCACGCCCCCAGCCGCCGCGATCGGAGGAGCCGGGGGCTTCGGCTTGAGGATTGCTAAAGGGGCCTTCATCATTGCCAATACTGTTAGAGACTCTATACTAAAGGGGCCTTCATAATTTCCTACATTTTGGGAGTTTTTTCTTTTATTTATGGAATACTGGGGCCCGAAGCCCTATTCCAATTATTAAGTCCAGTAGGGGGCAGAACCATACCGGGTCGAGAGGGCTTTCCTGTTGAGGCTCCTACATGGGCAGGGTTTCTTTGAGGCCAGTTGGTTTTGCTGTTGGGAGCTCGAGGAAGGGGACTTGGACTAGGCTCAGGCTTGCGATTTAGGGAACTCGCTGGCACTCTCGGGAGAGTGTGTCGAGGATCGTCACTTCTTCTAAGCATCCAGCCGGCCTGGGATCAGGGAATGAGCTCAAGGGCATGGGATAGGCAGACTGGCTTCACAGTCTGGATGGAAGTATATCCACCCGAAAGGGACGGGAGGAGCCAGTCTTGTTCGTTGATGACCCCGAGATGCTGATGCTAGCCCCAAGCCGTGAGCCTGCCGCCCAACGCGGCCTTACCGCAGGAGAGCCGCAGATGGCGTGTCTGCCGCCGATGGCCGAGGCCGTTCTAAGCTTACACAGCCATCACACTCACCCGAACTCTGGAGAAAATTTGATGCTGATGATGCTGTCAGTCTTGTCATGATTTTACTCGCGCCCTGCAATGAACAAGCTCGCTGTTACTCTGAAGAGTCAAACCTATGCAGGCCCTGTTGACGCTATCACTTTCATCTTTGTCTTCGTGGTCTTTGACTTCATTAGACCACATTTCTCATAGTTTCGGACACTCTCACTCTCACTGTCATGCAGGCCAGCGGTGTCGACTTGGTGGATGGCTACGCCCAGTACGTTGGGGCGGGCCAGAGCACAGGTCAGCGTTCTAGTCGTTCGAGTCCAGCTGCAGGGCTTCGGAGGGTCATCTCTTTTGGTCTTATGGAAGATCAGTTCCCAAGATCCGCTGTGGCAAAGCTCCGTCAAGGTTTTGGCGAGGCTACGGTGTTCGGTTTTCGGCCGAGGGTCTGCTAATCGAATCGCGGTGCCTGAACTCGCAGCTACTAGTGAGCCTTCCATGTCTTTCGAGCAAAGCGGCTGGGCCGATGAAACCCTCGGCTCTGCCGGACTTTACCACATACCATACCATACCGTACCAGACTATACACAACGATACAGTACAACACTATATTATGAAAAGGTATACATACTAGAATGTTCCAGACAATGTATCTTAAGACGGATTGTAGCAATGCTCTGGCTACCATCATCACCAACACCGGCACCAGCATTAAACGCAGCACCATCATCGCTCTGTTCATCCCAGTTCAAGGGTCAGTGATGCTGTCCTGACCACTGACCACCAGTAATCGCGCTTTGGTTTGTTGTGACTCCGGGTGTTCTTTGCTCAGGTGCTAGCACGACTTCCGAACAACATCAGAAGGTGCGACCGCCGACGTGAGAGTCTTGCTTTGTTGCTGCTGTCGCGTGACTCGACAGTGCAAGCTCCAGCAGCCAACTTAGCTCGCTACCCTTATCTGCAGTCTTCTCTTTGGGCTAGTATGCTTGCTCCTATGCCTGCGGCTTCGCTGCTAGCAATCTCTAGCACTTACAGGCCGTACTTCTTCCTTCAACAGTTCATACTCTAGGAGCATCAGCTGACTCCGATGGTCAAGAAGTTCCGTGCGGCCATGTTCACGACTGCTAGCCGAAAAGAAGCATCCTAACACTGAGGAGCTCAAACCGGTCAGCCATAGACTCTAAACACAAAAGCCCTAGAACCCTGCACTGTAAACCTCTGACTCCTCGCACCTAATCTGCGAGACTTCAAGAAGCCACTAGCTTCAACGCTCCGAAATGCGCCGGCGCATCGCCTGCATCCTGCAACCATCCCAAAGAAGCCAGTGCGCGGATCAAGAGCCCCCTGCCCCTGACACCTTGAACCTGACGGAAGACCGATACCGTGAGCCATAAGCCATACAGGTTCTGGAGATGCAGCAGAAACTTTGCCCGAGCATTTTTGAAGATCACGCTGCCGGGTGCTGCATCTCTGCTTGAAGGAGAGAGCGAAGGTTTTTTTTTGAGAGGCTTTTGACTTTGGGGCTTCTAAGTCCTCAAATCTCCAGGCTTCAGGGCGTTGAAGCCGTAGTACTTTCTTGGGGCCTGTTCGTGGGAAGGTGCAATCAGCAGGCAGGCGGGCCGACATCCCAGAAGCTGAGCGTCTTGAAGTTTTGCTCCTTTTTGATTTGGGACCCATAGTATCGAGAATGTCAACTACCTGGTAATTCTGAGACTGGTAGTGAGTGAGAGTGATGCCAGCGGATGCAGAAAGTTGACAACTACATGGTCATCGTCATCGTCGTCATCAGGTTCAGCATCACCATCACCATCATCATCGAATCATCATCATCATTATCATCGTCATCATCATCATCATCATTTTCTTCTGTTTTCTGTTTCCTCATCTTCATGTCTATCATTATCATCATCGTCTTCTTCATCGTCACCACCGCCATTGCCGTCATCTCCATCATCACCATGATCACCATCAGCCTCCATCATCCCTCATCATCATCGTCACCAGTACCTGTACCATCACCTTCATCCCCGTTTCGGCGTCACCACAGTGACCTCTTCAGGCAGTCTTCACACACTTTCGGTTCAGGGGCACCATGTGGTCTGTATGCTGTTTTTTTAGTTTCGGTTCTTGAGAGTTGATTGGGGGTCGTGCATGAATTCAGGCACATTGTAGCAGGCTGATAATTGGGAGAAAACCATGAGTTCGCGAAGAACCTATGCAAATACTGCTACACTACTACTCCTCGATTGAAAGTCCTGTCGTGAAAACCGTGGGATATATGCCGGTGAACAGCAAGGCAAGCCGTGCACCTTCTTCTGGAAGCCAGAAGGATGTGACTCTGATGCACGCGGGTTGCGGAGTGGGGTCAAGCTTCGCGGTGCCATGAGTTCGGCTGCCCAATGTCTACGTTCCACAGGCGTTGGGATCAGGATTTGGGACGCCACGGACGCTGCTGCTGCTGCTGCTGCTGCTGTGCTACTACCACAATTACCGCTGTGACAACGATCCCTGGAGCCGTGTCCGCGACCTCTTGTTTCTGGTGGCTTTTAGTATCGTTCCTAGCACTAACATCTCAAACCCAGACCTTGCGGGTTGTCGCTAGAGCCGTGAGCCCGCCAGACCCTAGCCCCAAACCCTGAAACCTAAACCCCAAAATCCTTGAAGCCCGCACCACCTAAAGCCCTACCCCGCCTAAAACTTTAAACCCCAAGCTCTAAACTCGAAGCCCTTAACCCAAATCCCCAAACCATAACCCCCTAAGCCCTAAAAGCCTTAAGCTCTCATAAGCCCTCATGCCTTGGCTGCAGGTCGGAAGTCCGAGGCCAGCTCTCTACGGGCACTGGGGAAGGGTTGACATCCTCTTTCGGTTGCGCTTAAAAGGGGCTGTAGGTTCCGATTTTTTCGAACTTCAAAGCAGCAAAGGGGATTTTTGGTTCCCTGGGATTCCTTAGTTTCGGCTTTGCTTTGCTCCGGATTTGGGCTCCAGTCCAGGTTTCGGCCTTGCCGGAGCCCAGCGCTCCGGAGAGTCAAGAGTTGATGCTGACCTTCCATCATAAGCTCGCCCCTGGATCTCTGTAAGTCTTGACTTTCAATTGCTGTAGGAAGTTTCAATAGTGCCTCACCAGGGAGGCTCTGTGAAATCGCGATGATTCCCGTACGCCCCTCGGTGACGGCTTGGAGCTTCCGCAGTAGCAGTCCCATGTCAACAGACTATTGCTATAGGGTTCATTAAAATGGTTAGAGTATAATATACCCCTGAAGCCCTACTCTAGCCACTGCGGCCCCCAGCTGAGGCCCAAAGCCTTGAAAATGAACCCCAAAACCCTAAACCCTAAACCTAAACCCTAAACCCTAAACCTTTTAGCAAGCTGGCAGACGGAAAAAGGCGTTCAACAAAAAAAAACCTAAACCTTAAACCCTAAACCTTAGACCCTAAACCCCAAAACCCTAAACCCCAAAAGCCTAAACCTTAAACCCTAAACCCTAATGAACCCAACTTCTGCTCAAGGCCTGCCAGCATTGCCACGTTTGCCCGCCCAGCGCCCTGAAAGACCGAACCTGGTCCAAAAAATGCGCTCTTGTTCAGAAACTTAAGAGGGTATTAGGGTTGAGGGGTTTAGGGTTGTTGAGGAATTTTAGTTTAATGCCATCATAGGGATAGTAAACAATCGGCTTCCCTGATCATGGTAGCTTAATTTGAAGTAAGTTCCTTAGCAAGAATATAGAAGAGCGTAGTAAGGGTTGAGGGTTCAGATTTCGCGTGAACTAAATGGCTCTTAGCCTACGTCGTATCTCTTCCCTTTGTTGTCAGATAATGTTGATGTGATCGAGCGCCACCCCAAGGAAAGCTCCAGAAAGTCATGGCCCGGCGACAGGAGAAAACAACGAGCCCCACAGCGGCAACCAGTCTCTCTCCATCTCTCGCTCTACCGCACTCGCCCTCTTCCGCTCGCTCGTTGACTCTGACTCTGGCTCTGACTCTGCCTCTGACTCTGACTCTCTTTGACTGTCTCTGTCTCTGTCTCCGTCTGCCTCCCTGCCTCCCTGCCTCCCTGCCTCCCTGCCTCCCTGCCTCCCTGCCTCCCTGCCTCCCTGCCTCCCTGCCTCCCTGCCTCCCTGCCTGTCTGTCCTTTCTCTGTCTCTTTGTGTCTCTTTGTGTCTCTTTGTGTCTCTTTGTGTCTCTTTGTGTCTCTTTGTGTCTCTTTGTCTCTCTTTGTCTCTCTTTGTCTCTCTTTGTCTCTCTTTGTCTCTCTCTCTCTCTCTCTCTCTCTCTCTCTCTCTCTCTCTCTCTCGCTCTACATGTGTATATGTATACATACACGCATGATTATGCACACATACATCTGCAGTATAGATGTGTACATGCTAGTTGCTCACTGGCTATACTTTCAGAATGCTGGCAGAAGTATCAAGCAAGCTCGACGGAGGCTTTGAACACGTTTCCTTGGAGGATTTGCAACTAAGTGTTCGGACCTCCAGAGGATGGAAATCGAACACCAGGTTTGACTAGAGGCAGGCAGGAAAGCATCAGGAAAGCAAGCCCAAAGCGATGCCCCAACTCTGCAAGAGCTGCTGCCATAGTCTTCTCAGCTATAGTTGCAGGCCACGTGGGTGAGGCCAGAACATAGAACAGGTGCCTGTAGCAACAACTAGTCAATGGCATGATTTGGCAAACTGACGTGTAGTCGACCGTCGAAAATGCAAGCAGCACCTGAGCCTTTCAAGCCGAATTGTTGTTGTGTTAAGATTGCCAGGAAATGCAATTAGTAATTGCAGCGGCGCGTTGCGAAGGGATGAAACAAAACACGAGCTCTGTCGTGCTGCTGTCGAATACACACCACAGAATGAGAAGCAAGTTTTAAGTATGTTTCAGACCATGTTTCGAGAGTTCTTTCTTATTTGGGTATCTGGTCGTAGGTTTCGTATGAGTTCTCGATTATACGATGAGTTGTTAATAGTAAGGCAATCACCCAGGTCGTGGCCTGATTAGCCATAAGTACATGAGCAAATAAGTGTCTATATGTGTACAAGTATATTTATACCTATGTCCGTTCATACCTATACATACATTAGTTTGATTTGAATTTTGGCAGTTTCTTCTTTTTTGTTCGAGTCCCTGGCTCTGTTCACTTTGCGATTGTTCAGCGCATCTTTCGTTTTCATTTTAGAGCAGCAAAACTGGGGAGTACACACGCATAGCGACGTATCTCCAACGGAACTCAAACCCTAAACCCCAAAACCCCAAAAGCCTTGATAAGGAAACCGTATCCCACAACCCTATTCTGTCAAAGCCTCTGTATATAACCCTAGAATTCCTAAGGCAAGCCATCGAAAGCACCAGCAGCACCGGCCCCGGTGGGAACCACGACCGCGCCAATGCCTGCAGGCAAACTGAGTGGGGGTTGGGGATTTTGGGTCTTGCGCTGGGTTTCGGGCCGTGTAGGGTTTAGGAATCCTTCGGTTAGTGAGTCCACTCGCGCTATTAGCTATCAAGCTTGCCGGGCTTCGGGTATCAGGGTTTGCGCGATCGTTGGAGGTTACTGAGATGCAGATGGCAGCTGCAGTTTTGCTTTTGATGTGTCCCAGCCTTCAAGGCACCGAAACCCTAGACCCAGAGCGCCCGGCCGTGGTCGGTGTTGCACACAGCAAGAATGTGCACCACACGATGCACCCCCAAGGCTGTAAGCCTGCAAGACTAGCTGCAAAAACTGACGCTGGCTGAAGAGGCAGCTTAGGTAGGAACAGGTGTGACATCAATCGTTGCGCGAGGCTTGGTGTATCTGTGAGATGCAGAACGTAGACTTTCCGCATGCTACAGGCGCCAAGGGGTTCAGAGTCTTAGGGTTTCAGGATTTCCGCTTTCTAGTTCTGGGTTTTGGGCTTGGGGGTTGCAGAACTTCGCCTTGGGTTTCACTGGTTCAGGATGCAGCGTTTGCGGTTCTGTTTGCAAAGGCAGATGGCTCGGGTGTGGGTTCATTTTTGGGAACTGTGTCTTTTGTGACTCCTCTCAGGGATCGTCTTTGTTGACAGAGGTGCTTGTATTGATTCGGCTGAGAGCGGTGCACAAGCTTTCCTGTATCATGATGTCCCAACTATATTGCGGGCTTCCGAGTTTATATGTCTTGGTTTGATGACAGCTGATAACTACAGGAGCATTCATGCCCCTAACAAGAATCGCGGTCGTAGCACGGGGTCTGCATCCAGCAGAGGTTCGTTTCTCCATGGTTCATACTCAAGGCATGGCAGCTAATTCCCTAAAACCCTAAACCCTAAAACCCTAAAGCCCTAAAACCCTAAAACCCTAAAACCCTAAACCCCTAAACCCTAAACCCTAAAACCCTAAACCCTAATTACCATCATAAAATCACCCCCTTTAAGCCTCAACTTCCACGGCCCCGGAGGGCGTGAGCAGCTGGAATGAACCCACGCTGGTCGCCGCCCATCATGATCATATGATTATGCCATGGCTAGGGCTACTTTAGGCCTTGGGGTCTCCAGTTCAGAGTCCAGGCGGCTCGTCAATATCATAGGTTGGGGGAAGGCCTTTGATGCCGTAGGTTGTAGCCAACAGAGTGCCTGGGCTCGGTTTGTGTTTCTTTGGACATTTTTTGGCCCGAAAGGCCAGGAGCTGCCATACGAAGCGATGGTGAAACTGCACCCGACGCCCTTGCGCCTGTCCGGAGGAGGATGCTGGTTTTTTGTACATACGATCCTGAGTAGCTGGTATTTTGGTACTGTCACAATCCTGAAGTGAGCCCATTGCCAGCGTGGCGAATGTGACTTGAAGTCAAGGAAACTACCGACGAAGCCATTACTTCGGGAGCGCCCATGAAAGAAGCTGACGACGACGACGACGACGACGACTACTACTACTACTACTACTGCGACTACTACCACGACTATTACTACGACGACGACGACGACTACTGCCACCTACCAAGGGCAAGACTGCTTTTCCAACTATTCTTCACTGGCATTTCGTTGTCGTCTTACCGTGACTGAAGCCTTCGAAATTTGTCAGGTTTTGACATTCGTGTCATGGAAAGTCCCGGACTTCACCGGAGCTCAAGAATTTCAGCACATGCCCAATTTCTGCACTGCGCCGGTCATCTAGTACGGTAGTACGAGTACTAGTTGTGATCAGGGTCATGGTGTAGGCCTGAGCAAGGGTGGTTGTTTCTTGCCAAGCTGCGTACCCTCCGGGCATCGGCGCCTTTTTTCTGATTCCAGCGTCTCGAGTATTTCTCAGACAAAGGCAGGGCCCAGGGAGCGTGGCGAGACTTCGACCCCTCAACCCTAGACTCAAATCCTCAAGCTGCCCTCAACCGGAACCCTCATCCCCCAACAATCCCAAAGCTCTACATATCAACAGCTCCCCGTGGCCCTTGCCTCGGGGCCAGAGGGCCGAGACCCTACACTACCATATCCTCCAGCCTCAGGGCTTTTGGGCGTGCAGGATTGAGGGTTTAGGGTTTAGGGCTCATGGCTTTGGGTTTAGGGCTTTCCGGAGGTTTCCAATGAGGTGGGCTCCTTTGGACCCGAAGGCAGGCCCTGAAATGTGCAAATACGGCTGGATGCCGCTTACCGCCTGGCTTGGTCGAAGCCGGTTGGCCTGAGCCTGAACCTTGTGCTGTGTCTTAAACCCTGCACCCTGGAGCTCCTATGCCGTAAGCCCCCAGCCCATAGATTCAGAGACTCTTGTGCCCCACATTCTGCCCGACCTAACTCCTCAAGACTGTTTTGTGACTTACCGTGCTTTCTGCTACGTTGTCCTTGAAACTGTGTTTTTTTGGCTGGCGTTTCTCATTCATTTAGAGCCCTGCTAGCATAACTTGCTGCCTTCATCCCAGTGCTTCCGCAAGCCTGTCCGGCTTCAGCCGCGCAGTACTAACAAGACCCAGGGTCAATAATCGGTAACAGCTTCCAACACTTACACTCTAGTAGACATGGTTGTAGTGTTATCATGGTAAAGCCATGCTTCGGCCATAGTTGGGCTAAGAACTCTTTTCAGCACGCTCTGGGAGAAGCTGTCAAAAGCGGCAGCACTCATCCTGTTGAGTTGCTCAGGGCAAAGCGTCGGGCGCTCTCACTGCTGGTTAAAGGTCTTCATCGCGGAATGCACATACATAGAAATGCAAACACACACACACACACACACATATATATATATATATATACACACACACGCACACACCCACATGCAGACACATACACGCAAACGCGCAGATATGTATATATGTATGTATGTATGTATGTATGTATGTATACACACAAGCATACACACGCACATGCACACGCGCACATGAGTAAGTCCAATGCATGCACACATTCATGCATAGATGCATTGAAACAGCTAAGTGTGTATATGTATAGGTCTATGTATATGTACATGTATTATGTATATGTATATGTATGTGTATATGAATATGTATACAAATAGACATGTACTATATACATGTGTGTGTACTCGCCATACATATATACTGTGTGTATGTATATGTATATGTATATGTATATGTATATGTATATGTATATGTATATGTATATGTATATGTATATGCATATGTATATTTATATGTATATGTATATGTATATGTATATGTATATGTATATGTATATGTCTATGTATGTGTATGTGTATGTGTATATGTACATGTACATGTATACCTGTGTATATGTATGTTTATGCATACATGCACATGCATTCTTGCATGCATACATGCATACATATGTACATATGTGCATACATACATACCTACATACCTGCATACCTTCATACATACATACACACATACATACATACCTGCATACCTACATACATACTTATGCCGACACGCACATAGGTATTTCCGTTTATATATGTATATGTACACACATGTATGGACACACACATGCTCATGCTCATGTCATGTCATGTATGTAGGTAGGTATGTAGGTATGTAAGTATGTAGGTATGTAAGCATGTAGGTATGTGGGTATGCATGTTGGTAGTGTTTGTAACATGCATGCATGCATACATGCACTACAATGCAGTGTAAAGTGTATGTATGTATGCATGCATGTCATGTCAAGGCACGCACGCATGGATGCATGGATGGATGGACGGATGGAGGATGCTTTTGTATGTGTGCACATGATTTGCTAGCGGGTTACACCGTTTAGAAGCTAGTCTTTCAGGATTACCTGACACATCAAAGGTGTAAGACATCCTACATGCTTGAATGCAGAGGCTGTATCACGCGCAGCACAGGGCAGCATGCTTGCCCTTTGAGCCTCCACTTTGAAAAGCTCAAGCACGCCAGGTCGGTTCTTGCTACCAGTTGTCCCTATCCGGACATGTCTGCAGGAGCTCTTCTGTCCCACTAGACAGCATGCCTAACCCGATTGTGGAGGGAGGAGCTCCCGTGCGTATGGAGAGCGACAGTATTTGTTGTTTGCGCCAGGAGGGTCTTTCCAACAGAAGTTCCTTCCTACTTTCTCCCGGCTCCCATGTCGAAATACCGCTAGCCATCTTCCAGGGGCCCAGATGTCTAAGTCTTCAGAAGCCTTCTGGTGTCGAAGATTGAGGTTGCAGAGACACTTCGTTGCGAGAGGTGAGGCCAAAGACTCGACATATTGGCTGGGAGACTCACAAAACCTAAGCCCGAAGCCTCTAAGTCATTATGCTGTTGGAGCTTCCAGTCAGAAAGACGTTCTTGACATGGTGTGGCTGCGCAGAAGTCCACGGCAGAGTACATCAGTACACCCATTGGTTCGACGGTTGTTGCATCACTGCAGCCACCGTGCCGAGACAGTATTGAACCCAGGCGCCCGCTCTTCAATGTTCAGGATGCCGAAGGGACCGAACAGACGGATTAGCATTCAGTCGCGTGCCTGCCGGCAGATCAGACATTTCCGATTTCCGAGACACACCGCCTTCAAGGAAAAGCCGCCTTCTGGTCAGGAGCATCTCGAAGTTCACCTTACCTTAGCAGCCTCAGCAGGGGAGGGGCCCTCGAACCCCCAAGAAAGCCAGAACATATCCTGTGTGAAGCGCACCGGCTGGCATCCTTGTTTGAGAGCCCATTGATAAGAGTTGGACGGCCGGCGCAGGCGTCTTCGGCAGCATGCTTGGCACTCCGCCACTTGACTGCCATGGCCTTCGAAGCCAACTCGGAGGGGCTGCAACACCCGCTTCAACACCCTCGACAGCTAGGGCCAGGGATCAGAGCTCAGTTTAAAACTCAGCCGTTGACTTTGAAGCCCTCCCCTAGCAAACCGCAGAGGAGCTTCTTTGTGGGGAGATGTGCTTTCATTCAGTTTTGAAAGCCTGCGGAAATGGACGAGCGCCAAAGGCTTATCGGATCCATCAACAGCGCGGCGGCCCTTGGCCTCCATGCCACGAAGGACACAACGGGTCTTTTGAGGCTCAGGGAGCAGGGAGTTAATGCTTCAGGGTTCGCCTGAAGGTGCAGGAGTGCGGGCAACGGGGTTGGTCTTGAGGGCTCCTGGTCACCCTGAAGAGCAACCAAGCCTCAAACCCAGAGCTCCACACCTCACACCCTTGCATCCTGTTGCGCCTTCCAACCACAGGATCGGGCCGTGGTGTTGCCCAATGGGGAGATCGGCGTTCGCAGTCCTCTCAGATCAGGGCCAGAATTCTCGAGCGTGTGCAGGCAGTTGCCTTCCTGGCCAGGAACATGCAATGACCCGGTTCATCTACATGGTGCCTGTCTGTCTGTCTGTCTGTCTGGACGTGCAGACATGAAGAGAATCTACTCATGCTCATATCTGCATACACATTTTCTTTATGTGTCTTCTCCCATCACAGGCTGGTTACCGGCACTGACCATCTGGGTACTTGCATACTGTACGACCTCTGCAAGAGAAGACAAGGTCCGATCATGTATCTGGCCCTGACCTACGACCATCGCCTCGTTGATGGCCGCGAGGCCTGCCGGGGCATCGCCTTCGGATAATCCGTACTGGACTGTAGTAGTAGTAGTAGTAGTAGTAGTAGTAGTAGTAGTAGTAGTAGTAGTAGTAGTAGTAGTGGTAGTAGTAGTAGTAGTAGCAGGAGCAGTGCAGTAGTAGTAGTAGTAGTAGTAGTAGTAGTAGTAGTAGTAGTAGTAGTAGTAGTAGTAGTAGTAGTAGTACTAGTAGTAGTAGTAGTAGTAGTAGTAGTAGTAGTAGTGGTAGTGGTAGTGGTAGTGGTTGTTCTTGTAATATACTCTCTTCTATGTTATATGCTATCATACACTATATATACAACTATATACAATTGTATACAATAATTCACTATTATATACCATTACATACTAACGTTGTTTTCTGATGTGACGAGAGCTCTGAGCTGCCGTGACAGAGCCGCTGCAAGCCGATGCAAAGCGGATTCCCTTGAGAGCTCAATAGTATACAATAGTATATAATCGTATTATGAGAGTATTATAAGAGTATATAATAGTATATAATAGTATATAATAGTATATAATAATATATAACAGTATATAATAGTATATAATTGTGTATATTTGTATATATTATATAGTGTATAATAGTATATAACATACTTTCTTATACCGATACCCGAGCTGAACCCAAGCCCCGAGGCTAAACTCTAAGAAGCCGTATCCTTATAGCAGCCCTTACAGTAATCCTTATAATATAGACCCCTTTAAAAGGAGCCCTTAAAGGAAGCCTTACACATAATAGCTCTTATAGTAATCCTTATAATATATATATATATATATATATATATCTATATATACTCCTTAATAAGGAGCCCTTAAAGGAAGCTTTCGACTCCCAGACCCAACTTTTCAAGCGCTTTGCCAGTGGGATCCGCTTTTGGGGCCTTCCGCACTTCTGTCCCGGGGGGGGGGGGGTGGGAGGTGGCGCTTGCAAGAGGAAGTTACAAACGGGGCCTCAAGGAGTACCTGAACAAAACAAAGGGGTTCCTGCAAGGGCTTTCTAGAGGGGCCCCAAGAATTACCTAGACTATTTCGGGGTTCCTTACCATAAATATAGTATAATGGGCCCCAAAGCCCCTATTCTAACTCTTAAGGCCCCTATGTCAATCTTAGGCTAGAGGAGCGGCTTCTCAGGTTAGTAAGTGGCCAGTTTAAGTCGGAGCCGATGTCCAGGCCGTCACCTTTTTGTGCATGATCCGAGATCAGGTGGAGGACATGAGCGGAGAAAGTGTCAAGGTTTGGGGAGTACAGAATAGGGCATCTAGAATGTCGGTGGTTTTGCCTCATTCCTGTGTGCATTGTTGTGTAGCCAGTGTAGACTTTTGACATGATACGATTGCCGTCTGGTATCAAAGAAGCATAAAGTATATAATGGTACGGTGACTTATCTACGTTTGCTGCTGCCCGCAGCCCATGCCGCCGGTTCGGCATTCCGGTTATCGAGGGTTGCATGGAAAGCGACTGTAACCTGCAAGCCCTCTTTTGGTAATTTGGATCCCCATGTCAGAGATTCTTGGGGTGGAAATCCTGCATGGTCTTCTCACGTATCTTCAGCTTCGCGCTGCATTGCTTAAGTGCGATCAACGGACGGCCACCTTATATAATATAAAAATAACTATTATACTGTATTATAATTATATATATATACATATACACTGTATATTTGTGTGTCAGCTCTCACCTCCGTAAAATCCGACGAATGCGCAATCGCCTCCAGATTTTGGGGCCGCCGAAGTCAGGCAGCCTGAACTTGAAACCAGGAAGTCTGACATAGGACTAAGGGTATCTGTGGGTTCAGGATGTGGTCTGGCAGGAGGCCCTTCCACCCAAAGCCAGAAATCCTTGGCACTGATGGCTTTATCAGGAGGCCCAAGACTCCCTATCGCGCAGGACCCAAGGAGGATGCTGCTTGAAATCTGAGTGGCTTGGCTTGGCTGTGCTGAGCTAGTTATCGTTGCTTTTGCTGGACCTGCCGTCATGCCGTACGACATCATCCAACACGAGTTGCTGTGATTCACCCAGGTGTCTCCTTGAGCCGCGGATACTTTTCTTGAAGACCCAGTTTGTCGGAGTGATAGGAGATTCCGATGTTGTTGAGCCTGGTCGGGGACGAAGAGGGCAGCGATCCTTCATCTCGGAAGAGCGCATCTGGGTCTTCAATGGCGTCTTCACCCCGTGCTTCACCGGCACAGCCCAAGCGAGTGCCGAGAGTTGTAGATTCATGCAAAGCTCGTTAAGGCAGGCTCCAAAATCGACTGCAAGGAAAGACCTGCCGAGCTGGTAAATGTTGAACTTAGCAGCAGATAACAGAATCTTACAAGGCCAGTCTCTTGTGGTGATGGAGTCCTTGAACCTACACAGCAGCAACAGTCGCCTATTCCGTCTAGACTACCACTTTTGGCCGCTCTTGGTGTTGGTCTCTTTGCTCATATGATTGTTCGTAAGTCAGTGGCACTAAGTCACCAGGCCAAGCTCAGTGCCACTTAGCCTCAAAATTACTGCAACAGTCCGCGGGCAGTGGTGGGGAGCCTGTTGCTAGCTGGCACCTGTACAAGCAGAGAGAGGCTTTGCCCTCAGGTTGATTTGACTGATCTCGGGGCCCAAAGTACCTGCAACCCTCCCAGACCAGAGCCTCAAAACGGGAGTCGACCCTAAACCTTAAACCCCGAGTATCCTCAGATACAAACATTGGAAGGGTCGGTTCCTCTGGGCTTTCGTGGGTCCCCACGACCCTTTCACTGTCTGAGCAGTGTGGACGTCTGTGCCCTTCGGAGCTGAGACGCATTGTTTCCGAACAAAAGGATCCGTCGGGAGCTACTGGGGCTCTATTCCAAACACACATTCTTAAAAGTAGATTCAAGTAGAGAGAGAGAGAGAGAGGGAGAGAGAGAGAGATATTAATATAGAGAGAGACATGTATAATACTATGTATTACTGCTTTTCTTAGGGTTTGGTATAGATATTATTTCTTGGGTTCCAGATTTCACGGTAGAGTTTCTAGAGCCAAAGGAGGTGTTGAGATGAGTATAAAGGGGTTCCGAGCTTCTTTATTGCGGCTTATAAGGCTTTCAGGGCTTTGTTGGGGCTCTTGTGTGGGGTGTGCCTGTGTTCTTTGCGGCTGGGAGCCTGAACTTGGATAATGCCGCCTTACCAGAATCGAGGGTTGTGTTGGCTTGTTTTGGGGTTTACGGGTTCGGATTTCGGAGGGTCTTGGGCTTGGGGACTGAACCCTTCTCCAAGACATTTAATCCTGAAGCCCATTCAAGTAATTACAGGCTTTCGCAACAAGACTGTAAATCCCGATCTGCTGCAGAGGCCCCGGCAGCAAGCCCCCAGATCTTGCGGAGCAGCCGAAGACAGGCTTTAAAAACTCTCGGTGTTGGGCTGGGGTTTCTCTCGTTCCCTAGTTGCGAACTCCGCAGCCGACTACCTGCAGGGTGCCGTGCGGGGCGCCAGAGCTGGAACGGATGGTGTGGACGAGGAGTTCTGGTAAGTCAGGGAGCATGCAAGCGAACACATTGTAATAAAAGTGGTGACGTCGTAATGATTCCACAAGTCGCAGCAACCTCACCCTCGGCACCAGCCACCGCAAAATGGAAAGCGTGGAGCAACAGTGTCAACATTTTCACTGACGTGACTGCTGCTGCCTGTATGAGGACATCGACGACTGCTCAGCTGCTACTACTACGACTACTGCTACTCCTACTGCCGCTACAACTGCTACTACTGCTGCTACAACTGCTACTACTGCTGCTACTGCTACTACTCCTGCTACTGCTCCTGCCGCCGCCACTGCAACTGCCACTGCGACTGCTACTGCTACTGCTGCTCCACTGCTACTGCTTCAAGACAAAGAGCAGCTAGGCCGAAGCCTAAGTCGCCAAACTGTCAGGAGCATCTAACAGCTTCGTCACCCTGAGCCCTGAAAGCATCCTCGGAGTGAGTGCTCCCCGGGCAGTTTGATTTCGGAGTTTGGGAATTCAGGGCAGGCAGGCTTGCAGTTGAAGCCGTGCCTTCGGTCCTTTCACTCAGGAGACGGCCCGCGCCTTCGCAGCCAAACTTCTTGACGAGGCCACGGGCATGTCTCTTGAATTCGCGGGTCTCTTTGAAGTGGCCTTGCGACCTTCTGTTGAACAGTTTCAAGTTCCTTTGGAAGTGTTGCTCCTTTTCCCTAATTGCTTTCGACCCGGCATGCCACCTTCTGACCCTGTTTATCCCCTAACGTTCTGAGGCCTTTTCGCTACATGTCCTAGCTCGCTTTCAGCGTTGTGTTCTCCTGTTCAACTTCTTTCAAGCCCTCTGGAACGGTGTGCTAAATCGTTTTTTTGAAGCTTTCGCCATCCTTCCCCAAACTTTTCAGGCCCAACAGTCTCTCGTTAATCGCCTCTCGCCAATGCGCTGGACTCGAAACAAACCCTTGAGAACGCTGTGTTTCCCATTTCTCAAACTCACCAACTCTTTTTGAACGTTGTTGCTTTTCCAACAGCCCTTTCGAATGAATTGCTGAGTTGCTCTACATTCTGAAACTCTCTTGTCATTTCTCGCTTTCACACGACTTACTCCCTTTCTCTGCTTTTCGAGTCTCGCTTCGCTCTCTCCAGTTGCTTCAGTCCTGAAGCATCTCTTCCGATCTTCATCTTCGCCATCGTCAATGCCAAGACATCCATCCCTGCCATGGATTTGGATTTAGAATCGTTGTGATATCAATGCCCGTCTCACTCATGCTGGGGAAGATCTCTGGGGGGGGGGCTACCGCAGCCCAATGCCGACACTCAACATCCCATTTCAGTGCAAAGGTGGTCGGTCCGGGCGCCGGGGCGGCGTGGCTCGCAAAAGGCGTGTGGGTGAATGAGATTTCTGGCGGATGAGCGGCAACCGTCGGCAATGATTGTGTGGCTTTGAGACCTTACAACCTGGCTGCTTCGATTTGAAGTGTAGGTCTCCTGACACGGACTCCTCAACCCTCGCAGCCTAAGCCTTGTTGGCCTTGGAATGCGGGCTCGTGTTGCAGGAAACAGCCGCCAGATGTGCCCAAACACTGGTGAAGGTGGGCTGCATACGGCCTAGGTTTCGGGTTCTGGCACTGGAGCAGCGGGCTTGCATCTTCGGACCGTATGGGTGGTGGGATGTCATGAGTTTCGGAAATGATGACAAGACTTCGTCGGGCAGTTGCAAGGGCAGTGCTGGCTGGGTGTGGGCCTCGGTGGATGGCGAGGTATGGCGGGCTGGTTCCTGTACTGCCCATGTGTGCAGGGCATGTATATACTGTACGCATGTAGTTATGTATGTACCTTTAACCCTAGTTAGATCGTGCAGAAGAACTCAGAAGCTCAGCCATCAGCTCGCTTGTCAAGCTTGATTGCTTTTTGATAACTCTTGAGCCTAGGGGTGAGGGTTGAGTGAGACGAGATCAGGCTTTGGTGTTTAGTGTAGCATGGTTTCCTGTTCATGACCCTTATAGAAGACGCGCTAGGCAATGTCATTCACTCCATATTCCAAGACAAGTCTTGCAGGTTTCGATTCCCTCGAGCAACACCTCTCTGCCGGAGCCTTTGCCTTCTTCGCACGGCTGTGATAGGTCTGTTGGAAGCAAGCTCCCCGAAATTTGACTAGGATGCGCACCTGAAAGTTGATATGCGCCATGTGCCGGGACGTGGCTCGCATGAAGCGGCAACACTTCGGGCCTTTCAATGGGAGCCATGAGAAACCGAGATGCAGGTCCTCACAATCCCGACAGAGCCCGCAGAACCTTCCTGAGCCCTTCATGGACACCGCAAGCCCGCAAGCCTGAACGCTGGTCTCTGCCCCATCCTCCTTCGCACCCACGCTGCTCCCAGATTTGCCCGGCAGTTGGGCGCGTGCCCCTCTACGCCGGTGACGAGGCTGCCAACAAGAAATTCGGGTCTCGGGTGCTATTTCATGAAGTATAACAGCCGAGACTACTAAATCCAGGCAGCATTCAACAGGTGACTCCAATCACAACCGCGAGTACGTCCTTACTGTGGGTGCCCCAAGCAGCGAAGCCCTTGGCACTCCTGCATCCGGGCAGGTAAGACTCGCTCGGCTGACTGCAGCGCAGTTGAACGGCAAGGCTCCGTGATAGTGGTTCTGGCAAGACCTGTCCTGTGAGTGGTGCAGAACTTTGTTGATGACGACTACAGCCGTGAGGACGGTGATGACGATCCTTGGCCATGCTTCTGGTGCTGCTGATGGTGCTTGCTGTGATTGTGGTGGTGGTGGTGGTGGTGCTGCTGCTGCTGCGGCTGATGAAGATGAAGTTAGTGAACCACGACAATGATGAGCATGCTCGAGCATGATAGCTGCGGATGAGGCTGGAGATGAGGACGTGCATGCTTGCGACGAATCTACTTATGCATGATCCGATTTTTGTCATTTCGGCTTTGCCGAAGGGTTTCCGGGGGAAGGGGATTGGGCGTGGCATGGTAGGATTTCGGTTTCTCGAGCTTGTTGCTGGTTCGAGGTGAAGAGTCGCGTCGAACGGGTAAAGTTGACGGGCTTATAGGGGATGGCAAATCCAAACGTCGCCTGGTGTCGGGAGTACACTTGTGGGCTCGCCCAGGCACACCAGCAGGCCTTTCCCAGCTTAGAACTAAACCCGGCAATCGGTGAGGCTTTTCTACAGGGCTGTTGGTTGCCTTTCTTTCCTTAGGGATAGCCGAAGAATGCCTTTTTTTAAGGAGTTTTGGCGAACCAGACAAGAAAAACCCGCGCGGGAGCAGTTCAAGCCAGAACCGTGCAAACCTGGAAAGAACGTGCTCTTGATCCCATATTGTTATTATTATTATTATTATTATTATTATTATTATTATTATTATTATTATTATAATATATATATATATGCACATGTATATATATATATATATATATATATATATATATATATACATACACATGGGTATGATATACTGCTGAATTAGTATTTCAACCCTCGTTGCCCAATGACCTCAGCCCGAATCAATACAGGGTGCCAGAATAACAGATGATTCTATTCCTTAGGGTTCCTTTATGAGTACTCAAGAAAATTTCCGAAACCCGGCCCCTCTATTTGGCTTTGAATCCCGAAACTGTTGATGGACATAGTTTAGAGTCCTTAGGGTCATGCAGGATTTTGTCCATCAGCAGAATCACTGACCGGTGACAGGTCGGGGTGCTCCAGCACTTTGCCCGAGACCGCCAGCGCTGGGTCGTGAGACTGGACGGTCGGGATGCGCTTTTCAAGGCCTGGGAGATCAAGACCGAGAGATCAATTTGCTATAGGGGCTTGGGGGTTTCTTACTATAATTATAGTATAGTGGGCCCAAGAATCCTTTTTTAATTGTTAAGGCCCCTATAGTATTAGTTGAAGAAGAAAGCAAGCGCATGGAGTTATTCAGAGAAACCTTACAGACGGATGCATTCGCAAGGGCAAGCGCATGATCGTGGCAGTTTATGCATGATCGTGGCACTGTATCCTGGTTCAGACAGCTGTTTCTGCGAATCCGGTGCGCTAGCCACTTCACCCTAAACCCTAAACCCTGGAAGCTCTGCCGAAGCTACCGAAACTGTCTCACTCGATGCTTTCAGGCCGCCAACTTGGACAAGGTTTGATGCCGGGCCCTTAGTCTGGATCCGGCGGTTCGCATAAAGTATTAGCATGCTAACATACAACGTTATATTAGAATATACTCGGAGATACTATATGACTCGGGAAGCGCAGCGGTTCTCCGTGTCCCTGATTTCAGGAAAGTAACCATCATCGTGTTATTCACCGGGCAGTCTAGCTCGCGGCACTCGGATTGCCATTCATCTAGTGTCGTGAGTCGTGATCTTTTTCGCGTCTTCTGAGTACGGAACATGCCCATGTGCAAATCGCAGCCTTCGCTTTGTCATTCGCCGAGGTGCAACTACTTATTCGATAGTTTTGCTTCCTCCCGACCACCCTCATCACAGGAACTATCCTGCAGTTCATTGCGACAAGGAGATGCGCGCAAAATGTCGTTCATTTTTTATTTAATGATTATTCGGTTATGGTTTCCGGGGCGGTGCAATCCGAATCCTTGCGATCCCTCAAGAATCTTCGGTCGATGCCAGCTTTCTTCGAGGAAGAAGAAACTCCGCACTTGAATAACTACATGCGCCATGTTTTTTTATTTCACTTGTATTTGGTTTATGACTTTGCTGACTTGTGATGTGCAGCGGTTCTCAATTGATGTAGTATGAAGAAACAAAAGAAACCGGTCACGAGAAGTGAAACGACAAAGGTCCTGTTCTCTCGAATGCTTGTTTTCCCCATAGAAGAGTCAGGCAACTCCTCGTCATTTATCCCGTACAAGTGGCAAAGAGTGCTGCAGCTCCTACAATCTTTCAGCGAGACGAAGGTTGGCTATCTCACTCGGGTAAGAGTTACGAGCACGTCTATCTCTTTTCAGGCGTTGGGCACAGGACCGTTGGCTATACTTAAAAGCATGTCGAGCTCTTCATTTCCAAACCACCGATAAGCCAGCAGAAGATATCAGATATACCTTGCAAGGTTGTTTTGTGTTTAACGGGTAATACGAACAGTCCTTATCTTTCAATAGACGAAGACGCTTAATCTCGCGCAGAAGAAAATGGAGCTCCTCTTGCTTGTAGCAGCAAATGTGCATGCTTCTCAACGTCAGAATTAGAATTGCAAGGGTTCTTCGAGGCTTCCATAAGGGACAGAGCTTTCGTTGATGCCAGACAGAGAATGAAGAATGAGTTTAAGATATGTAAGCTTGTTTTGGTCGAGGAGGAGTTTTAAACCACCACAGCTTCGTATTGATGCGATTAATACTTTTCGTTCTTGCTAAGACTAAGATCTAAAGAGTGCCAGCATCGCCTGTCCAATGCTGGACTGCATGTACTACGTTGTGACCAATCCCCAACATTGGTTTCTGTTGTAAGTTGTTGCACTCATCATGCAGCTGCTATAAGAAGGGCTTAGGCCTAGGCTCAGGATCGAAGGCTTGAATTTGTGCTTTAGTCGGTGAGTGAGAGGCTGTTATGCAGGTGGCGCTCAGCCAAATCAGTGAGCCTTTGGAACCTGGGTAAAGAAAAGCTACTGATTAGCTAATGGCACCATTGTCAATGCCGACTTTTGCACGTGCATTTTCGGGCATGCCCACCTGTGACAGATTCCTCGAAGGGGTTCTACACATACATGCATACGTACATACATGCATACATGTATGTATATGTATATATATATATATATATATATATATATATATATATGTATGTGTATGTATAGACATGCCTGCAGGTATCTGCATGTATGCGTGTGTGTATGTATGTATGTATGTACGTAGGTAGGTAGGTATGTATGTACATATGCACACATACATTTTGTCTTTTATATAGGAGCACCAGCTGCGTGTGTGTGTGTGCATATCTTATCTAGATAGGTGGATGGATAGATCGGTCTTTCGATAGACAGATAGATAGATAGTTGAAGATGCGGTACTTTTACAACTACATACAGGGGCACCCTTCATTATCCTTCATTCCCTTGGCAACATGATCTGGTGTCCAGGGCTTTTCACGCACGGCAGGCCCTCAAGGCTCTAAAGCTTCCGTTTAGGAATGCAAGAACCGCCCCAAACCATCGGAAGTTTCAGGTTGTCTGAGCTGCTGGCAGCTCCCAAAGTGACGGGGCGCCAAGTTTCGCGACGACAACGCTTGTAGGTCAAAAGACTGCCCGCAGCTTGGATTGGAGTCCCGATTTTGGGCATCGCACAGGTCCGAATGTGGGGCTGGGTTGAAGCAGATGACGGTGTTCTGTGTGACGACATCATCGTGCGCGGTCAACAAGAACAGGTAGCAGCGAATAGTCGTCAGCAAAGTCTGCTGACCTGCGATCGCCACAAACCGCCACAGGCATCCAACCTAAGCAAGATACAATCCCAGGAGAGTCCTCAGCCTAGAGCCTATGAATCTACGGCACGGTGTTATACATGCTGAGAACAGGCAAGGGTGGTCAATTCAGGTTAGGGTACAGACGTTGCAAGTTTTCAAGCTTTGCGGTGAGAATTCTGTGTTCTGCGCCGGATCGCCTGCCAAACAGAGGAGGCATCCGCTACGAGCACTCCAAGAGTCCAGGATTTAGGCAAAAAAAGCGTAGGTGTCGCCTCAAGACTCAAGACTTTCTCTCTGCCTTTTGCCCGGCCAACTTCGCCTCCATGCCACCACAGCAACAGCGCCCGGCAGAAGTACTGACCCCAAGATATTCGTGCACTTTCCTCACGCAAAATGCTCTCCGGATGCCAGAGGCCTCTTGCTTTTGAAGTCAAGTGGCGCGTGCTTTCTTGCAGCCTTCTGTTGGGTCTGCTTGCGTTTTGCACCGTTTGGCAGCTCCGAGTAGCTCGGCCCACAGTCACTTGCGGGTCTCACGCTCTTCTATAGGAGAATTTGATATATCTCCGGGATCCGCATTGGGCACTTGGCTTGGCTTATGCCTCGGAGTTCTGCACGTCCCTGGCTCTTCGGCTGGTAGGCACTGCTCGCGCAGATGCACGGTCGCTGTTTGCGGCTTGGTTACCTTTCTCGTCACGTTTCTGGCAGGCTATCCATGCGTGGTGTGGGCGTTTCCTTGGATGTCGCGCCTGCAGCAGGGATTGTTCGGCGCTGGTCCCTGTCAGCAGACGCTTGCTCTTGTGCTGCTCTCGCTGATCTGGATTTGCTGCATGCTTAGAAAGCACCCGCGAACTACTTGCACACACGATGCAAAGTGGTGCATGTTCGCATTCTGGCTTGCGGCTTCAGCGGAGCAGGTCTCACTCATATTGAGTGACTTAGCCCAATTTTTGGCCGCCGGCATTTTGTTCCAGCTCGGTTGTAGTGTGCAGTGTGTTGCATTTGGCTGGACTCTCTACTTGTTGCAGATGCGAATTATGGGAATCCGTTCTTCTTTGCAGACCTCCTCCACTCACGTATGGATACCCATCATGTGCCTGAGCTGGTTCATACACAACATTTCTCCATTCCATTCCTGGAGCTATGTCGTCAGCCTGTCAGTGCTGTGTACTGTGTGGGTTGCATACACGGCTCTAACATGCAGGAGCTTGGCCCTCAAGTTGAGTCTTCTGCTACAGGAGACGAGCCGAGTTCGGGGGGGGCCTGCCAGGAAGCAGGCGATCTGGGCCGCCCACGTTGTGGGCATGGAGATGCTGATCTGTGCAGTGCTGGGACTGGGCATATGCGTCTACGGCATCTTTTCTGGCCTGTGCCTACGTGCCATGTGGCGCTATCGTGGTTCCTCATCAGAAGCAAACTTGTGGCTCATGCTCAAGTGGATAGAGCTTCTTCAGGTGGTCATCCACAGTGACTGGGTGGTGAACTCACTAGGACTGGGCCTTCTTTCTGGGATTCTCTGGCAAGTGCAGCCTCCCGAGGATGACCCGCAGTCCGAACGACTCGCCCGAGGGCTGGTCTCCATGTCAAGCTCGCTGAGCCCCAGCGAACAGGAAGTCTACCACCAGGTGGGCAGTTCTCTCAATTAGGATCACCAAAATAGTACGGGCACCCTTGCAAAAACAGGACGTTATTATATAAATGGAACCCACTGAAGGGACCCCAACTTAGCGAACTGCCCAGGTAGTGAAGCAGATAGCAAGCCGGGGCCTTCGCCTTGGCACGCTTCTCAGCTTCTGGGAACAACTTCAGCTCCAGGGCGAGGTAATGCCGGGCTTTGATCCGCGACGCTCCGTGACCAACGATGTGGTGCGGCGTGTCAGGCGTGTCATCATCCCGGAATCGCGAGTTGGAAACCATGGCTGTGCCCTGGCAAGTCTATGGTCTGGAGCCGAGACGAAGCCGCACGTTATGGTCACGCACAACTGGACCAACGGCTTTGGAAGCCTCGTCTCGGCAATCCTTGCGGATGCTTTGGGACAGGCTTCCTATGACGAGGTTGTTGCTCAGATCGCCACCTCTTGAGGCTTTGAACAGGTCCGGTCCAAGTTAGCCGGCAAGCTGGACACGGCCTACTGGGTCTGCGCCTTTTGCATCAACCAGCATGCTAGTATTTGTGCTGGCTTCGGGCCCGAACCGCAGCAGGGGACGCCGGAATGGGCCGCTTGGGACAGGAAGCGGTATGACTCAGTCACCGGCGCGGCATTTGTACTCTGCGACTGTCATGTGGAAAAAGTTTTCAGCCACACTGACGCAAGGTGTGAACTTAACAAGTTCGATGACATGATGACACACTTGGCAATGGAAGTGGCGGGCTTCGGGCATCTGATCGTGGTTGATGATGCTTTCGACGTGCTTTACCGGCATGGTGTGTTGCCGAGATATTTGAGGCCAGCGTGCTGGCCATGCAATCTCGAATACAGGTTTCGTCGCAAGATGTTGTAGATCGAAACTACGACAGGCTCTCGCTGTTAGATGTCAGGCAATGCCTGGCTTCGTCTCGTGCTGACAAGGAAATGATCATGGCGAAGATCGCAGACGTGGACGTCTTCAATTGGAAAATCCAGCAGCTTGTTTTCAGCGAAGAGATGGGCTTGTTTGCTCAGTGGATTGATGGGAACGAGCGTTCTCGGCAAGTCGGCAGAATTGTGCGGCGTTGTGCGATGCGGGCGGAGAGTGCCAATGACGACCGTGAGAACAGCTCTTGGGAATGCTGTGCTTCGCTTCGAGTGCTCTTGCCTCCAGACGGTGACTCCGATGAGCCGTCGGAAGAACCACTGGCAAACGAGACGTCGGATTCGTTTTCAAGCAGCAGCTGAATGTTTGAATTGCTGTATCAGACAGCCAGATAATGCTGAGCATGCCTTCAGTGAAATTGACTTCCGGACCTCGAGCTACTGCATACCTTCCTCCACTTCAGCCGTGTTTACGACCTCATCATTACAAGTCCTTACCCTGATCGACCATGCATGTCCACTTGTAAGCTTAGGGTCCGCCCAAGGTGAACTGCAACAGCCACGGCACGAGATGAATATGTGACTGAACTGAGCTTTCCGGCATTAATGTAGGTTCTTTATTATAGTCAGTTATAGCCTAGTATAGCCCCAAATCCTATTCTAATAATTAAGACCCCTACATTAGATTCAGGGTTGCCGACCTCTGTCTCACGCTTTGCTTCAGGATCGTGTGTCTTGCAAGCCACATGAGTGCCCGAACAGCCGTCCTCCATCTTCCAACTCCGGCTCGAAAGACCGCACCCTTCCTGTAGTATAGGGGCCTAACTAATTACCTATACTGTTTGGGGGTTCCTTATTATTGTGGTATAATACCACCAGAACCCTATTCTAATTATTAAGGCCCCTATGGTATGTGGCATGGCGAGTGGAAACGCGTTTCACAAGATTTGCCAGAGCGCGAGATACAGTAGCTTGCACCACTGAAAAAACCTAGCAGTTACATGGCATGGTACTCCGGATCGCACATCACCTCAGGCCGTAAAACCGACGTGTAAGGCCCCCACATGCCCCTACTCCAGCGGCCATGCTTCACTTTCGAGCGCCTGCTGTGCTGCCTCAACCCGTGGCACCTCCACGTTGCGTGGCAGACTCGGCCTGTGGGGTTTGAGAACGGGCTAGACCTTATCTAGAAAAAACCCATGCCGGCGGAGGGAAACGAATGGGGACCGGGGTCAAAATGACCACTGGTGGTGCTGGTGGCGGCAGCGGTTGATGTCTCTAGCTGGAGCCAAGAGTTCCTCAACAGCCAGGAACTAAGTCAGGTTGACATCGCTATGCTAGAGGTTTCGGTCCGCAGAATTCCTGCTTGCCCATCTTCTTTCAGCTGCTAGCATTTGATTGCGCAGCCTTTGGCATTGGAATGCCTTCTTAAAGCCATGTGATCCCACGGGCGAGTCATGTTTGTGCCGCTAGTCACCAGTGAGCTGTACTGTAGAGGTTTGTTTCGTACTTCTTCAGCCGGCTGGTTGGGGTCCAAGATTCATGTCTCACTTTGTCATTATAGCCTCACCCTCCTTCAGGATTTGTGGTTCAGCGGGTGAGGGATCTTTCCGCCGCAGCCATTTCTGCTTTAGCGGAGGTATCAGGAAGCGTCCCCCAAGCACTTGCCACATTGGGCAGGCCAGTCCGAGCAGCTTGAACAAACTATGCCCTGAACCCTAAACCCCCCAAACCCTAAACCCTAAACCCTACTGCGAAACCGTCACTTGACGCCCCCTGCAGGTCACATGGCATCGGCAACCCCGCTGCTGAAGGATGACAAGGTGAAGTGTACCTTTCACACCGATGTAGCCATGTTTCGTCCCCGGATAAACAAATAAACAAATGCACAGACACATACAGATATAAACAACTAAATGAACAAATGAATAGCTAAGTATGTATATATCTGTAATATAGATTCTATTTATGTGCACATATATGGAGAGAAATAGGGAAAGCGAGCGAGAGTGCGTGAGTGAGCAAGTGAGCGCGTGGTGTGGGAGAGGCGGGGGGGAAGGGAGTGAGCACTTCGGGTTCGGCTGGCCCCGATGGCAAGCTCAAAGCCAGCAGGAGAAGGAGCAAACAAAAACAGTGGTCAAAACTGGCAGCCGTCGCAAGACTACTGGCATGATCGTGATGATGACGATGGCCATGACGATGACGACGAGGTTGACGATGATGATGGAGATGATGACCGACATCATGCTGATGATGACGATGATGATGACGATGGTGACGATGACGACGATGGTGATGTAACGGCGATTCTGTTTCATGGCGATGCCGCTCCTGATCATGATGATGATGATCATGATGATGACGACGATGATGATGATTCTGATTATGATGATTGTCATGATGATGGTGATGATGGCCATGATGATGATGATTGTCGTCGTCGTTGTTGTTGTTGTTGATGATGATCCTTCTCCTGATGTTCGGGGCGATCGCAATGACGACGATGCAACGAAAGGTCTTCTTGCTGTTTCCTGTGGCATTTTTGATTTTGCTTTTCCGGGTGTTGCTGGATGTGTTGCCGAATCTCGAGCGAGTCTTCCATGAAATGAACGTGGTCGACATTTCTCTGTTTCGACTTTGCACGGCAAGTCTTTTCAACGCCTCGGGTGTGAGCTTCTAGTGCCAGGATTCTGCCTGCTCTTTGCGTCGTAATATAGGGGCCAAAACAGTTACCAATACTATTTTGGGGAGTTCCTTCTTGTAATTGTAGTAAAATGGGCTCCACAATCCCCATTCTAATTATCAAGGCCCCTACGTGAGAGCCCTGCGCCCTTGGGAGGCCAAGCCTGGGTGTGTTCTGGGAGTGCTGAGCGAGGGCTTCAGCCCGGATGCGAAGAATTCAAAGGGCTGCTTGGATGTGCAAGAAGAATGGCTCACATGATTTCTACAAGTACCGGGTAAACTGCCCCTTCCGCGTGCAACGTAGCATAAACATGGGCCCCAAAACTTTACTCTAATTATTAAGGCCCCTAATACGGTCTCGGATCCGGTGGTTGAGGAGACTTCTGAAACTGCCGTATGGACGTATAGAAAGATTCAGGAGGACGCTGGTTTCGCATGATCCACCTTCTCCGAAAAGCCGCTTCTATGAAGCCCTTGCGAATTTTTTGGGGTCACGCCTTAACATGGGAGCCTAAATACGCACTGACATTGGTTCATTCCTGTAGAAATCATAAACCCTAAACCCGAAGCCTTGAGGCATCCTCGGTTTCAAAAGCCGGCCGGCTGACACCTCAAACCTGGAGTCTCCTCAAGGTGTGGTTTTCTTTTTGTGAGAGCCCTGAACCTTTACAAGGTTTCGGCGTCAAGTTGGGGGACTAGGCCCTGAAGCCGTGAAGCCCTTGGCCCATGTTGAAGCCTGAAAATTATGAGAAACAGTCCCATTCCCGGCCCAGGCGACCCGCGCGTCAGCATGGTACCCGATGTTGCGGCGCAGCTGATGAAGGCAAGATGTGGTTCTGGGAAGTGGGGGGGGGGGGAGGGGGTTGCTGCACGGCAGTCGGGGTTGGCTGTGCTGATGTGGGTGCATATATATATATATATATATGTGTGTGTGTGTGTGTGTGTGTGTCGTAGAACTATATCCAATATGCAATACACATATGAGGGTTTTGTTAGAGTCAAGATGAGTGTAAATGGAGGGGGAATGAGGGGGTTGCTCTTGCACCGCTTCGACAACCGCAATCTTAAATCACGGTCCTTGCTTCTTTCCAGCTCAGAAGCGTATGCTAGACTCGTAGACAGATGCTCGATAAAGAACAGGTCCCGAACCAAGACGACGATTCGCTACAACCTGCAGGCCCAAATTCCTAGAGGACAATTCAACTTTGGACCCTAAGTCCCAAATCCTAGAGACTTTAAACAACACACACTTTCCGTACATCCTCAAGCTTGCATCACAAGCATTCGAAAACTCCTGTACCGCGGTGTCACTTAAAGCTCTTAGGTGTTTGGGGTCCGACTATTCGTGCGTTGCCTTAGCCTTGGCAGGACGGATACGCAGTGTACGTGGAGAAAGGCAGGATCTGCTTTGGGCCACGGCAGGGCTTCTGGCTCCTTAAAGCATTCTGCGCGGGCCCTGATGAACCCCTTCTAAACCGCCGGAGGATTCACGCACCAAAGCCCAAAGCCCTAAATCGCGAACAACAGGTGCTGGAGTCTACGCCGGCTTCTCGGACCAGGCCGCCAGGTTGCAACAGTACACCTGGAGCTTCCAAAAAGACCGGGAGGGGTTTTAGGGAAAAGCTTAGGCAACCAAGGCGTTTCCTCAGGTTTACTTATGCTCTCGCCGGCTTGATCCCAGACGGCACTATGCAGATCCCACACCGGATATTCAGGCATATGCCGACAAAGGCTGCCTGCTGGAATCCAGGGGAAACGTGATCGAAAAGTCCCAGGCTCCCTGTCGAAGATGGTTGCAGGGCCGTGACGTTTTGGCAGATTGGGTTTTTGTTACACAGTTTTGGTTGTAGAGTGTTTTTTTTTTTTTTTTTTTTGCTTTTTTGGGTTGGGGGTTCGGACTGTCGGGCATTGGGGTTTAGTGTTTTCAATCGGGGCGAAGTCTCATGAATTCAGTCTGGACACTAGACGCCTAAGCACTCAGGGCTAGGGCTGCTTGACTGATGCGCTGCCAAGCACTGCAACCCCAAACCCGAAACCCCAAACCAGGGTGGATCCCTATAAGAGTTACTATATAATCCCTTATAACTTGAAATAGTAGTCCCCCCATATTCCTTCATCCTAATCCCCAAGGGCCTTAAAGGAGCTTGCATAAGCATAGGGCTGCTCCACAGCCTTCAGACACGCACTAATGTAGGCGCCTTATTCATTAGACTAGGGGCTTGGGGGTTCCTTGTTATAGGTATAGTATAGTACACCCGGCAAACCCTATTCTAATTCGTAACGCCCCTACATCAGTTTCGCCCACCTAGTTCCAAAGCCTCTACACCTCAACACTTGCCGCCAGGTTCTCTTCGCTCTAGAGGCACCTGTGCAGGACTTCTCGATCATGAATTGCAAGGCCCGTGCCGCACTCATTGCTAAGACTTGCTACCAAATTATGTCTGTTGACTTGATTCGGTCCTCGTTACCACTAGTTTTATTGACTGTCCGTATCACTGTTTCTGGCATGGCTGTGTGGCCTATGTATGGTACTGTCGGGGCGGCAGTTTGCCATACTTCTCGTAACAAACAAAGCCCTTGTGTTAGAGGTAATCAGTATGTAAGAGCATCCTGTTCGTTTTCGCTTTCAAGCCGCTCGCTGTCAACATGCGGTACCAGTACCAGAAAGCGTTGCCACCATCCTGTAGGCTAGCAAAGCGCGCTTCGGACCTGGTTGAGTTGGAGTTTGGCATGAGCAACTCCAACTCCAAGCTCTAAATCGAAGCTTGAACCCTAAGATGAACCCAACCCTGAACCCCATTCGGCCCTGTAGCCACATAGCCGCACCCAAACCCCCAGGCTCTAAAAGCCCATGGCCCCAAACCCGAAGCCACAAAACCAAAACCCGGAAGCCTTAAGCCTAGTAGCCTAGAACCCCAAACCAAGCCCCTCAATGCAGAGTCCTTAAACACAGAACCTTCATAGACCCATAGCGGCCTATAGCGGCCCATAGCCTCTAGACGAACCTCTAAACCAGGGTCTTTTAAGTGAGGCACTGTTCAGTTGACTGTTCAGTTGACTGCCGCCTAACAGGTGTTGGTCTCCTGGGTTGGCCGTCTGCAAGACAAGGGCAAGGAGTCACAGGGAGTGAGGATGGCCATTTCAGAGCCTGGGAATTTGGCTTTGGGTTCAGGGCTGTGGCACGTTGGGGTCTAGGGACAGTGGGATGGGTTTAGGCTGGCGTTTTCGCTACACACGGTTACGGTTGGGTGCTGAGGGTGCTGAGGTCAAGTGTGTGAAGATGCTCGGGCTTCATTGAACAGCTCGACAGCGTGCTCAGAGAAATCTCTGCGTATCATAACATGAGCATGTCGCGAGGTTGATATTCAGGAGTCAGGAATAGCGACACGGTACGCACTCTGCCCTCCACGACGCGATCTCTCCGCCGATTCTTTCAGTCTCAGTCCCAGACCCAACAGCGTTCTGGAGGAGGTCATCCAAAAGGCAAACCAGTACCGCATCACGGTGGTGGACGCTGCTTGGCTGCAGAGGCCTCCCCAAGAGGGGACTCCAGCCTCATAACAGCTGAACCTGAAACAGGCGGCAGTTTGAGTCCGACCTCTCTTCGCCTTGAAACCCCAGCCTAATTACAGCCAGAGTATTTGCAGATGCCATGCTCTACAGTCGATCAGGCTTCAGGATTCCATTCTGGCGCTCTGGCCTCTAGCCCAGGTCACTGCGGTCCCTCGCATCACCATCGCCCAGAAGTTCCACGGCTTATCTTTAGCGTTTCTGATTGGGTGTTCGGGGAGAAGTGTGTTTCGGGCACTTCGGGTTTCGGGACGGGCTGGAGTTCTACTATTATAGTAGGTTTTATCGATGCGCCGTCCGGGACTTGCGGCTTGGGGTTTCACGCGACCAGCCGGTGGAGGTGGTCAACCCCAACCCCCCCGAAAGAATCGTCGCCCTTACTGCCCTAGCCCCCACATCCCAAACCCCGAAACTCCTGAACCCCTAATCTCCGAAAACCCAAGCCTTGAGGCCCCAGACCTACCTTTCGGTCTCCGAGGCTGGACGTTCTTAGTTCCCAGGCCAAAGTGGCTGGGCACCGGGCCGTGCTTGAAGCGGCACCCCGGTCTGGATTTGGGAGGGCTGGTTTGGCCAATTCGAGGGGGTTTTTGCAAGGGCTTGATGATTGTTCCAGAGGGGTGCTGTAGGATGGTGGTACAGGGTTGTGGCAGGGTTCGGAGTCGTTTGAGGGTTTAGGGTCAGGCTTTCAGGGTTTGGGTTCAGAGCTTCTGGCTTGAGGGCTCTATGAGGATTTCTGGCAGAATCAGTGACGGTTCCTGTGCTCGAAAGCAAACTGATACAACCTCCGAAATTTTATTTAATTACAAGCCTTGAAGACCTTTCAAAACCGGGAGACCCTCGATCCTGAATCGTGAATCCTACACCCGCAATTCAGCCAACGTTCCTCAATCAAACGAGGCTTTTGTTTTGCAAACGGTTTGCGTTGCAGGGAATCTTTGGCCATTGCTCTTCGGCAAGGAATGGGTTTGTGTTTTGGTTTTGGGATGTTCGAGTTCTAGTTTTAGCCTACGCAGTATTTAGGGTTGGGGACTAGAAGGTTTGACGTCTGACAGTGCTGGCTGCTCTTGCATCGACATCGGCTTCGCAGCTCCCAAGGCACACTCTTACCAGCGCTTCCACACTGCTGAGATGACAGCGGCGGGCAAATACCCGCCTCTTAGCTAAGCGATTTCGACCGAATTGTTAGTGGGACAAAGCGTTTCTGGTATGAGTGCTGGTACTCGATACATATCAATGGTGCTAGTGTGGCACAGTATTGCTAGTCCTTACATGAAGCTGCTGTTGGACGTCGGATCTCAGGAACGCGCCTAAACCTGACGGAGCCCGCCCTCGGCGAACTTCAATTTTGATATTGTCAAAAATACTACTAAATCACACAATTCAATAGTAACAATCTTTATTATATGAACAAGATGATTAAATGGTGATACTATGCCCTGAACCCTGAAATGCGAAAGATTCGGACCCCAATTCAAAGCCCGGACAGCCCTGAGCTTGCTCTAAACCGTATCAGTCCAAAGCCACCCTAGATCCACAAAGCCCCGCACCCTAAAACCATAAAGGCGCACCTGAAATAGAAAAGGAGCTACCGCTTTAAGTCTGGAACCCTCAAACAGCCAAGAACCCTTCTACAGCCTAGATAAATACCATTGCTAACTGTGAGGGGTTCCTGATTATAAAAGAAGGTCCTTCCATTTTTACAAACCTATCCTTATTATATTTGCAAGAAGGCCCTTCTATTTTTGTAAAAAACCTATATCCTTATTGTAAAAGAAGGCCCTTCTATTCAGCTTCAAGCCCGAGGCCTGCCCAGACTTTCGTCCTCGGCTGCGGCGTGGCCGGGCTTGCAGCCATCGGCACCTCCAAGGCTTTGGGCTCCGTGGTGCCTCGGACACCAAATACCCTAAACCCTCAATCAAAACCCTAAACCCTAAACCCTCAATTAAAACTCTAAACCCTAAAGTAAGGATTCTAGAAGCATAAGGATACTATAAAGGGAGTCTTGCAGGTAAGGATACTATAAGGGGAATCTTTGAGGAGACTTGGAGGGTTCAGGGTTTCGGGGTTTCGCATCTACCTTCGGGCTTTAAAGGGGGTAGTTGGGATCAAGCCTACATCCTGAAGTCCTGAACCTCAGAACCCGGCACCATAAATCCTTAACATACCCGCCTGAGACCATCTAGGTGCGAGCATGGGACGTGCGCGACGTCTCTGACCAGGTGGGAGCTTTGAAGCCGTGTGTGATGATGATACTTCTCTGATATAAAACGACTCACTAGCTCGCCATGTCCGTTGTCTGCAGCCTTTTCCTTCCACCAGTCTTCTCGTGAATGCCACATTTGAGAACTGCGGCGCACCAAGCGGGTTCCGGACACTTGTTTGAGCCTGTGTTCATGGTCGTATGCCGAAGCAACGTTCAGGACTGTTTGCAGCTATTGGTGAGTGTCTAGCACTTACGGCTCGGTTTAATACGTCTTACTTGAAGATGAAAATGGTGAAGCTGCTGCTGCTGCTGCCGCTGCTGCCACTGCTGCCGCTGATGCTGCTGATGGTGATGACGAATATCAGGGTGATGGTCATGGTCATGCTGGTCATGATGATGTAACGACGGCCAGGATGAAGCGTGGTTTTTCGCTTATCGAGATAGTCGCTGTGAAATCCCCAAGCCTGTAACTCGTCACAGGTGCACTCCATGGGCGCAAAGTGGGTGAAGGTTGACTTCAAGGAGAGCGGTGAGGGCCAAGGTGGCTACGCCAAGGAGTCCTCGGACGCTTTCAAGAAGGTGCCACGGCCTCCCTCATTGGGCTGGGAATTTCGAGGAGAGTCCTCCAACCCCAACATTAGCACCCAAAGCCCTGAACCCTACAGTTACATAACCCTACCAGGTCCTACCATCCAAGACGACTCCGTCATTCATGCCTGTTTTGCTTCCAAGAGCCTGAATCAGCAACCTAAGGCCCTGAGTCTAGGGCGCAGAATCCTGAGTGTCCGAGGAATATGTCGGGTTTAGCAGCTTCGAGCTGAGGCTTGGGGTTTAGACTGTAGGAGGCCCCAATGTTACGCCTGCACCAGCATCCTGGTGGCCTTGGAGTTGGGGGTCAGTCGAGATCAGTCGAGTGCCTAACTAACTCGAGCCATGCCCGAGACCCCCAACCCCAACCCCCAAACCTTACAAGCCCCAACCCTGCAGGTGCAGCAGGAGACCTTCAAGCAGGTCCTCAAGGAGATGGCTTCAGGTACCCTAGATTTTTCTGGGGTTTTCCACTAGAGGGGGTGATAAAGGGTTTCTATATTGCGATATAGGGTTTAAGGGTTCACGAGACTCCGTAACTGGGATGTTGGGGGCGTTACGGTCGGGGTTGAGAAGCTCGGTGTGAAGTCCGAAAGGTCTGGAGGACGCCGAAGACCCTAGCCTACCGCTTTCTTCCATCCAACACGGACATGTGTGAGCCCAACAAAGCAGTGATCTATCACCTGCAGACATGCCGGGCTACGACAATTGTGTGAAGACTCCTGGCAGATTCCTGGTGAGATGGGAGCAGGGAATTCTGTTTCGGCTAGCGCTCCTTCGATTTTGCACCCGAGAGTGCAAAGCCTATCTCTTGGAGTACAGCCTCACTAGAAACACCATCGTCTTCGACTTTGTCCTGAAGTCTCCAACCAGCGAAATCCTAAAGATCTTAAAAAATCAAAAAGCACCAAACACATAGGTTCACCTGGATAATTTCCTGAACTGCCCTCGTTCGCCCGTCCGTTCTCGTTTCTTGCTATTAGGCCGGGCCCTGAGGTTGTGGGCTTGGGGTCTTACCTGATCTACAAGGATGGAAGCTCTGTTGTGTGCTGGAGGAGTGCGACATCGCCATCAGCACTGCCGCCATTCCGGGGCGCCCGAGCCCCCTCCTCATCACCAAGGCAGGGTGGTGTTGTTCGGGGTTGTTTTTGAGTTAAGGGAGGAAGTGCGTGTGGCTGATGGTGCAGGAATTTAGAGCATCTGTAGCTCATTGCGGTGATCTTTGTAATGGCGGTGATGGTGGTGGTGATCGTCAGCATCAGCGGAAACCGTGGTTGTTGTGGAGATGGTGCTGCTAGCAGCGGCGAAATGAAAAGGAGTAGCACCAGCGGTCCAGTTTCACGCGAATTTGCTGCAGGCTAGTTTGAAACCCTCAGCCCCAGATCTTTAAGTCCCTTGAGCGGTTCGTTCAGGATGCCTTGGCTGTTATGAAGCCGGGCAGCGTAGTCGTGGACTTGGCGGCTGTGGGCGGTGGCAACTGTGAGCTGACCAAGCTGCTGGGCATCTGAATACTCAGTGACAATTTCCCTTATCATAGTCACCATCTTACATACTGGATAGTCAGAGTATAACATCTAATCTTATAGCCTACTCCAATATACCCCCGAACCCTAAGCCCCATCTCGGATCTGAGTTTGAGCCCTCAAGCTTCAGCTTGATTGGAATTCAGAGTTTTGTACAGGTTTCGTGGTTCAGGTCGCTATACAACAGAGGCCTAAGCTCTAAACCCCAACCTCGGCCTCAGGGTTTCTTCAGATTGTTATTGGCATGATGACTACTCCTGTTTTGCATTCTGGCTGTAGCGATTATTTTGAGACCGTGATCATCCGCTTGTGGTTGGGGATGTGCAGTTTGCCAAGTAGTATTGTGATTCGGGACTCTTGCAGTGCTTAGACTGGGTTAGAGGGTGAAGGGTCTAGATCGGTGAGAAGCCCCGCCCCACCCCATCCCGCCTTCCAATGACAGCTTTCTTGCACCAGGCTGAACGAGACCATCGTCACCCCGAAGCTTGCCAAACGGCCTTCTCTTGGGATTGTGGAGTGCCTCCTATCGTAAGCTCTGAATTCCAGAGGATCTGAGCTGCGAAATGGTTTGTTGAGGGTCAGTTGAGTTTGCAGGCTTTCCTGGACACATGTTCGTGTGCTTCTTATGCCTGTAGTTCGAACCTCTCTTGATTTCTCCTCCGAGACGGATTGCGAGTGCCTGGCTGAGGAATGGGGTCACCATCATTGGATATGCGAATCTGCCAGCACGGATGCCTGAACAGGCCGTGACAAGGGCTCCAGCTCGTCTTTCATTATCGTTTCTGTTGTTGGAGGAATTTGGCTTCTCATCCCTAGCTTGTGAGGCGCTGCTCGGAAGCAATGTAGAATACACGTAGAGTGCTTCACAACGTCATTCCGTTCTAATCCAATAGCACAAGACCTGCTGAAATTCTGCATGCCCGATCTTCTGAGTCTTCGGGCACTTTTGCTCATCTGTTTTTGATGCCAGAAATCCCATTGCCCTATTAACTATTGCCTTGAAAGCAACACAGGCCAGCGCCATGTATGCCCAGAACATGTCGAACCTCTTGAAGCACATCCACGACAAAGGACTGGCCGGCGCGGAGGTTTATTCTGAGTTGGGTCCTGACAGACGTGTCCACAGCGAAGGAGTGATAGCTGTGTTAAAGCAACGGCTGTCAACATTATCAATGTCGTGATCATCGTGGTCATTGTTAAAATCATCACGATCTGCACCACCGCTGCCATCACCACCATCACCATCGTCATCGCCACTACCAGCACCGCCACCATCATCACTCTCACCGTAGCCGGACCACATTGGACTGCCACACCCCAGTCTGCCACGGTAGCCCCGACCGCCACCACAACCGCGCCACTTCCACCACTGTCGCTGCCAGCACGGCCACCACAACCACAAGGTTTACCACAACAACCACGTTGCACAGCCACTGCTGCAGCTGGTGGTGCTGCTGCTACGACTAATGGCATCAGTTGGGAATAATACCTCGTTGTAATAAGTACTACCATAGGATACGAGTCACGAGTCACATCCATCACTGAAGTTCAGTGCCGCGATCCTCTTCCTTGTTCAAAGAGGCAACTGAAGACAATCTTCTTTCCAAGCCAATGTGAGTATCAGCAAAACCAAGTATGTGTCAATGGCAACGGCAGTAGCAATCATGATGTTGGCATCCAAAAAGACGACCCTACTATAGAAGCGCTCATGACGGCTCATGGAGGTGTCACAAGACTTCACCCTCAAAGTTGTCTTGTCTTACCCGGGATTTGTGGAAGCTTCCAGATCTGGGGCTGTTAAAGGGCTTGCGGTCAGAATTGTCGGGCGCACTTCCACGCGGATGCCCAACAAGACCGGGCCGTGAGCCCTCCCATGCAGAGGTGGTGTAGAGAAAGAGCCCCGACGCGTATCATGCCCAGTCAATATTCCTGTTCTATGAAATTCAATCTGAACATTTGAGAGGCCTAGGGTTTAGGGACATCCGTCCAAGGTTCCGGGTTTGAGATGTAAGGTTCAGCGTTTAGGGCGTGAGTGTTTAGGGTACAGGTTTTCGCCCGAAGTGCCCCGCGCTCTTCCCCAGACGACCCGAAAAGTCGGACCAGGATGGAGCTAGCGGACACACCAAGAATCATCATGCTAATGGCAGTTGAAACTGCAGTCGCCAGCAAGTTTCCTGATGAAAAGACTTTGGGAACTCGACGCACAAGCCCCAAACGCTGCAATGATCAGACGGAAGCCCAAATCCCAAACCCTAATGCTGAAACCACTTCTTTTGCAGGCAAGGCAGCCGCACTGCTGGACAACCTCTACGGCGCACTGGACAAGGGCGAGGACTCGGGATGGGCAGGGACGCCTATTCTTGCTGAAGCTTTCCAGAATCCAGGAGCCCCGACGAGCCACTCAAAGCTAACATGCCCTACACCAGAGCCTCCTTAGGACCTACTTTCCTTATTCGCCAACTGAACCCTGGGCCCTGATCCCTAAATCTTCAACGATTCGCCTGGATCCGGATCAGGCTGGTGATATCGTGTCCCGCAGCATCGTTTGCTGCCGCGGCGGCAACAATGTGGGGGCCTCATGGACAGAGCTATGGTGATCAAGAAACCCCCAAACTCGTTGCGGGTTGGAGTCTGGCAACAGCTCCCCTTTGAAGCCTTGTCAGAATATATCAAAATGTAGAAAGGCCGAGGGATCCGGGATGCCTTTTGTGAATCCCGAAACTGCAGCCTACGCCTCCGGACAAGCTAAATCGCATGGAGCTGAAGGTGACGATGCCTCCACCACCACAGCCCACACCGCAGCTAGGCAGTTGTTTAAAAAGGTCGTGGACGCTTCGGGTTGAATGCACTCTTTTGCAGCTGGTATGGGTAGGAAGTGAGAGCGAGATGATCCAACTAGTCTGTCGGAAGAGCACCAGCTAGCAACCAGCCATTGGGTGATGGAGGTGGGCTTTTTTCTGCAATGGGCCAGCACTCGATCGCTCATCTGTATCGAGGGTCCGTTGCGTGTGGAAAACCTCCCTTCCATCTCGATCCCACGAGATGGCAGAAACCCTGCAAACTGCCAGTTGAGCACCTGTATCACCCCAGAGTTTCAGCCATCTTATAGTACATGCTGTGCTGAAACCCGGTAATATTCCAAAGGGTTCCGTATCATATTCATAACCCCGAACCCATTTCTACCAATAAAGTCCCCGGTGCCACCTGTTCCGGACCCTCGAACCCATCTTGGCCGACGAGGATCAAGGCCAAGCCGGTGTCGGCACAAGCGCAGGCCAAGGCAGCAGAGAACCCCATGAACACAGGCAGGATGCCGAGGGTTGAGTACACAGAGCTTCCATGCAGCAAGAGGTCGGCAGGATTGTATCAGGTTTTGGCAGAAAGGAAGCATCTTCCAGCATCCTTATGCCGAGGCCCCTAATGTGGGGGCCTGAATAGTTACCAAGAATATTTTTAAAACTCCTTATTATACTCATAGTATAATGGGCCCCAAAACCCTACTCTAAGTATTAAGGCCCCTATATTATGCCGAGGCCTCTAGGCCCGAAAGCCTCGACGTCCCTTTTCCCAGCTTTGATCTCGGCCACCGTCCTGACGGTCACCATCAGCTTCATGCTCGCCCTGGGAAGCAGACTCAGCTTTTTTGGGGACCCTGCGGTTTTTTGGTTTCAGGTCAGGGGGCTGAGAGTTCGAGTCTTCGACCCCGAACCCTACATCGTGAACTCCAAAACACCACAGTCTGACTACTGCCTGAACTCAACGCTAAACCCTCGAATGTAAGCAAGCTTCATTGCTTTCGCAACCGAAGAACCCCGGAAAGCCGAAAGTCTGGCCATGGGGCTGTGCTGGTGCTGCCATGCTTTGAAGTCCTCTAATCCAGTGCACGACTGTGAGGCCAATACAACATCGCAAGCAATTACTGTTCCACCGCATGGCGTGTTGGATAACGGGCTTCCTCGCTGGTTCTTCCGAAACGCTCCGCGCAGACTTGTCAGCATGTTTGAACCTTCTTCCGACACCCTGCGTGGTATTTGTTGACTACAGTGGGGGGGAGTTGGGGGGGTCTCGTTATATAGTATTATATCAATATACAGTTGGTTGAGATTCAGAACCCTCAAATACGCTCTTAACCTCTACGGCAATTCGCACAAAGCCCTGAGAACCTCTGCGCCGCTTCACCGTCGCCCCCTCCAAGGCGAAGGGGTTTCTACATCCTTGCTCTCCACATTCCTCTTGGCTGCTTGCTTCGGTCTAAAGTTCCATGGTGGTGGTGGTAGTAGTAGTAGTAGTGGTAGCAGTAGCAGTAGCAGTAGCAGTAGCAGTAGCAGCAGTAGTAGTAGTAGTAGTAGTAGTAGTAGTAGTAGTAGTAGTAGTGGTAGTGGTAGTGGTAGTGGTAGTGGTAGTGGTAGTGGTAGTGGTAGTGGTAGTGGTAGTGGTAGTGGTAGTGGTAGTGGTAGTGGTAGTGGTAGTGGTAGTGGGAGTGGTAGTGGTAGTGGTAGTGGTAGTGGTAGTGGTAGTGGTAGTGGTAGTGGTAGTGGTAGTAGTAGTGGTAGTGGTAGTGGTAGTGGTAGTGGTAGTGGTAGTGGTAGTGGTAGTGGTAGTGGTAGTGGTAGTGGTAGTGGTAGTACAGCAGCAAAGAGCAAGTAGAATGAATACAAGAACAACAGCAACCGCTACAGCGGCAGCAGCAGCAATTGCACCAGCAACAGCCGTGCAGCAATGTTTATTCCAGTAAGTAGGAAGGAACGAGGCAGCAATAATTGCCGCAGCATGATTTATTCAGCAGCACGGCGGCTCGTAGTTGTAGCGAAAAGTAATATTCACACCACGAGACTGGGTTTGCAAGTAGTTGTGACAGCGGCAATGGCAATAGAACCAGTACGATATCTAAAAAAATAGGCACCGCCAGCAGTCGTCGTAATCACTGATATTCGCATGAATATCGAAATTAGCATTTCAGTTGTGGTAACATTTAGCACGAGTATTCTGAGTATGTCAACCGGTCATCTTAAGCTGATACAGGGGCCTGAATTTGTTCTGATAAATGCTCAGAATTATATAGGCCCTATATAGTCTTTACTATACGGATGTGATAATATACCCCCCCGCCCAAAACCTTGTTCCAGTTATCAAGGCACCGAAAGTACACCTTTTTTGTCCGAGGCTGGGGCCGCAGGCTACCAGGCAGTCTGGGGCGTGGCCCATGCGCTGCACACGCCGCTGATGTCTGCTCCTTGTCCTCGAGTTCTGTTGGTAAACATGGGTTACTGCATCGAGAAAACATGGGGCTCTGGAAACACCGCGATCTTCTGAGTTTAAGTACCTTGTTTTGAAGTTTCGGCATTTTAGGACGAAGGGGGCTTGACCAAGGGTTGCAGCTCCTTCTGATGTGGCCCTACCACCAAAACCCAAAACCTCAAGCCCATGAGCCGTGAGTCTTGAAATCTTAGCACCCGAACGAGGATCGGGATTAGTCTCTCCAGAGTGTTTTGCCAGAGTCCGGGTCAGGGAATTTCTTGCGCTGGCTCTTTCGATCGGCTGCTTCAGAGGAGCCCCTTTGTTCCAACCCTAAGACTGAACCCCTCGGCCTTATTCGCTAAAGCTCTAAAGCTGAACCCTAAGGCTGACATTGTAGTTTCAAGACCTTGACCCGAAGAAGCCTTCAGGTGACGAACGCCATTTCTGGCATGACCGCCATCGGCGGTCTCCTTCTGCTTGACCGAGCGTGGCTTTGCTTTGCGCTGGTGGCTGTGTGCACGTGAAAGTTTGGACAACCTTAGACCTCAGGCCCGAATTTTTCAGTTCAAAACCCCAGGCTTCACACAAATGAAGTGGGATCCTTGAACGTGACTTCGGGTCCGGGACACTGGGGTGTCCCGGAAGCTGCGACCTCTTCCCTCCTGCCGGTCCTCTTCCTCCTGCTCGTGCTACGGCCGCTCCCGCTGTTCCTCCCCTGCCCCTGCTGCTGCTGCTGCCGGATAGTCCTGCTGCTCCTGCTGTTACTAGTACTTCCAGTAGTAGTGGTAGCAGTAGCAGTAGTAGTAGTAGTAGTAGTAGTAGTAGTAGTAGTAGTAGTAGTAGTAGTAGCAGCAGCAGCAGCAGCAGGAGGAGGAGGAGGAGTAGTAGTAGAATACTACTGCTGCTAATGCTTCATCGCTACTACCACTGCTATTATCACTGCTGCTGCTGCTACGACGACGACCACGAGGAGCACGAGTAGGAAGAAGAAGACGAGGACGAGGAGGAGCACGACAACGACGGCGACGACGAGCACTACTGATGCTGAATGTAAGATGTTCATCTCGCATCTACGACCTTGACTGTCAGTTGTCACAGCCGTCGCCATGCTGCATACTACTTGCACCAGCAATGACGGTTTATGTCAGGAATTGAGGGGGCATATTAGGACGTCCCGGCCGGAAGCTTCTCTGCCTCGTCTCATCAGAACTCCTATTCTAGTTAATTGTAGTTATGCTCCAACGATAAGGTTTAGGCTCTGGGTTCGCGTCCAGGTCCTCCTACTCGGCGCAACTGCTTGCACTCATCGCAATCCTCGTCTCCGCAGCGCGGGGCTTGGTGTCATTTTGCGTGCGGCTCAAACTTCCCGTATCTCAAAGCCACTTCAGCTTCAACTCTGACTGGCTTCGCGCTGCACCGATTCGGTTTGCAGCGTGTCCTTGGGATGACCGTCGGCTTGAAAGAAGCCGCGCTTGAGTCAATGCGTGTGGCGGGGGCTGGATTCAGGATCAAGGGCTGTCTGGAATTCCGGCCTTTAGCCAGTTTCTTCATGTGCTTTAGAGTCCTCCGAGCTGCTCCCCAACATTGCTAGCTCCAACTCCTAGGCCAAGATCCACACGAAAGTCTTGAAGCCCTCATTTGGATATTCAGCGTCATAGCCAGGTCAAAGCACGAGCATGATCAGTCGCGTTTCTCGGACCCCAACCCCGAGTAGGCTGACCCCAAGACCTTACCCTTTATTTGAAGCCTGTGCGACATGTATGGAACGGCTTGAAAACTCCAATAACCCACAAGTGTAGAAGCTTGCTACTTAGGGTTCCTATCATAGTACAGCGCAATATGAACCAAAACCCTCTAGCAGAGAAGGCCCTTTCATTAAAACCAAAGGTGAACATCATCGGCGGCTTCGTCGTCTCGCAGCGCATGCTCGACCTCTTCAAGAAGCCCGGAGACAAGGCCCTGCTCAGAGTCTTGCGGTGTGGAGGAGGGTAACCGCACAAACCCTACAACCGCGGAAGGTAAAGATTGAAGAGTTTGTGGGTCGTGGAGGGTTTCGGCCTTCCGCCACTGAATTCCGCCAACCACACTCTTGCGCCTCTTCCAACATCCAAGCTTTAGCAGCTTGCTTTCCCTTTCTGTTTCCTTCCTTAATTGCTGGGCCAGACCCCTGAACCTGGAGCCACAACCCTGAAGCCCCGCACCCCGAAAGCTGTAAGTGTTACCACAATGGCCATTTAGGGTTTTGGAAACCTTGGCAAAAAACATGCACACAGGCAAGCGTACGATGCAGCGCGTATATTCGTGTACTACAGAACCTGTGACACAGTATTCACTGAACGGATGAACCCCTTCATCATGCATTTAGCTGTTCGTGTATTTGTTTATCGACAAAGCAACCTTGTGCAGCACGTGCATACATGCTGTTATGATATCTGCAGTACTGTATGTGCTTTCCTTTGGTCTTCTCTGAACTTTCGGATTCGGGGATAAGATTGCATCAACAGGTTGTTTCCAAGACGGCGGCAGACACAGCTTGAACAGGCTCTTGAGTGAAAACTGCCAAACTCCTACTGGGACGGAAACTTGAAGCTCCCTTGTTACCGCCATGCCTTAGATCCGATCCCGGACAGATGTCCCATCCCCCAACCGGAAAAGAAGTGGAAGGACTACTCTCCCTTCATGCTGCTGCCCGGTTTGGTCTTCCTCTTCGTCAGCTTGACCAGCCCGGAGCTCCTGAAGGCAGTCAGCACGGTGTCTGCACTGCAGCCAGGCAGCAAGCCGCCACCACAGGCTATATGGGCTTTCGGTCTCAGGGGGTTTGGGCCCTAGGCCTAGTTTGTGCGCAGACAGTGCTCGACTGTCAAAAAGACATAGTGATCATACTCTTTCGAGCAGTGCCAGGAGGAGGATGAGGAGGAGTGGTAGCAGTGGTACATAATAGCAGTCGCAGAAGCTCCGACTCAATATCGAAACGAACAGGAAGATCCGGATGTGAAGTGCGTTGGCCACCGTAATGCTTCTGAAAAATCACAGAGCCCCTACTTCCCACGCCATAATATCAGCCTGACAGGCAGCAAGGATAATGACAGATAGAACAATGCAACGGATGCGACGTTACGGATAAGGAAGAGTTGCAGGAAAAGATGTACTCACAAATCCCCTAAGCCGAACCTCAAAACCCTGACCCCTGACGGCCTAAACCCCATGCAACGCCCGGAATCCTAAAGCAGGACCCCGTAATGCAGTTGTCGGGATACTCAGTAACATTGACCCCTTACAGTCACTATGTGAATGTACTACAACAAATACCCCCAGCGCGTGGTAATCCTGCTCCATTATCAAGCCCCTCTGCATTAGGGCCCGCGATGAACTAGGCTCTGCATTGCTGCCATCGGGGGCCTGGCGACCATGTCCTCCGCCAATACGGGCTGCAAGTTCGGGCCCTTTGGTCCCGACAATATGGGTTGTAGGTTCGGGGGTTGGGGAGTTTGGTGTTGGGAGTTTCGAGACGATGTGTTCGCTAGTTTAGGGCGGGTTCAGGGTTTAGGAGTGTAGTCAGTAACAGGGTCTGGGGGTTTCGAGCGCGGGGCTTCTTCCGGGACGATCCCGGGAAACGAAGCGATCTGCAGACTGTTTGTTAGCTTTGAAAGGTTTTTGAACATGAATCTTCTGTCAGCTGTCGGTGACAGAAACGTGAAACGGTCAGATCCCTTTTTAGTTGCGAGACAGCGAACGCTACAGAAATGTCGACATGTCCATGATATGCAGTCTCCATTAGCTGTATACAAGATCACCAGTCACCGAGACCCAGCCAGATGCGTAGAGTAGTAGAATACAGCGAACCAGTATGGTTGAGCAACAGACGAGTCGATACTCAGCCAAGCAGAAGACCAGCATCACACGCCTACATCTCATGTCCCTGCACCACGGTGTTTCGTTCTTTCCGTTGATTGGCAGTCACCGTGCAATCTCGGCCCCTCAGTTGCTTCAAATCCGTTGGTACGGGCACGAGAGGGAATCATAGCAACTGTGCGAGCAAAGACAGAGAGCCACGGGAACACTGCTTGCTCTCTCCCCCGACGATACCATCGCTTACATGCTGCAGTGTCGAGTTCGGAGTTCGCAGCCACCATGTCCTGCACTCTTAATTCTTGCCGGTACAGAGTCCGCACGCGAGCGGCATAGCTCGAACCATCCCCTCGAGGTTGCAAAAGCTGCGCATCCGTAATCGGAGAGGTCACCCAAGCATCCAAGTGCAGCAAGCCGCGTGTGTTCATCACTCGTCGGACCATTGCCTTGCGCTTGGAGCGGCCAGATAGAGATAAAAATGCCTCCGGGGTGAGTACACCGCCCCACCTGTCGGATGTGTGTTTTGAGCCTTCGGGCGGAACTGAAATGCTTGCCGAGACAACGGAAAACATGTTATCCACTGAAACAGGAGGACAAGTGCACGTAACTTTCGAGAAGGGTGCACATGCATGCAAGACGGTACTAAGGGAGCGTAAATTACCGATACTGCCCTCATGATAACGGTAGATGAAATCCCCCAATAACGCTTCTCTACTAAATCCTTAATAGCTCTTGTAGTAACGTCCCTTTAGAAAGGAACCCTATTCTAATCATGAAGGCCCCTATATCATAGAACCCTACTATAGATCCCTTACAGAACCCTTTTAAAGAAACCCTTTAAAGAAACCCTATACTATGGGTTTGCTCCAGCCTTCAACACTCCCTGCAAGGATGGTGGGTGTCTTCGGGGCCATGTCGGCTGCCATGGCGTCTGGGCGTCTGCACACTTTACAAGAAAGAAGCCTAAATCATTTAATTTTTTCCTCGGGGTTCCTTAGTACTACATATGCATTTAGAGTGTTGGGGAGTTTAGGGTCTCGGGTTGAGGCCAGATCAGGATTGTGACTTGCGTGTTTGGGCTACGGCCCAAGTCCTGCACTCGTGGCGCAGGCGATGCTTGCAGCATCGTTTCGATACTCTCTGCGATGAGCTGCATGTTGCTATCTTCTGCTACTCTGCATCCCGAAGGAGGGCCGAACCCTACCTCATCACACCCTAAGCTTCCTACACCCTGAACCCCCAAAATCTTGAGGCCTCGAGGGCTAAAAGCCCTAAAGCCGAAGCAACTCATAAATACTAAGCCCCAAGACAAGACCCGAAGCATCCTGAATCCCAGACAGCCCCAGGGTCAAAAGCCGAGGCAACTGAACTACCAAGCGTCTAATACCAAAGCCGAAGCATCCTAAACCCTAGACGGCCCCAGGGCCTAAAGCCATGTCCCATCCGAAGCCCCCGGACGCCAGCGCGAGGTTAGCCTCAGCTCCGGAAGTTTCTGGCCTCTGATTAGAAGCGGGTTCTTTTGAAGGGTTCTAAATAGGCTAGTATACAGCTTCGATGATGTAGGAGCCTGAATGATTAGAAAAGGGCTTTGGATTTATTGTTTGAGGTATGTTGTTAGGCAAGTGTTGGTGACAATTCAGGCTCCCATATTCGGCTTCGGTGTGACGGCTTCGGATTGCAAGCGCTCCGAGCGTTTCGGGTTTAGCACTGAGGGGCGAGGGGTCTGTTTGTCTGTCGTAGTCTTTTCGGGTGAGGGGCTTAAGGTTCAGGATTACGAAACAAAGAACCCGTAGCCCCTCCCGAGACACGGAGTCTCGGGTTCCGCGTCTCGTTCAGGATTGATAGGTTTCAGGGCTTTCGCTGATTCCCGCATCGTCATTCGCCCATGCCCCCCCCCCAAACACCCGCTCCAGTTGCTTTAGTTGAAGCCTTTGCTTGGCCTCGCCCCACACCCCCCTTTGATTCTACTGTGGTAGGTCAACCGGGTTACTGTTTGTTAGCTCGTATGTCATCTGGGGTTGTCAAGATTGTGGTCCCTTTTTGGGTACCCTAAATATAAGGTGCCGTATTATAATAAGGACCCAAAGAGGGACCCCAATTTTGACAACCACCCATATAGCTCTGTCTTGAAGCTGAAGTCTTCGGAATCCGAAGACCTTCGTGGCCCGCTGGGACTCCCTGAGGCGGCCTGCGAGCTCCTGAAGCTTGAAGCTCGAAGCCCTTCCCTCGGTATATACCCTTAATATAGCTATTATATACCCATTTTATAGCCCATGATAGGGTAGGGCCGCAGAAACCACCATCCTTGTGGTCGCGAGTTTCATCTGAGGGTTTCGGTTCAAAGCGTTCGCGAGTTTCTATCTCGAGGCTTGTCAAGGTAGGCAGCAGACAGTGTCGGCAACCCGATACAGAACCAAACACCGGGAAAGTCTAACCGAACGCTGAAACCCTGCACTCAAAACTGTCCCGCATGCCGGTGGCCTAGGCTTTTTTATCGCCAGCGTCCTGCTTGCGCCACTTGGGTCTTCATTTGTAGATGTCTAACGTAGGGGACTTAATGATTAGACTAGGGTTTGGGGTATATTATAGCTATACTTCAACTATAAGAAGAACCCCCCCAAAAAAAAACCGTACGCTAATTACTACTGCCCTCACAGTATCTGCAACCCGAGAGGCGATCCAACACCCGAACCCGCGAATCCAAAGCCCCTAAGCCTGAGCTTAAACTTTCTCATCGTTGGGTAACATTTTACATGTTTATGGGTACTGAAACACAAAGAGGAATAAATTAGTATCATGTTAATGCTATCCCAACCATAAGCTAGTAAAGTCAACAGCAGCCTGAGACGAGCGCAAACTGCTTGCAGAAGCTCTCCGAACAAAACCTGCATACCTTCAAGATGCAACGTCCCAGCAACAAGTATGCAAAGAAGTGGTTCTTCCATTGCCGGTGTCCAGAACCTAGAACCCCCGTAACACCGGAGCAAGCACCCAAAGGGCCATTCAAAGCACGGTTACTCAATTATTGCTTCATGAAAGATACAGACCCGACGAAACCCCAAGCCCCGAACCGCTTTCCGCAAGGATTGGAGGCTCTGCGGGCCTGGTCCTGGGTGTGCGGGTCAGTGCCTGGGCCATTGCTTGGGCACATGCTTCCTGACTTGTAACCCTGAGGCCCTGAGTCCTGAGCCCTGTTCCCCAAACCCTAAACCCTGAACCAAGCTTTAGTTTAAACCTAGACGTGCCATGTTCCATGCTTATGAAGGCAGTTCCTGCTCGAATGCCATCCCAGGGCCCTCCGATCGCTTCAGGCTACGAAGCTGTCGATGCTAAGCTACAGGGAATCTTCAACCTTGAGCCCTGAGCCTAAGCACCAAGCAATATGCTAGACGACACCCCGACTTGCAGCTAGATGATACCTTCCGGCCCTCCGCGGAAACCGTGTCGAAACACGAGTCTGAAGCCCAGTAGCAATCTTATAGACACTAATAGACTCCATATTATACATATTATACACATACACTATATACTGTATACCATATACTATACTGTATGTGAGAAACTATATACTATCTTCACACATACACGTATATATGTATATATATATATATATGTACATATATATATATATACATATATGTACATGAGACTCCCAGGTCCCATCGCTTTGCCCCAGACCGTGGCGGCCTTCCACTCCTTGGTGGGTCTTGCAGCCATGTGTGCCCTGGGCTTTTGCGGTTGCATGGGTTTGAGCTTAGGGGCCTTAATTAATTAATAATAATATCAAGACTAATAATAATAATAAGAATAATGATAATAAGAATAGTAAGAATAAGAATAACGATAATACTAATAATAATAATACTAATAATAATAATGATAATAAAAAATTATAATATTAATAGGAATAACAATATTAATAACACTAATAATAACAATAATAATAATAATAATGATAATAGTAATCATAATAATAATAATAATAATAATAATAATAATAATAATAATTATAATAATAGGAATACTAATAATAATAATAATAATAATAATAATAATAATAATAATAATAGGAATATTAATAATAATAATAGTAATAATAATAATAATAACAATATTAATAATAATAATAAAAAATATTAATAATACTAATAATAATAAAGATAATAATAATACTAATAATAATAATCATAATAATAATAATAACAATAACAATAATAATAATAATAATAATAATTAGAATAGGGTTTTGGGGGTTCCTTCAGGGGCCTTAGTAGTTAGAATAGGGTTTTCGGGGTTCCTTATTATACTTCTAGTAGGATGCACCGCCAAAGCCTTTTCTAAGTAGTAAGGCCCCTACGTGAAGGTTTGGCATTTGGGGCCTAGGGCGCCGGATTAGGGCTTAGGGTTTTTGTCGGTCTTTCACTCTACGATTCTGTGATGAGACACCTTCGCCCAGGCACATCGATCGGCTCCTTCGTGGAGAACCCCGAGGTGCTCTGGGCAGCACCCATCGCCAGGGAAAACTTGCGTACATCTGGAGCGAGTCTTGCAACCGGGCCGACATGGTATGCATAGACAGAGACGGACACGCGTGCACGCACGACCACCTGCTCTCCCTCTTCTTTGAATCTCATTCTCAATCCAAAAAGCTAACCTTGCAGGCCGGTGCCTCCATGGAAAACGTGGCCGCGGTCCTTGGCGACTTCATCGGCGGCGTGACGCTCACGGGCAGCCCCTCGTATGCAGAAGAAGAAGCATGTCGTTTCAGCAGGTCGTTTCCTTCCAGCTTTTGAGCCCGATGACACCATTAATATATGGGTTTTTCTAATTACCAAGACTGTTTTGAGGGTTTATAATGGGCCCCCAAAGCCCATTCTAATTATTAAGGCCCCTGTAGTATCCACCCGACCGATGTTTGGAGGCTTCGGGCTTTACGTAGTTTGTATTGCGGTGGCTTCGATGACGACAGCGGCTGCGGAGGGGATGGCAAGCCGCGCACTAACATGGAGTTCTGCGGTCCTATTTGCAGGAAGCACACCAGGCAGTAGGAAGTTACGTGAAGAAGAACCAATTTCGTTTCACTAGCAACAGTTTCGATTCGAGTTTTGAGAAGAAGTTCAGAAGGTTGCAATAGGCAGCAGCAGCCACATCACTCGCATAGCTTTCGATTCTAACAATTAGCAATCCTTGGTGTAGCATTTCTGAGGAGCCGCGAGCGACACGAAGAGGTGTCTTCAACCGTTCTTCGCCCTCTCCAGCCCAGGTCTCATAGCTTTCGGCAAGCTGAACGGAAACCTTGCGTCCAAGCCTCTGGACTTGCCAGGCCCGTGATGAAGGGCTCAGTGTTATTGTTGTTAATATAGGGGCCTTCATACATTAATTATTACCTATACTATTTTGGGGGTTCCTTATTACAAGTTTGGGGTTCCTTATTACAAGTGTTGTTGTCCTTCTTGCTGTTGCCACCATAACAATAATAATTGCCATGCTTATCGGCATACGATCAGTGCAGCGATTCTTCTTCCTTGTTCTTGGTATCAGCATTCAACAGTTTGGCATTGAGGGCTTCGGTTGTGGTGGTCAGGGTGAGATCCAATGCTGTGAGCTCCTTGTAGACCTGGCCCCAAGCGAACTTCTGCACCTAAACCCCCAAATGCCCAGCCCTCCTCTGAACTAACGAAGCAATTCATCGCATGGAGCTTGAATGCCAGGGAAGAACTACCTGAACCTTGGTGGGCTCTTCTTCTTCCTGTACCTGATCTACGACTTCCTGGGCAGCTCTGGCAGGAGTCTCAGACGATTTCCCGCTTTGGGGGACCCACGACGATTGAATCAGCCTGTGCTGGGTGCTCGTGCGCATATATATATATATATGTAGGTATATGTGCATTCTATGTGTATATATATATATATATATATGTATGTATATGATCCCGGTTCGGCCGTCCCCCCCCCTCCCCCCCCCCAATGGTTCCTCCCCACCCCCCCCCCCCCCCTGTGGTGTGGTGTGGTGTGGTGGTGGGTTGCTTCCCCCTCCCTGTGGTGTGGTGTGGCGTGGGCGGGGGTGGGTCTGGTTGGGGTGGTTCCCCCCTTCCCCCCTGTGGAATGGTGTGCCCCTGCGTTTTTAGGTTTGTAGGTTTGCTTTGGGTGTTTGGTATACTCATCGCTATGATGATAATAATGATGATGGGGACGATGATCACCATCATCATTAACTCAAGCATCTTAATGTTTGATTGGTTTGTCGTCGGGTGTCTTCTGCCCACGTGCCTGGTCCTGATAATCGCTTTGTTGATCGCAGGCCATTATCTTCGTGGCAGTTGTCGCTTTGGGGGCAATTGCCAAAAGGTTGCAATCGGCCAACTGTCACAGGGAACGGGCCTGTCAGGGAACGCAGTCCTCGTGACAGTTGGCGACTTTGGCAGCCTCACACGGATTCGGCGTCTTTGGGGCGCGATCCTTGTACGGTTTTGGGGCCCGCATGTGCAAAAAAGTGTGCGCAGTCACACAGATTCGGCTTGGGGAGCGGGTGGGGGGGGGTGGGGGGGGGGGGGATACCATTGGGGGGGGGGGGGTCGGCGAACCGAGAATTGGGATCATATAGTGACCATGGTGATACTTGCCTGTGCAGTTTCGCAAGATGCTCTGGCAGCTTTGCACGTGCTCTTAACACACCAGACCATCACTCTACGACCACAACACGTCCTGCGCGTGCCAAGCAGCTTGTGAACCTCGTGTGAGGCTGCCTGAACCTGGCAAGGGACTTGACCAGAGGAAACTCTAGTGAAGGAACACCAGGAACTTCGTTTTGCATAGAGCGAGTTCTTACTGTTGCGGGAATTCAATGTACGCAGTGAGCGTAAGGGAAGAGAGAGCGCAGCGAGAGTTCAGAAGTATTCTTGGGCATTTGCGAACCTCGTGCTCCGGACGGGATCGAGCTTAGGGAGGGCGTAGGGAACCGTCGGAGGCAGCTGGGGTGGGGCCACAGCACCTTTGTCACTCAAGTGCTCTAACTAGATTCCGGCTCAAGATTCACAGGGTCAGTTGGAAATCGTTAACCCCCCAAACCCAGAAGCATTCTAGCTATTACGGTGCTCCGGCCATGCACCCGAGGCCACTATGGCATCTTCCTGCTTTGGGTCGTAGCCGCTTTGGCTTGCGTCATGGGCGTGCACCTGGTGGGCAGCGTTGGAGGAGGCAGGAGCCATACAACCGGGGTATACTATAGGGGCCTAAATTTTACCTCTGCTACTTTTGAGGTTCCTTATTATAAGTATAGAAGTATAATATACACCCCCAAAACCCAATTCCAATTATTAAGGTCCCTATATTATGGGGATGCTGGCAATTACGAAAGCATTCCTGGTTGTCTGCGGCTCGCCGTTTCTGACAGGCTACTACTTGCTTTGATCCCTAGCGACGGTTGTAAGTGCTTGCGACTCCTGTAAACCTATATTGAAGTCAAAACGCCCCACTGGCCAGTGCCATTTGCAGTGCTGCACCCACCCGCTGCCGAGCTGCCGAGCTCGAAGGACGTCTTGACGGTTTCAACCAGCGTCAGTGCGATACTTCTCGAAATCCTAAACCCTCAACCCCAGAATCGACCATGGCTCCCCAACCTCCCACCACCTCTGGTGCTAGGTGACATGCCCGTGTGCATCACGGTGCTGAACTCCTACTCCGGCTGGGCCCTGGTGGCGGAGGAACCCCGGAGACTGTCGGACCCTAAACCCTAAACCCCGAAACCAAAACCCAACACCCTAAACCCTAAAGAGCCCGCCAACCCTCAACAGAATCGACGCATCGGCTGGACCCTGGAATTTTAGGCTCTTTCGTGGGCTCCTGATGTGGGTAGACCGTACGGCGGACCGACATCGGCATAGCATCTCCGTAGGCATGCTGACAGTCTCCTTATCGCTCGCCAAGATGATGAGAGGCATCAGGACCTCAGAAACCTCAAGCAGGATTTGGGCTTGCTACTCCACCAGCCACTGAAGCAGAGGCTTCTGAACGGAGGAGGGAACAATGCAAGGCACCAAGCACAGAACAACGTAGCCAGACCGCAAGGCCGAAAATCAGAATCGGAACGGCCCTGAACCCTGAGCCCGATTAGTTTCGCTGGAAGGGTTCTTCTCATCCCAAGCCCTTTTCTCCTCTGTTGTGCCAAGTCGCAGTGTCTCGCAGGGCTTCTTGCTGAAGAGCCCGGTGCTGACGTGCCTGGGATGATCGGTGTGGGCTTTGGGGGGCGTCAGGTGCTTTGATTACTTTGCCGGTGCTTTGTAGATCCTGAGAGATCCCGAAGATAGGAGACGACCGTCATGCTGAGCATGGTCATGATCATGTTCATCATCGCGGTCATGGCACTACGACTTATGCCTGTCATGGCCAGTCTTCACCATTCACCACTACTATCATAATATTCTTGCGCCTTTCGACTCGAGCCCGCCTTCCCAAACGAGTGAGAACCGCTTGTAGTAGCAAGTTCTGTTATCTCACGAAATAATGACCAGAAGATTATTAATATTGCTTGTCGAAAGAATAGCCGGAAGATCCCAGGATCCTTCTGTCGCCCTCTGAGAGCTCAGGATCGTGGGGTCCCTCATCGGCTTCAGCGGAGCCATCCTCACGAAGATCATGTGCCCAGGGAACTGCTACCACTACGACGATTATATACGACGACAGCTGCTACTACTGCTACTACTGCTACTACTGATACTAATGCTATTTTTCTATTATTACTATTGTCATTATGACTAGTAGTGCTGCTACTACTACTCCTGCTGCTGATACCACTGCCACTGCCACTACTACTACGACTACGGGGACGACGACGATTACGATGGTGACGACGGCCGCGACCACCCTAGATCATGCGGTGCAACCGGAGTATTCCCGTGTTGTATTACTGTTGTTGCTGCGGCTATGCCTTCACGGGGTTGCACCCCGAGGCTGTTGGCCCGACGTGTGGCGCTTGCTTTCATGCTGTGAGCCTGTATAGCGCACATCGTGGCATTAAGCGCGAACGGTTTTTGCAGGACGTTTGAGCTTGTGAAGGTGGTGGTATAACTCCGCTAGCAGGCCCTAGCAAGACACGAGCAATCAGACCACACCTGCAGCCCAAGGCGATTCTCAACCGGCTCCCCTCCCGGCCGAAAGTAAGTCGTTGCACTCCTGGCTAAGTTTGTCGGGTACAGATTCTCCCTCACAGTCAACGTCCATGCACTGCTGAATTTGAGACCGTGCACCCTCAACCCTAAGTAGGGTTAAAACTGTACCAAGCTCCTGCCTATATCCGATTGCAACTGCCCGAGCTCGCACGAATGGAGGTGCGATGCCATGAACCGAGACATCATGAGCCCAGACGATGATTTATTGGCTGCTTGTGTATTGAGCAGGGCGGAGTTGTGGAATCTGGTGGTCAAGTTTGAGCTGGCTTGGGTTCGTGCTTCAGGCTTCAGCATGACCCCTCTCTCTCTCTCTCTCTCCCTCCCTCTCCCTGTCTCCCTCCGTGCCTCTATCCCGCTCTCGCTCAAGTGAGCAGCTCATGTCGTGCAGTTCGGTCTGCAAGTCGGCATTACATCGCAGTTTGCCTCCGCGCATTCAGTGTGAAGGAGATCAGAAACTGCGATGGAGACGCATTTTCCTTCACGGGGAGCCGGCCAGTCCGTAGGCATGAGGCCCGAAGATATGAATGAATCCAGCAGTACTTCTCAGAATAGCACTCACTTTTTCGTAGCACTATCAGATGTAGCTGCTATAAGTACGCAAGAAGGATGATGATTCTTCTTGCTACTCGAAGTTCTCGTGTGCAAATCTTAGGAACGTGCTCTTCGGTGGCTACAACAGTTCACCAGCTGCCAGCGGTCCGCGCCCTAAGGTTCCGCAAAAATACAGAGGCTCTAGCGTGTGGGGCTGAGAATTTGGGCTTAGGGTTTCGGGTTGAGGGTGCAACAGCAGGGTTTAAGGTCTTCTATGCTCCTAACCATTCCCTCCAGCCCGTCAAATATCACTCGAAGCAATGCAAGCACGTACACCTACACTGTCCGAAGCCTGAACCCCAAACCGGCAACACGAGAATCCTTCCTCAGGCTTCATCCCATACCTCTGGTTATGGGCTTCAGGCTTGAGGGCTTGAGGGTTGACGGTTGAAGGTTCAGGGTTTACGCCAGTTTACGGGTTAGGGTCGCAGGGCGTTCCGTCCGGAGGCTGGATACAGATACAGACCACAGACAGGGCGAGGTAGCGAAGGGCCGGCCCGGGAGAGCACCACAGCTTAGGTGCTGGTGACACTGGTCCCAAGGAGCATGTGGAAACGAGCCATGGTCTAGTCGAGTTATGTTTTGGAATTCTTGCCCGGCCGGTATTGTAGATGTTATCGCTTCTGCCAAGTGGTCGCAGTCGGACTTGGTTGAGAAGTACTGGCACTTCAGGCATGGTAAGCAAGGAGAAAAGAAGCTGCTAAGTTTGCAGTTTCTACCCTACAGCAACTCCCATAACCCGTAAGCCCGACATATGCGGGCTTTCGGAGCAGAGCCAGGGTCAGCAAGAGTTTCCTGGTCTTGTAGCAGCGGGTTTCTGGTGCCTTGTGATTGGGCTCGAGAAGCAGCTAAGGAGTGTAGCCGCCGTGGCAGAGATGCTCGTGGGAGCCAAGGAGGCAGCTGTGAAACCAGGTTTGGGGTGTGCGGTGTGCGGCTCCCGTTCAGGGGCTTAGGACTTGAAACTGTCAACGGCTTTAAGGGGCTATAGGCTTTTTAGGGTTTGTTATTATCAGCGTCGCAGAGCAGAATTTATACTTCGTTTGAAGTAGGAGCTCTGGTGTTTTGGCTTGTGGTTTGGTTTTTAATATGTAGGATACGATTTGGGGAAAACCGTCACCCTAACACGGCGCTACCCCAAACAAGATTGAATTTCCGAATCCTTAAAACCCAAGCGCCCAACGTCAATCCTTGAATCCTTAAGCCCCCGATCCCAACTTATCCCCGAACCCACAGAACGTAGTCGCAAATCTCGCAGAGCCATCGGATTCAAGCGCGCTTTCAGAGTTTCCTTCCCCTCATCGCCAAATCTCAGCAGACATCAAACACCTACTCTGCGACACCTTCAACTACAAAAAACCCAACAGCCCCAAGCCCGCCAACACCTGTGCCTTAAACTGTGAGTCCTCAAGTCCTAATCCCCAAAAGCCTTAAAGTCCAAACCCCGAACCTCGAAAACTTAAATCCGAAAGACTGCAAGCCCCCAAGCCCTAAACCTGAGACCCTGAACTCCGAAGCCTCAACCCTAAAGCCCTAAAGCCCCAAAACGCCCTTGAGCCCCCCCAATTTGAGGTGCTCGTGGTGCCGGGATATGGCATGGCCATGGCCCGAGCCCAGACGCTGAGCTGCTTTGTTTCAGGGCTCCCAGGGTTCTCGGGCTGTTTTCGGTTGTAGGGTTCGAGGCTAGAAGAAGTAAGGTTTGTGTGTGGAGGGGTTACGATTGGGTGGCGGTCTTTGGGGTTGGGCGTTCCGGGGCTGTGGGGTCTTGATTTCAGGGGTGACGGTCGAGTGTTGAAGATTTGGGGTCTGATGGTTCTAAGGTCTGGGCTTTAGCAGCCTGGTTCGACATCATACACCCTGCAGCACCCCGGGTTTTTACAAAGAATGAGACTTTTACAGGCCGTAATCCACAAACGGTAAAGTGCCAAGCAGCTACCTTGGCCGGACAGAGGTCTGTTATTGAGCTGAGGACCGCCATGGGAGAGCTCGCAAACGCCCTTCGAGCAAACAACGTGAACATGAAGTTCGGCCACCTGGCGCCAAGAGTTTGAGCAAGTCGAGCAAGTGAGCATTGCTGATGAAGCAGAGTCTGCAGAAAACACATACACACTTATGTTTCTGGGCATAGGTAGATAAGTAGCTAGGTAGGTCGGCAGATAGGTAGATAGATGCATGTGTATATGTGTATATATAAGAACAGATCAGAATCAACGACCGTGAGCCGTGAGCAGTCAGCAGCAACCAATTATACCAAAGAGGGTGTATTCCGGTACAGAGGTTGGGCGGTTGTGGGTTGCAGACGCCGCGAGTGGGGATCATGGTCTTTCCAGTCAGCAGCGTTGCTCCAGCATTATTCCTCGGAAAGAGCAGAATCTGTCCAAGCCGAAGGTATAAATCTCAAGCTCCAGAAGCCTTGATTGTTAGTCATACCTCTAGACTGTGTATAGGGTTTTGGAGAATATTATGGTGTTAAACGGAGAATAGCCCAAGCACTTTCAGATTGAAGCCAAAGCATGAGAACGCCTTTGAGCCACAGGTGTTCACCCTGTGGCTGGACGCATGCCCGGGCAGATGAACGTGCTCTTGGCAGAGGACGGTCCTTTGGGGTGGCGGTTCTGCAGGGTTTGCAAGTCTACAGGAGCTTGCAAGTTTGTAGTTGAGTAGTGCTTGCACTAGGGCTTCGATTGGAAGTTTGAAGCGGTTCTGGGGTTTGGGGCCGTTCAAGAGGACTGTGGGTTGGTTCTGACTCAATGTTTTTGGTTTTTCAGGGATACTTGATGTGATGGGCTGCTCTAGTATATTGAAAGGTAGCTTGAAGGGCAAACCATGTCAGGCCAAAACCCCAAAGACTTCTCAGCTTCTGCAGCAGTGTCGTATCGCGCTCCATCCGTCTATGTAAACAGTCTATACTGTAGGGGCCTTAAGAAGCAGAATAGGGTTTTCGGGGATATTATACTTCAACTATAACAAGGAACCCTAAACACCCTATTCTAATTATTAAGGCCCCTACAACAACAGTGTTCCTAAACAATAAACCATCTAAAGACCCGATAGAGCCTCAACCCCATCTGCAGCGAAAAGAGAACTGCTCAATGCCGACAGGCGGGCGTGCCCCACGAGTGGGTGCTGGAGATGGACGAAGTGACCTTTGGACCTGATTCTTGTGGATAAGGTACTCGATTTTACTCTACGATGCTTTGTGCTGTGTTTTGCTATACTGTGCCAAAACTTATAGTTTTCTCTAGTGAGTACTAATGTGGATAAGACTTTCGGACTGTAGGTTTGCAGCTAGTGGCCTTCGGGGTCACGCTGAAAGCTAAGGGTTTTAGTACGCACTGAGCCATTGGAATTGAATTGCACCCCTTTGTGGCTTTCGGTAGGCTGCTGACTGAGACGTAATGACGGGAACTGCGCGTCGCCCTCGTGCATTGCTCACTTGTGATTTTTATCCAGGCTGAGAATTATCTGTCGAGACGCTCAGAATACTTGAGTTCAATTTTCTTATCCCGGAACCGTTAACCCACAGCTCAGAAGCCCAAAACCGTCAAAACAGCGGCTTAAGGGACATCCCTCGTTGAGCTTGAGCATTGGGCACGGCTTATGTGCATGATACTAAGTCATCAATGCGACGCTCGAACACAGATTGCACGGCTGCGGTAGCGAATGAATGAAGCAGATCCGTAGAGCAGTGTTGGCATCCGTGCTGTTGGATTCATTCAGATTCAGGGGTCCACTTCCGAGAGCTCTGGCTGTTGAGGACGAGATAGGTAGCGTCTGTTTCGGCTGAGGCTCGAACCGGAGTTGCGGGTCGGGCACGAATTTGAAGCAGCTATCGTTGTTACTTTTTGTCCAATATCAGCTTCCTGGTTGTTTGCTTCCATCGCTCTCTTCAGGCTGTGGGGTTTAGACGTTTGAGCTAGGAATCCCGACATGGAGAACAACGATGTGGTGCTGGTAGTTGGCGCCAACGATGTCGTGAACTCGGCAGCGCAGGCGGGATGGAGGGTTACGGGGTTACGACGAGCCTGCCGCAGATAAATCCGAAATCTGGAAGCTGCAGGATGTGCAATGTGGTAGGCCGTGCTTGTGTCAGTTCCAGCTGATTCAGTTTGGGTTTTTGCCCGGCTCGGCCCAGAAGCTACGCCCCTTGCAGGAGATTGAAGGCTGCGCCATTTGGGGAATGCCGGTGATCGAAGTTTGGCGATCAAAGAAGGTGATCTTCTGCAAGCGGTCAATGGGCGGAGGCTGGCAAAGCGGCGGTCTCCCTGAGCCCCAGGAATATGAGTGGCATGCCGAGCAAAAGAAAAGACCAGTCATAGCAGTGCAACTGGTGCAACCATAACTGTTTTTTGTGCAATTTATGTCTAGGATGAGTAGTATAGTCCCAAGTCCAAAGGCGACTACCTTAATGATCCTACATCCCAGGTAGTCTGTGGATGTTGTTTGTGTCCAGCAGCAACATGCCGCGTGCTCGTTCATCCCGTGAAGGCTATGCGGATCTTGACAACCCCGTCTTCTACAAGGTGGGCTCGGGAGGGGTTGTCCTGGTACAGCGGGCTGGGACGAGCCTTCCGCGCAAATTCTGTTTCGCATGGCCCGACCTACGCCCAACACATGTTGATGATGACCCAGTGGAGAAGCATGCCACATCATTAGTATAGTCTTCTCGCTGAACGCACCGGATTCCACCTCACGGCTACCGGGATGAGGAACCCTACTTAGAATTAAGCATTTCTGGACTTCCAGGCTTGGCCCTCAACACACTCGGGACAAGACCTTCGAGCCTTAGTTTTGCCAGGAGAACACCGAGATGCTCCTGGGAGATGCGAAGAAGACCTCCGACTCCCTGGCTGCCATGGTTAAGGAAAGGTTCGAGAAGGTCTAGGAGATGCCTCGGAGGACATGGACCAGGGGGACGGGGGCGGTGGGGTGTAGCATGGATTGATGACTGTGCAGGTGACGATGAGGAGGATTATGGAATGAATTTTTGCTGGTGGCTGGCGGTGATGGCGATGACGATGTGTCTTAGCAGTGGTACATGGGCTTCATGCAACTACCACCCTGACTACTGCTGCCACGGCTACTGCTACTGCTACTGCTACTGCTACTGCTACTGCTACTGCTACTACTACTACTACTACTACTACTACTACTACTACTACTACTACTACTACTACTACTACTACTACTACTGCGACTACCGCTACTACTGCTACTTCTGCTACTTCTGCTACTACTGCTACTACTGCTACTACTGCTACTACTGCTACTACTGCTACTGCTACTGCTACTGCTACTAATATTACTGTTATTACTACGACTACCGCCACAACTGCTACTGCCACACCGCCACGACGAGGATGCAACTACGGCCACGACCAATGCTGCTACTACTGCATCTGCTGCTGCTGCCGCTGTCGCTGCCGCTAGTGCCGCTGCTGCAGCTGCTCCTCCTCTGCTAAAGCAACAGCGGAAAACCATACATGTGGACCGCACCAACAACTGAACAGCCGTAAGCGCAGTGACAACAGCAGCATAAGCAACATCCGTCAGCACTGGCCGACGGAAGACGGCAGCAACCGTGGCCATGCCATGGAAAAGGGCAGAAGATGGTGATTGACAGAAAAAGATACAGCATACTTACCACTTCCTAAGCAGAAAGTCGGGCTTGATGAAAAGCAAGGTGGCACAGCAACAACGACAAGGACTGAAAGCTTAACCCACTTCGTAAATCATGACGTGGCGAGCACAAGCAGAATGGTGAACGAGCTTCGAGCATGTATGCGCACGTGCATGGCTTTTCTTATGATTGTTTTCGTTGCTCTTGCAGGCAGAAGGTTGTCGTGCTCTGGGAAGAGCGCCTGCGCACGCTAGAACTCCAGGAGGAAGCGAACTTCTCGCGCCCATTTTTTCTTCAACAAACCAACCTAATTACAAACGCAGACCAGGAAGAAATGAGAGGCTGCGTCTGCTTTCGCCAGGACCCTTCAGACCTCGACGCGCCTGAAGTGTACTCCGCCGATCTGAGGGGGAGAATTCCTTTCTCAAGCCCCGCAAGGACCTGTGCGACGGGCTGGCCCGGCGGTCCTGGTTAGAAGGCTTAGGTAGTAGAATAGTAGAAGCTAGATCTGCATCATTCATGCTATGCTTGAGGCTGGATGATCCTAAATTCTCCCCCAAGCTGAACACACAATCAAACTCTAGGTCCAGACGTGCAGTGTGATTTGTTTGCCTGCTCGCTGGTGCCACAAAGTGGCAAGCTGTCATGTCGACATCTCTCCCATGGCTCAACTTGTGAAGCTCTCTTGCCCAAAGCCCACGAGGGCATCGGAGAGCCAAAGCCTTGTGGAGATCGAAAGCTAATCTAAGTATTTGGAGAGCCCATTCCACCCGTACGTAGCACTTATGGCAAGGCTCCATATAGCCTCGTACCAGTATCGTAAAGTAAGTATAGTATGTGTCTTGCCTCGGCTTGCTGGGAACAGCATGGCATGGCATAGCATAGCACAGTTTAGCATAGTTCAGTATGGTGGAGTAGAGTAGCCTAGAGTATGGTAGAGTATGTAGCATAGACTACAGAAAAGAACCGTAGAGTAGCGTAAAGTAGAGCAGCATAGCGTGCCGTAAAGCAGAGTAGCGTAGAGTAGAGTATAGAATAGTAGAATAGTTTAGAGCAGTCCACTACCTATGACCTCAAAACAAGTTTTTGATAGTGTAGGATATGACAGCACCAGCCGGTTTTGGGCAGCGCCTGGTTTCCTTTTCATTCTCGCGGGCAGCAGCAACGGGAGGAAGACCGTGATAACATTGGTCAACCGGCAGCACCGATGGGAGCAGGGCAGCACCTAACAGACAGTGGGCATATTAAAGGTTCGCGAGATCAACATGGATGCAATACCCGTATGGGTAACACCTGGGTTGCTTTTGCGATGCCATGTTTAAGCGTACTGGCAATGTGGGTTTATCTATGTCGAGTCCAAGAGTCTTAAGATGGCATGACCAGGTGACCAGGATGAAGATAGCAGCAACAACGACGACAGCGGCCATATTCATAAGGAGTATACGGACTAATTATGTAGAGCAATGTTGTTAACCAGACGACAGTGATTCGATGAATGTCGATATTGATGGCGGGTGGCATGGTTGTGCGGATGGTGATGGCGATGCCCCTGTGTAGACATGTATATGTGTATAAATGTAAATATGTGTATATGTATACATGCATAGATACATCTGCCTGCACATGCACACAAGCAAGGCGGGCACACACACACACACACACATATTTATATAGCTACATACAATATGATCTGCGAGAACTTAGCCCGGCTCCTCAGACTTGCTACCGATTTTGGTTCCCTGCCGCTGGAACGCAGTAGTGAATGCAAAGCATTGGTTCCTTAGGGCAACGCCTCGGAGGCAAAATGGAGCTTGACAGAAGGGGGTTTTGCGGCTTGGTGGACGTCTTTGGTCCAGCAGACTTGGTGAATCAGTTTGCAGCTTGCCTGCTACCGTACCGACTGCTACCACGGCTACTATGCTAAGCTGAGTACACAAATTTGTTTCAAATGCTGCAATATTCAACGAGCATTTCGCCATGAATCACGTGTCGCATTGGCATTTGCTGTTTTTGCTAATTTTTCCTTGCTGTGGTGTATCACTGTATCAGCGTGGCTTCCCGGCAGTTCGCACAACTCCCCCTCCAAATGTCTTCAAGCTGCACGCCGCATTCCTATGCTTGTGTGGGCACATCTGAACAAGCCGTGGGTGCGGTTCTGCGCACCTTCGTCTTGCTTCGACGATCCGCCGCCGGCCCATCGGACTGAGCGTACGGGAACCGCGGTCATGTTTGCAAGGGATCGGGGAGAGATCGCATTCGAGGCGCGCGTGTGACGGGAGGTTTCGGCGTAGCTCCCGCTGTGATGCTGGCTCGCGTCCCATATTTACACAGGCTCAGTCGAAACCCCGTGTCCAGAAAGCCAGATAACTCGCAAATTCCAGTATGTTGCCTCGTGATTTGCAGTGCATGGGGTCTCCGCTGGCAGAAGTGTCGAGGGATGATAAAACCCTAGAAAGCATTGTTTAAGTAGATGCGTCCGGAAGTTGAGAGCAATCGACTTCCTTGCAAAACGATGAGAACACAGAACCGATAACGAAGATGTGCTACATCCTACTGTCCCAAAGTCATCCAAAGTCCTGCAAAACGATAAGACAAAGAACAACGATAGCCCAAGCAAATGGGTGGTGTTTTTTCACGCACTCTCGTGTGTTTTTGCTCCATGGCCGGCCATCTGCCTCTGCCCGCATGCAAGGCCTTCAATGATGTCACCCGAGAAGCGCAGTGCGGGACTTCTGGATGTGCTGCACCGGATGCCTGCGCTTGGTCATCAAGACTTTGAACTTGAACTCGTTTCTCCTTGTCCCTGAACCACACAGGCTCCCCAAGCCAGAACTGGACCCATGAACCAACGATTTGCGAATTCAAACGCCCCTAATCCGCGAATAGTCTGCCTTCGCCTTCAAAATATGCAAACAGCATGCACGAGCTGCTTGCAGAGTTCACGAGTATTGCTGAATTTCATGGCCGGCGATGTGCCAGCGCCGAGGCGTCCATTGGAGCAGGAACACTTGAGGCCGCATCAGTCGATGGCTTCCTGCAGTGATGGGCGTGCACCGCTCTTCCACATCTACATCTGTGTCTCCTGATCTGACTTCCAACACACGATCAGCCGGTTGCCACGTTCTTGCGCGGGCGCATGGGGGCTGGAATTACCGGGCAAAATCCAAGCTCAAGGAAGACACAACACTTTGCTGCTATTGCTCACTAGTACATTGTGCTTTGCAAACAAGAGCCACTCGTGACTCGTGCTTTGCAAAATCTTGGTCATCTTGGTAATCTCGGTCATCTCGGTCGACCTAGATGACCAAGATTACCAAGATTGGCCCCCTCCCTCGCGAGTGGTGCAAGTGGTGCAAGTGATCAGCGACCAAGATGGGCAAGATTACAAAGATTATCCACCCCCTCCCCCTTGAGCAAGCCTGCATGTCAATCTTCCCCTTCTTAGTGGTTCTCGTTTTGCCGACACACTGTACTGTACTGGCACATGTATTCATACTCGTACGAGAATCAGTACGTGCAGTGTCATGCTCCAATCAAGGGGTGCACTCGACCTACTCCCCTCGGGACACACCGAGGCAAGTTGATGGAACGGAGATGTTGCCGATTGAATTGTACAGCAGAAGGTGGTGAGGTCAAGCATGAAAGGCCATTCAACTGGTTCGTTGAATTGCCGGTGACGTGAAACTATAATGACCGCTTTTGAAACCCAGGTCCTTGCCAACCAAGTCCATCGTGCCAGCACAGCTGAAACTTCCGATCAGGGTAAGTGCTGGAATTGTGCACGGCAGCGGGCCGTTCATCGAAACCCGAGCCGATGTTTCGGTGATCATTGGCGTGACGAGGCCGGTTTTGCGAAACTGAGTCAACTCCTCGACACTCTCAGTGCCGGCGTGCGGCCCCGGCAGGAGGCTGTTCGTGTGGAAACGCATCCAAGACCTTCCGCATTACATTTGGTCGTTTGGTTGTTAATATTCTTACTTTTGTAAGTTGGTACAACGCAGGAGCTTTCCAAGCAACATTCGCGACA